>CM060841.1:5467500-6067500 GCA_030762175.1 Metallyticus violacea
CTTAATAGTAGATATTGAGTGTAACACCTTTATTGTACTTGGACTCACCTAATTTTGATTTGCAAAATTTGCAATCCTCTATGATGAAGTTGTAAGCGGAGAGAATAATTATGCTGTTTAACAGTCGTTCCTATTTGTAATGGCTTAAAACATCGCCAACCAACGCTAGGCTTCATTCAATGCTTTGGTCACTTCAGGGCTGTAATCTCATAGATTTGTCATTATAGATTTTGGAAGTTTGGGCTGGTAGGACTTGAAACAGTTAATAACGCATCTGCAGTCTTTCTGAAACAAAATCAGCAACCAATTTTATTCCATGTTCTTTAAAAGAAACCAACGTGTCCCTAATAATTTAACCTTCTGTATATATCGATGACAATCCTAATTATGAATTTTTAAGGTTTTTTGACCAAGACAGTTCGTAGTTCATTTTTCAGTAGTTCCTTTGATTTTTAAATGATTTTTCTATCTATCCCTTTTTTGACATGCATATGAACACTGCTTTCAATAATCGATTAATATTAACAGTCCTAGCATTTACAATTTAATTATATCCTCATAAATAATAAAATAGAACACTATTCGTTTGTTTTTTACGCTTTTTATACTTTAGATGTTGGTGAAGCTAATCTGAAAATTTAGTCTACAATTATCAGTTAACTAACCTGTTAGAAATGTATTATTGTTATCCTAGAAGAAAATTAATGTGTACGTAAATGAAAACTTCCCGCAGTTAAAGGAGCAATAATATTACTGTATACAAAATTATATTATTTTTACAGAACTTAATCGACTAATTTGCAATATTTGCATTCATTTACCATATTTTTATTAAGCATATAAGTTACGGAATTGTACACTTTATACATGAAACAAAACACTAATGCTTAATTTATTAATTATTATGTAATGCAATTTTGAAATAGTTACGAAAGGTTATATTATTAAAGACAAAGTTTTAAAAGGTGCGTCGTGTTTTTCTTTTTAATGCTGTTTTGCAGCTTATTAATACGCATGGGCAGTGCTTTCAACTGTAAGGTGATACAAATTTGTGAAACAGTAAGAGTGCAATACAAGAAGAAAACACAGAAAGTATTTAAGTACTTTCTGCGTAGTATATTTAACAGAGAAAATCACTTTTCGCTATTTCCAAAGCCAAATTAAAGAATTTTATTAATACAATCATAAAGAGGTTTTTATTTCAATATATGCGATATGCTATTAAAAAGCAGATAAAATGTTTAGTTGTGTCCCGATTTAGCAATGTTTATTTCATGTAGTATGTTAGTATTTAAATATAAAAAACGTTAATATTTTCTACATAAATACGTTATAAGTAAAGTTTCAAATAAATTAATATTTGGAGATATAAAATTATTGCAAACTAAAATGAAGAAGTAACCTACCCAAAGCTGACGGTTATCCTTGCCAATGAGTGGGTGGCTCAAGCGGTAACGTTTAGGATTCGCATTCGGAAGGTCCCGGGATCCTTGGGGCCTGATCGTTTAAGCGAATGCTGTGGATGGATATTTTCTTTTAACGAATTTTCTATTCTCCAATTTCATCTCATTTTATTCTGCTGGTTAGGAAAATTTTGGGCGATGTAGGTTGGTGCTGTATGCAATGTGACGGTGGCTTGCACTTTGGAAAGTTTTCTGCCCCGGTGTATGGTGTGAAAACGCCCCTTCTGAGGGGTTATACTCTTTGGAGGACGAGCTCGCCGAAGCATTCTATCTGGAAACACTATTAGTGACTCCTAGCATCCCTTCCTTCAGAAGGAGACGAGAGCACAAATAACTAAGAGCGAGTTTTAAGTACCGAAATGACCTCCATCCCTGCCAATCCAATTCTTGACATCTAGAATGCTGAAAACGCTTAGTTCGCTATTCAAATGGTATTGCTATAAGGGTTTTGCAGAAATATAACCTTTTTAGTATAAGAATAAAAAACTTCTTCCAGCTGGAAAATATATTATATAAGACCATAAGTTATTTTAAATCTAAAGTGTTGGGATGAACTCTACCAATAGTATTATGCTTTATTTCAAAAAGCGCACATATTTATTTATTGCGTCAGTTAAATCTTTCATTAATCTAGAAGCGGAACATCAGTTTTTTTATATACTTCACTTTCTGAAGTTGTATGGAGTTTTAACTGCAAAACCACGTACCAGTGTTGGCTTAAGAAATTAATTTTATAGCTCAGAAGGAATGTTTATAGCGTTAGTTTAGACTGGGATAACTGCTATTCCAAGTTTAAAACGTTCTATTGCATTTTGATTGTTTGACAGAGGAGTGGAGATTAACCAATATGGAGTATGTGTTCGTATTAGAAGCAGACAACCAAGTCGGTCATGGTGGTGTATTGGTGACCATACTTGCCTCCTAAACCCAAGGTCGCGGGTTCGATCCCAGCCAGGGTCGACGGATTTTTTCGGGTGTAAAAATCCTAAGTATGGCTTCCTTCGGAAGGGAAGTAAAGCCGTGGGTTCCGTGTCGTACATTTACGGCACGATAAAGAACCTCAAGCCTGAAAGAAGAGGCCTCTGAGCAAAATTTGTCGGCCGTTTCATACCCTGATTGAATGGCACGCTAATGACCTGAGATGTTAAAGAGCGTCCGTAAATAAACCAAAACAACTATAGAAATCAACCAAAGCACAGTCATTTACTGTTATTTTATTAAACTGAGTTAATTAAACATAGATATTTTGCAAACATTTCATTATTTTTAACCCTGTGTTGCGGGCGGTTTTGAAGCCATCTTGTTTTATATTGATGCTATTAAAAGTACATTCTTAAAGTAGTTTAAAACTTGAGTAAAACAGTTTCGCTATTTGTTTTATTAACCTTTTATAAACTGCATATACTGTGATGTTATTAAGCCACTTAAAATTCCCCAGTTTGCTTAGACATTTCTGAGGGATAGTTCGCTAAAAATTCCGGGAACTCTTCAGCATGAACATAACCAGAGTGTATAACAGTTAAGTGTGAAGCAAGGGTGTCGTGTGTCTGCGGGGTGTAAGACTAGTGTCAGTGGAGATGGCATGTTTAGCCCGAATCTGCGGTTTCCAACTTGGAGCAATAGCGACATTGAGCGGTGCTGAGCTCTAGCGAGCAAACGGTGCAGCTGTCTGTCGACGGCATGCACTTTGCAAAGTGGCATACATCATGCGGAACTACAGGAACCTGGGGCCTTGGTCAGTAAGGATGTAAATGCTAATGTAATGGGTCGTTAGCCACTCCTTGCTAACACCCCCTCTCACTTGCTTTCGCCCGGTCCATGTCACTACCAGAGTGTACTGTCAAGCAACCCCTGAAAAACTCCCGGTTACAACCGTTTCAGTAGTTCTTGTTTATGATGTTAATATTTTAATATGTTCCACCTGATTTTGTTTCGCTCTAATTTACTTTAGTAAGCCCATTTCGTCTGTGTGTTTTCGTTGGCGGAATTATTGTTTTTGCCAAGCCATAGTTTATGTAAAGTTAGCCATGGAAACTGTTTGAATATTGGAGCAATTATAATAAAGTAGATGATACCAAATTGTAAAATTTGGATTTTCTATTACAGACTATAAGATTAACCTGACTAGACAGGTAAACATTCAGAATGAATATCAAAGCTTCAGCATTCATTCATATAAATGTAGGATATAATAAGCGAACATTGGGAAAGTGTAAAAAGAAGTCTTTTCTTAATATGTTAACATTCTAAAGTATTTTACTTTGACGTCTTTCAGTAAATCAATATAGCAATGCTTTTAAATGTCTTGGTGCCTATTCTCTAATAATATGCATCTAAAATAATTAAAAATATTGTTTTTAATCATTTAGACCGTTCAATCAAATTAATATTTTTTTCTGGACAGTACCCAGTTAGGTGAAAGATAATACTAAATTACCAATCCATCTCATCAGACGTATCATGTTAATTTAACATAAATAAACAAATGCAGACTGCAATCTCAGTTCCAGGAAGAAAGGCTGTCAAGACTTGTCAATGCCACCTACATGTTTACATGATATGTTTCATCATCTCATTGCTACCGCCACGAGTGGCCGAGGTCGTTAAGGCGTGGACTCTTGAGCGGGAGGTCTGGGATTCGAATCCCACCAGGACCGTCCTTCCTGACTGGTTTTTTTCCCAGGTTTTCCTTAGTCCTCATAAATGGCAAATGCCGGGAAGTTACCCTAAACTTAGACTTGGAACGCTTCCTTCCTTAAAAAATCAATTCTTTCCCAGTATATCATTTCATCTCATGTATCATTAGTGACCACCGCCTGTGGTGCCTTAGCAGTAAAAACGGGCGTTAAATACTATTCCAAAAAAAAAAAAAAAAAGCTCGTTGCAGGAGCGAGATCAACAAACTGTGCAGTCTGTTTAGATGCCAGTGAGAAAGATCTCCGATATGATTGAAAGGGTAGAAGTCGCAAAGTACTAATGCAAGCGATTGCAGCCTTGACGATGAAAGGGTTTTCGAAAAGCTTGGAGAAACGAGACAGGTATGTGGTAATAGTAAAAGCCGTATAACGATTCTATCATAAGAATGACATGTTTGTAAAGATGCCGTATGCACAACTCGCAGTACAGGTGGTAAAACTGAAAAATAATGAACAACAACAAGACTAAGAAAAATATAATAGTAAAGATGAAAATCGGAAGTAATTTTAAGTCAAAATAGCGCAGAGTTAATGGTAAAAATAAATAAATACAAGTTAAATGACGTTAAGAGGGTTTTCCTGGTATTATCACAGAAACTTCATACCAATTTATAACCAGCATTAGGACTAATTTCTACAACATAAAAGGACTAAATGCTTTTCACTTGTAAATTACTTTTGGAAAACAAAACATTCATATTTGTTAACTTCTAGCATTAATATAATTATTTTTTCCTTATAAAAAAGAAAATATGTTTAAGCTTAATATAACAATGAACTAAGTAATAAAGGGTTAGTCAAAAATATCTCTGGAGTTTAACACACCAATGAAACTCTCGTGACTAAATAAACACCAGCAAAACTGAAACTGTAAAGTTTTTATATTTATTTTAAAGATATTCAAATATGGATATTTTAGGGCAATGTTGTAGAACACTCTTCACGAACATGACCGCATACGGATGATTTCCAAAACCATTAATTAGCACATACCATGCACGAATAGATTTTCCTACCCATATTCCTCTCGAAAGCGACTTTCAGCTGTGGTTACACACACGGAACTTGATCACTCAAAAGCCTTCCTCTTTGCTGTGGCCACCATTTTCACAAAATACCATCTGGTGGTCAAAGGTACTACCTTGTTCGTCAAGGGCAACATAAATACAAATTCTCAAAACTTCTTCCTTTGCTGTGTAAGGTGCACCCAGAAAAAGGCAATATACTGATTGTTTAAAATTCAGAAAAAAAGTTCCCTAATTATCATAAAAAGATAAAGCGGTTTTTATGCAATTTGTTTGTTTTTATTATATATAAGATTAAAATGTGTTCATGTACAACAACTTGCCTATTCCAATTTAACATTACAATCTACTGAGGCGTTCGCGTTTTTGTCGTCCGTTTCATTGCACCTGACTGGTAGGCAGTCAGAGCAGTAACTCCCAGCGAAGCAGGTGTAACATCCTCAGAATGATTGAACTTATCGAATTTCAACAAATTACAATTAAAACAAGCACATACAAAAGATGTTGAAAATGTCCTGCTACTTTCACACATTTCAAGCATATTTTTTAGAGAATTGTCATTCACATGCATTGCTGGAAGTGTTCAAATCGGCATTTAATATGTCAGTTGTTCAAAATATTGTACAAGTATGCCATTCTTGTATCTTTATGCATGTATGGTATTGTCAAAAAGGACACTGTATCATACACCGATTTTCTTGTCATGCAAGGAATCAGGGTTTTATTGTCATTTTGCCTCGAAATATGACCACGTAATTGTAAAATAAAAACATGTAAAGAATATTATGCTTGTATCATTAAACAGTACTTACGGCCCACCCCCAAAGAAATGTAAATATAATATATTATGTGACTACAAACCTAATCATAACATTTTAGTGATGTTGATATCATCTTTATGTGTAGGACATGATATAACTTTATATGTAGTCAGAAAGGAAAGTGCCATGTTTTCTGCTACGGTAGCTTGGAAAGTCGAAGAGGCCATAAAACTCTACACAAAAGGGCGAGAGTGAACCCGAGGGCCTAGTGTTTTTTTAAAAGAACTGCCGTTGGAGTTAACAAACCCCAAGGAATTTTAAACTCGTAGGGTTCTGAACCCGACAGGCGGATTTTTTTTATTAGTGTTTAACGCCCGTTTTAGTAATGAGGCACCAAAGGCGGTGGGCACTGGTGATACATGAAATGAAATGATATATTGAGAAAGGATTTTTAAAGAAGGAAACGTTCCAGGCCCACGTTTATGCTACTTCCCCGGCATTTTCCATTTATGAGGACTGAGAAAACCTAGAAAAAACCTCAGTCAGGGAAGACGGTCCTGGTGGAATTCGAACCCAGACCTCCTGCTCACGAATCCGCATCTTTACGATCTCGGCCACCTTTGGCGGTCCGACAGGTGGTAGTATTGTTAGCCTTTAAACTAGCCAATGTCAGTTTTAAACTTTCAAATAATAAGGAATGAAGCATGCTGGCAAATGAATTTAAACCAGCCAATAGTAAAAGTATATTTTAAACTTCTAAATCAAGGCACGTGACGTGTGCATGCGAGTGCAACCTCGTGACTTAGAGAAGCTATAAAGTATTTAATTTGAATCAATTATATAAGAAAGCGTTTGCTTGCCTGAGGCAAGCGGTATTCGATAACAAGTTCCAGTTCTACACGCCGTGGCACTCATGTCTAAGTTCTACATGCGCCGAGGCATTAATAATAAATTCTATAAAGACATGATTTTCAGTTTCAGTTCACATCCGTGGAAGTCACTGAAGCAAAAATTTATATTCTGTCGTACGCAAAACACCAGAGGATGCGATAGATCTTGAGCATAATAAATTGTTACATATAATGCCTCTTTGCGTGGTTTTTATATTACTGGGATCCTCTCCCATCCCTGTCGAGCACGAATCAACAAAATAGCCGGATAATCCCCAGAGAAGTTGTTGTCACCAAAGCGAAAACAACTACACACAAAAACCGCAGTATAATTGGCGTCACCAACGTGAGGCCAACAACACCTCATAATTTGGCACCCAAAGTAGCTACCATACCAACCCGCATCAATCCTTGACGTTACCTATCAAGCAATTAAAGAAATTTACCCTAATATCACAATTATTTGTTGCAATTCATGGACAGACCTTATGTGCTTTCAAGTTTAAATTGATTCAATTGCGGAAGATGAATCGACCCGAATGTAGTTGGACACATTTCCAACATCTCCGTCATAATGCATGTGCTTATTTTCATTGTAATTATAGTTGAAATTGCAAGAACTTGAATCAATTGCGAGGATATTACATTCGTTTCGCCGGGAGTTACCCCTCTGGCTGCCGGTTCGCAAGTTGCCGTGAAGCGGTGACAAAGTCATGAATAGCCCGCTATAAGCAACTTTCATCGTGAATTTTTTGTTTTGTAATAAATTCAGAACTATAAGTGTATGAAATTAGAATGAATTTGTTCTAGAAGGAATTTTTCACAGTGAACATGTGACAATACTTTTAACTGGTTTACCTTTACGGTATATGCTCGTTCCTGATGTCGAGCTGCCAGAACACGGATATTGCAAACTACTAACAAGCTCTGTCCCTTGTTCGGATTACATTGGTAGAGAGCTGTCTAACAGATGCTACCGTGTCCTTAGATTTAAGCCCTTGTTACAAACAGTGAAGCCGTGAACAGCAAGTGGGTCTCGAAGGCGGGACTCATGAATCCATCTGCCACCTCGATCCACCCCTATCACAAGCAGCAAACGGATAGTGTGGCTCTCCCTGGAAGTGGCAGATGTAGTAGCAGGATTTATAATGTGCAGGGACGGCTGATGATCTCGATGACCCCTTTCTACCTATCTCTCGCGATGATGTGGCAATGAGGGTAACTGGGGGCTGTGATTGAATAGCACAAGAGACGGAAGAAATTAGCACTACGGTGAGTTGAATTAGCCTCAGAAAGAGCGGCATTTAAAGGGTTACAGAGGTGACAATATAATGCTCTCCTTTATATTTCAGTCAAGGATAAATAAACATGTTATTTAATCTTCTAAACTCACTTGTTACTCCTATATATTCAGCTGCTTCAAAGTAACCTTTGTGAAGGAAATAAACAATTTCATCCAGGACATCGTAAGCTTAAGGGATGCTAAAACTAATTGCATTATTATAATAATATAATTATTATTGTCTTATTCTCTGAAGCCTTATGAATAAATATGACACTCTTAATGTTTTATATTTTTCAATATGGAGTGAATGCGTCCATATGCATAAATAAATAGTGAGAAAATATTTATAATCTGAAACTTGAAACCTCCGTTGACAAACGCGTAAAATAAGCCCTAATATAGCCGTAAACCCCGTATATCAGTATATTGCTGTAATGCTGAATGTAAATATTAATTAATTTTGAATCTAAACTTATCACAAATGTTTCATTTTATACTATGAGTGTCGTTTTTGGTAGGTGTTATATAAAGAACACGATAATTGTTTTGCTTTTAAAACCATTTCTCTTTTGATATGTTAGCTTTTAAATTCTAAGGAAAAAAACACCCTACGTATAATTGGTAAATAACAATTATATTTAAAATAATGAAAATGAAAGGTAAAATATGTAGTGAAAATTACAATCACATATAAGGGAAACACTAGAGATATTATTTAGGAAGTTCTTAAGGTTTGTATCAAGGAATAAAGGGAGATTTGTTATTGAATCAAAATATGTATTTCATATTCCACCATTCAGACTGTGAGATGCTTCCCCGACCTGCCGAGAGTGTAGTCGATTTCTGAGGTAGGAATGCATGAAAGGCATTTCTACGTTATCCTAAGGATAGCTACCCTGGGAATAATATGGTAATTCGGTCGAATGAGCTCAGGGGACTTTGTAGTCTAAATTTCCCAGGCATTCTTCTTAAGATATGAGGGAAAATATCTGAAGAAATCTCAGTCAGGAAACTGACCTAATCGGGAATCGAATTCGGGACTGGGGTGCAGAAAGCACGGATGCTGTCAATAGGCCACAGGAGTTTAGCAGATAAACTTAAAATCAGATCAGAAATGACAAAAATAAATGTGTTCTATACGTTAGACATGTTTCGTGATCTTATAATGTGGGCGGCAGCTACCGCGCTAAGTAAGCATTGCATGTAGCGTGGCACAGATTCCTATTGTCAAGTGTTGCTCGTCGAACACAACAAAAGTACATATTTTGGAGACTTGGGAATGCAGTCGATCTATTCCTAATATCACCATTGCTGTCGATAAATCAGAAACCTGTGCTACATTTCGAATTGTCCGGATTCAGGAGCAAACAGGTTCCAAAAGGCTTTTAACAAATTATTTTCGACAAGTATGCAAAGGCTTAAGATTAATATTTGCGTCACTCTTTTCGCACCTATTCCGAATAGACTAAAAGGTCTTATTATATAAAGAAGTTCGGTGCATTTTAGAATCGTGAAAAATACACATATAATTGTAATTCCTAATATTCATAGGATAGTTTCCTTTTCTTATTAGAAGAATTCTTGTAATTTTGTCTGCTAAGTTTACGTCATTCTAATTTCCCAAACAGACAAAATTATTTTGTCTTAAAAGAATTATTTTTCTATATAGTGCTATATTAGGGGACATTACCTCTGCATATTTTACATTCTTCTTAATATAATTTTAATTATTTTAATAGTTAAAGAATTTTCCTTTGTTATCATTTGAAATTACAAATTTAAAAAATTATATTATATACATTGCTCGTGTTTTTAATATTTATTTCGTTTTTTAGTGCTGCTTATACCTTATATACATATAAATTCATGTTTTGTGGGGAAAATGAAAAGCTTGATTATATTCTTACGTACAAATAAGGCTCAACGTTCATTCATAAGTGTAGAGACTATTGTCAGTTTGTCTTTAAAGGTTTGTCCAAAACCTTATTTATTTTCTGGCCGCTGTTCATTTTTCATTGCTATACCACTAAACAAATATAACCCTGTTTTAAAGATATATGAAAGTCAATGAAAATTGGCATGGAAAAAAGAGAAACTCAGCAGAGATGAGAAGTGGTAGATAGAGGTAAGTGAAATTGAAGTGATAAGTAAATTTGATTATTTGGGGGCAAGGATGAACAGTAATGGAAAATGGACAGAATAAAGTGAAAATGTACTAGGGAAGGGAAAATGAGCTAACAGTAGTATAAGAACATGCTTGTAGAAAATACTAAATATGAGTGTAAATTGGACAGAGAGTATATTGGGCTACAGTTGAATGGAAAATGATGCATGGGATAGAAATATGGGGGGCAGAAAAAGGGAGGGAATTCATAGCTCAAATTCATAGAAGCAGTATGTAAAATGATATTGGGATTATCTAGAACTGTACCCAATGGAGTAGCCCTGATGGCACTAGGAAGGGTTGGTGGAAAAGATCTTGTTATAAATTGCATTATGAAATGTTGGCAGAGGATACAATCATTGGGGGAAGGAAATATTCTCAAAGTCTGTTTGGGGGGGGGGGCAAGAAAAAGGTAAATGGGGAGGAAGTTGGGTAGGTAGATTAAAGGAAATTGTAAGAGAAATTGGTTTGGGAGAACTAGTTAGTTTACAGTCACCAAATGGGCAAGGCGCGTGGAATAAAGTGAAACCAAGGATTGATGATATAGAGAAACAGGAAATATTTGGTAGCCTAAGAGACTAGAGTACTCTAATATATTATAGAAGTTTTAAGAAAGGGTGAGGTAGGGAAAAATATATAGAGGTTTTGATAAAATGGGTAGGGAGGGTACAGCATGGGCAAGAACAGAAACATTGAAGTTAAGTGCGGTAAAAGTTGACAAAGAATTGTGCCCACTGTGTGGTAAGGTGGACAAAAACAGAAACTGAAGGATGGAGAGAGGAAATAGGGAAATAGGAAATAGGGAAAAAGAAGTGAGATAACTTGCAGACCGAAATTCTGATATTAAAGATTTTTGGGATTAGCAGATAAGAATTTTTGAATCAGTTTGGAAATTACGTGAGGAAAATAGGTGAAAAGTGGCGGAGGAAAGTGATCAAGGCAAAGAAAGAAGATAATAAAGTAAAAATGAAGGAAGATGATACCTTTAGGGAAGTATTTGTAAAGTTAAAATTATGCATAGTTAGAGTCAATTTGTTTTATTTACGGACGCTCTTTAACATCATCATCGTCCCGTTCAATTCAGGGCGTGAAACGGCCGGTAAATTTTGCTCAGAGGCATCTTCATTTAAGCTTGACGTTCTTTTTCGTGCCGTAAATATTTGACATGGGACCCACGGCTTTACTTCCTTTCTGAGGGAAACCCCATACTTAGGATTTTTACGTCCGAAAATTTTCATCGAACTTGGCCGAGGTTGAACCCGCGATCTTAGGTTTTTGAGGCAATATGATTACCACTAGACTACCAGGACCGACGTATAGGTAGATTGATGAAGGATCCATGTACACAACAACCGAGGTGTTAGTTGTGTAGGATCCTGAATCAACAAGCACACAAGGATCAAGGAAATGTAAAACTGTAATTGAAAATGTGTAGAAATAATAACAAATATTCACATATAACCTTGTAAAATATATTGTATGTAATAGTAACTACGAGGGCCATCCAGAAAGTAAGTCCCAATCGCGCCTGGAGATGGAACCGCTTGTCGGATAGGAATGGGCATGCGCAGGAGTAGAGAGGAAGTATGTGGGAATAATGCAGTAAAGTTTTAGCCTTGTGACGGCCGTGGTTACCGCGCTGCTCTGATATTGTCTCCCGCCAACTGCGAGGTTCGTGCAGTCATCCGATGTTTGCACGCTCAAAAGCAAAGTCCAGCAGAGATCCATCGCCAATTGTGTCAAGTGTATGGACACGACATTATGTGCGACAGTATGGTAAGACGATGGTGCAGGCAGTTCACTGAAGGACGAACCAATATTCACGACGACGACTGTAGTGGCCGACCGTCCGTGGTGACGGCAGAAGTGTTGGAAAGTGTGCGGCAAGCAATTGAGCAGAACCGGCGCTTCACAATTTCAGAACTCTCTTGTCAATTCCCCAGATGTCTCGCTCCCTTGTGCACGAAATTGTCTCCCGGAAGCCTTGACACTTCTGCCGTCACCAGGGACGGTCGGCCACTACGGTCGTCGTCGTGAATATTGGTTCGCCCTTCAGTGAATTGCCTGCACCATCGTCTTACCATACTGTCGCACTAAAGTCGTGTTCATACACTTGACACAATTGGCGATGGATCTCTGCCGGACTTTGCTTTTGAGCGCGCAAACCTCGGATGGCTGCACGAACCTCGCAGTTGGCGGGAGACAATATCAGAGCAGCCATTTTCTCCTAGCACAGCGCGATAACCACGACCGTCACAAGGCTGAAACTTTACTGCATTATTCTCACATACTTCCTCTCTATTCCTACGCACGCGCAATCCTATCCGACAGTGGTGCCATCTCTGTGCGCGATTGGGACTTACTTTCTGGATGCCCCTCGTATTTTAAACTAAATGCAGTCATTCCGTATATTGGAGTCATCCTATGTTTGTCCGGAAAGTATCCAGCTGTTTTGATTGTCGCGGCCTGCCGTAACCGAGACCTTACAGCACACGCATAAACAGTCGACCGTGAGAGTGCTGACAGATACACGACCGCCACAATAATAATTCCTCTTACCCTTCTCGCCACATGTAAAGAGTGTATTTTTTTATCCCCTCAGACCTTTATAACAATACACTGTTGCGTTATGTCAATCTTCTAAAGCCAATATTTACCTTCCACGACATTAGCCTTTCATTGTTGAAGAGAAAACGTCTGACCGTGCCCGAAATTGAGAACGAAACGAGGCAGTCTCGAAAACACTTTGTATACTATTTAAAAAGTGGAATTGATTGAGGAATTTCAAGGGCATTATTCCTGAAGAGCAACTTCTTTTCCTGAACAATTTAAGATCCTTGCAACCAAGAAGAGGATACACAATTGGGTCTAGCAGATATGTCCTTGTACGGCGATGCTGTCTAAGCACCTACTTTCCTTTGTCTGTGGTTTCAAAGATACAATTTGACGTGGCATCTGCTGGGTAAAGTCTAGTCTCACATTTCAGTGACCAGTATTGTAGTTATCTTTCTTTTTGAGAGAAGGGGGACTCTAGAGATAGCAGTATTTTATTTCATTTCTTTCGTGGAATTGTCTCCAATAGATGTCATCTGTAGATAATGGGGTTTTACAAGGCATCCTGTCATTCCACCTTTAGTTTGTCTGTTATTGGCAAGTTTAGCTTTCTTTTAACACAAATCAACTCCACTAGCTCAAAAATAATAATAGGTAAAATATTTCTATATTTAACAAATTTGAGGAGTTTTCAATTTACCTCTAACATCTCGACTTAATTACTGAAGCATACGATTTTTAGTCACACTTTGGAAATAATTTTTTAAACTTATGTTGAAAATTGTAATAGTAATATATATATATATATATATATATATATATATATATATATATTTATACATTATTATGAAATATTTTCCATATTAAGAATGCATTATGCCTAAACAATAAGTAGTTTTGCTAGGCATACTTAAATTATAGTTTTGAAACATTTAGCAGCAACCGTTATATTTATTCAATAGACAGACCGCAAAGAGAACTAGGCTGCTTATAGGCGTCTTGTCAGGAATGAGGAATGGCATTTAATGAGAAGAAGACCAAAACAATGACATTCAAGAACGGTGTGATGTACAGTAGGAAAGAGAGGTGGTAGTATGCAGGTCAGGCACTGGAAAATGTTAAGAAATTCACATACTTGGGAGTCACTTTAGCTATGAACGGGAACTGGGTAAACACATAGCAACACAAAACGCAAGTGCATGATTAAAAATACACAGGCATTAAAGATTTCGGAAAAAATGCCGGAAACATCGCTGAGAATAATGGAGTAGGTGTTCCAAGTGATTGTGAGATCAAGTATTTAGTTTAGTCATGAGAAGAAACTCTTAAATTAATCAATAGATTTCAAAATATCTGGTGAAAGATTTAGTAATTTAAAAATTAACTTATAGGTGTTATAACACTAATGATTTTAAACATTTGGAAGTTTTACTCCATAACTCTTATAGCGTACTCCATCAAACAGGGAATTCTGTATTAAAATACAAGTCTCATATGACACATAATTTCTCTTTTGAAACATTTGTGTAGTATTCTCTAGATATAAGATGTGTATTCCTACGCCTGTAGGGAACTAATTTTTTCGTGTATTTCGCACTATTTAAAAAGGCAATCAGCACACAATGGCTGAACAGATAAGAGAACAGCAGAAAAGCATCGTATACAGGGGTATATGGACATTTTATATAAATAATGAAAAAAACGATTGCTTTAAGTATAACATGATCAACATAGCCTCATTTGCCATAATCTAGTTGCAACTGTCCTATACACACGCACGCACGCATACACACCTATATATATATATATATATATATATATATATATATATAAAGAGGGTGTGAAAATGTATACACACTTCAATCAAATAAAAACTGTGTTAACATAACAACATGAACTCACACAAACAGAAAATGATCAGCACTAATCATTTTACACTTTTACAGTTACAACAGTTGCTCAAAATGCTCACCATCGGCGTCGATACACTTCTGAGTACGTTGAACTACTGATTGAGCAACGTTTGCGAAAGTATCACAGTACTGCATTCTCCGATCAGGGTCATCTTCATTTAATGCATGCGAAAGTCTTGGGATGAAAACTTTCAACTTTGCTGTTTTAATAATACGATGCACGCTGGTTCTGCTAATCCCAGAATGATTTCTGAGGTGAGTGCTCAAAATGTTCCAAAACCATAGTCGAGGACGCGGGGTATGTTGGTGTTTGAGGTATCCCAGATCTGCCGTTGTGAACATCGCGTACGGTACCACGAGTCTCAAATTTGTCTCGAATGCGTGCAATTGTTACTCGCGTTGGCGGTTCTGTTCCGTACACACGTGAACTTCAACAACATTCTCGGTTTTCCAACACCATTTCAAAATTGCTTTCTGCTATTGAAACGATAATCTTGGCTCCATTTTGTTGTGGCTATGCTAGCATGACGTAATGTGAGTAACATCTGTTTACAGAACATCATACGATAATCTTGGCTTCATTTGTGCATTGTTGATTTACCTGTCACGTAGCAACGCTATCATAATGTATGTGAATCACATCTGTTTACAGAACATCATACTACACATTTCTGTTGTTTTTCGGTTCAACTTTGAAATATATTTAATAGATATCTACTGTGAAAGTGTGCATACATTTTTGGCACCCTCGGTATACAGTGCATCCAGCTTGTAGAATTAACATTGCAAACCTTTAATTCACTCATTGTATTAGATTCCTATTGGAAATCCTTGTATAAATGACGATTATATCTGTGTTAATTTAAGAAAAATATCACACTTTGGCGCTGTTGTAGCTCGCCTCTTCACAATATACAAAAATGGCGATGTGGACACCTAAACTATTTTGTTTTATTGTGCTGGCTGGAACGAAATAAAAAGTATGGCTCTCTTCGGAAGGGAAGTAAAGCCGTGGGTCCCGTGTCGTACATTTACGGCACAAAAAGAACCTCAAGCCTGAAAGAAGAGAACTCTGGGCAAAATTTATCGGCCATTTCACGCCCTGAATTGAATGGGACGCTGATGACCTGAGATGTAAAAGAGCATCCATAAATAAAACAAATCAAAAGCCACCCTTTCATTCAATGTTTTCTTGCCGGTAACAAAGTAATCTTTCTAAAATGTGTCTGCAACCCGAACAGGACTAACAAAGTACCTACCCACCTTATTCTACCTTCAGGCTAAATCTAAATAAATAATGACCCCCTAATGGTTTTACTTCAGGATTTTAAGGTTGTAATTATGTAAATTGTTTAGGATTAAGATACTTAGCTGCGCATTACTGGTCACCTGTTCTTGATGCAAACTAATCTGCTAGCTGCCCGGCATACACGAGCGCTCTGCATGTAGTTAAAGCAGGTAACAGGTAAGTTGGGCCTTTTCCTTTTTTCCACGGGGTCGAGAAAACAAAGCAAGATGTAAATGACACTGGATGGAGGCACAGTGTGCTTTATGCTTTTAGTTTTCCTTGATAAGAAATGGATAAAAGCTTTTGTTTTGTGAACGAAACTCCCAAGTAGGGTTAAGGGTAGAAAGTTGGAGAACCACTAGAGTAAGGTTTTTATATTTGCCTGTTTTTATGAAAATGACTAGTGCAGCTATTTGTCCCATGCACTTCACCCCTTCCCGCTCTGGGCTCCATTAACAATAGCTACTGAAAAAGAAATATACTCATCGAACGTTGATCGTACTTAGACCGCAGTTTTAATGGCATCTCAAGATCCAAGTGGCCATGGAAGAGAACTAATATATGAATCGGAGCTAATAATGCGCCGTCTTTTGTTTCTGCCTGCCTCCTGTGGTTAATGGGCGGAGAATCGCTCCCACGTCATTTTCAATGTCTTCCCCTTAGACATTCACTGCAACTGTCGTTTCCAAACAGATGAAAAGTCGCGAGTTATTTTATATTGTGAACGGTTGGTTATGCTTTTATTAATTCCAAAACAAATAATTATTTAAATACTTTCGTAAACTTGTTACATTAAAGCAAGTGGAAAACTTAACAAAAGTAATAGCAAGTTGAAATGTTAAAGAAAAGTGTTAGTAAAGACAAAGTGAAACACAAACACCAAATGCACTTTTTGCTTTTAATGGCCTTCTCGATATGTTACTCTTCTGCTACATTTTTTCCTAAACTATGGTGATAGATATTCCCACACACAAAAAGAAGTCATTTTTCTACTATAGACTCTAATAGTTGCTTCTCCAGGAATGCCCGGCAGCCTAGATACGTGGCTCGTGTGAGTTGCTTGATCATTGAGCTCTGCCGATAATGCTTAGGACTTGCATTCTGGGGGCCCATGATGAGTTGGGTCTTTTCATGCTTTAGGCGAATGCTGGAATTTCCACGCATTTTCAGCTTTACAATTTCATTTCGTGTTTCTGTTACAGGGGTGAGGGGCAGGTGCGGGTGTGAATGTTGCTTACACTTTTGAAAGGTATCCGCCTCAGCTTCTGGTATGAAAGTGGCCCTCCTGAAGAAGAGTTTCGTAAAGTACCTGGAATTGGAAATATCTGGAAAAAATATTACGAACCCCTTCTACGTCCTTGTCCCCCTCTTCCTGATTTCTGGGCCCACGCTATAGCCTCACCTCATCCCTTCCTACCACAGGCGTTCTAGATGCAAAAGGTCAGCTCTTGAGCAGGGCTGAAGTGTTGAATTTCTTTTCCTACCCTAACAATCCAATCCAGTGTAACACAACGTAGTTCCATTATAAACTTGCTGCTGGTTTCTTAAATGAAGAAGGAGAATACGCGGCGTCCTTAGCATCACAACTGTCTAGTTGCGTGAACCAGAGAAATGTTATGCTATACTGCAATAATGTTTCAGTCGTTAAACAGAAAAGCAAAGTTTTCCAAAAGTTCTTAACAATTACAATGTTTGATAGTTCCATAACTCAAATGATAAAAACTGCATATTTAAAACTCTAAAATATTTTTCAATAACTAAAAATTTTTAAACATAACATAAAAGCGTTGGTGATACCATTAATACAGAACATTTCTTATAAAAAGTTATAGCATTACTAATGTCGAAAGTAAAGTTTGAAACCACCTATGTTTATCACTTTAAATTTTTTTTTAAGTTATTTTTAGTAAACTCTTTTAACAAACTCTAGGTCAACAATAAGTAGAATGCAGCATAAAAATGTACATAAGTGGTAGTGTGCCACAGGGGGCAGTGATTTTTTTTTTGAGTAGTGTTTAACGCCCGTTTTTACTACTGAGGCACCACAGGCAGTGAACACTGGTGATACGTGAGATGATATGATATATTGGGAAACGATTGTTTAGTTTAAAGGAAGGAAACTTTCCATGCCTAAGTTTAGGGTACCTACCCGGAATTTGCCATTTATGAGGACTGAGAAAAGCCTAGAAAAAATATCAGTCAGGGAGGACGGTCCCAGCGGGATTCGAACCGCAGACGAGTCCGCGCCTTAACGACCTGGGCCACCCATGGCGATACAGGGGACAGTGAATAAGCAATGCCTCCCCCCCCCCAGTGTTAATCAGTTGGCAGAAATGAAAATATAATGGCATATTTTAACTAATTTTGTGTCAATTTTTAAATATCTGAAAATATAACAGGCATGTCTTAATTATTTTTGTCCATTTTGGCAGAACTAAAAATATAACAGCCTTTTTTTAACTAATTATTAGTTATGATTGAAAGGAAAGTCATTTCTTGTATATTTAAAATGCTTGAAGGGTGCAGAAAGTTTTGAAGAGATGGAAAGCGTATTAGTAGATAATATTCAATTATATACCAATAAAAATTCGGAGGAGTACACAAGATGAACTCTGTTCTGGACTCCCAGAAGTGTTACAGAAGAAAGTATGGCAGAATTTAGCGCTGGCAGACAGAAAACTCAAACTGAGCAAAATAATCTTCCAAAAGAGCGAAATATAAATGGTGAATGCAAATTCTAACCTAATGGAACAGTGATACCGGAATATCCACATAAAAGGGCAGGTTATTTTTCTTCATGATAATGCACGCCCGCACAGTGAAGTTACTGCACTCTCCTTACACACAGGATTTGGCATCCTCCAACTGTTATTTACTTTCTGAGCTCAAACTTTTCTTAGGAGGACAGAGATTTTCAAGTGAGAAGGAGTTAAAAGTTGCGTGCACATTTATGTTGTAGAATTCCATTTGTTGTTGATTTGGTTTATTTACAGACGCTCTTTAACATCTCTGGTCATCAGCGTTCCACTGAATTCAGATCGTGAAACGATCGGCAAATTTTGCTCAGAGGCCTCTTTTTCAGGCTTGAGGTTCTTTATCATGCCATAAATGTACGACACGGGACCCACAGCTTTACTTCCCTGCCGAAGGAAGGAAGCCATACTTAGGATTTTTACCCCGAAAAAATCCATCGATCCTGATCGGGATTGAACCTGCGATCTGGGTTTTACGAGGCAAGTAGAATTCGAGGAAAGCCCCTTTC
Organism: Metallyticus violacea; assembly: GCA_030762175.1. Taxonomy (NCBI): domain Eukaryota; kingdom Metazoa; phylum Arthropoda; class Insecta; order Mantodea; family Metallyticidae; genus Metallyticus; species Metallyticus violacea. Next base: position 5,486,801 of record CM060841.1, read on the forward strand.
GTGATGGCATTGGAAAATCGTTGAAAAATATGAACTGCACTGTCGGGAGACTGAGCAAAATAATACATCATTTTAAAAAAATAAAAACAGTTTTATGTTTACTGTGTTAAGCTAGCTAATTTTCACCCTGCCTCCCGTATATTTTATTAGCGACAGATATAGTACTACAGGGTGCGGCTGAAACCATGACCCACTTTAAATCGTGCACTATTATTGGTTACGGCTTTTTAGAGAACTGATGTTTGTACCATTGCGCACTGCAGTTCAAAGGATTTTATATACGCCATATTACATGACCTTGGCCGCTCCCTCCGCTGCACAAACTTGGCAGTCAGTATGGGGTGCGGGTTGATGAACACCGTGTGTTTGCAATTGAAACTTTTTCAAATGTGGTGATTTTGTCGTAAGAATGCAGCTTTTGTTACAACAACATTTCGACATCGGTCAGAATGGACAAGTTCCGACACGGAAGGCGATTACGAGATGGGTCAGCCAGTTCATGACAACATCTGCTTGAAACAAGAAGGCAACTGGTAGTCACCTACGGTTAGCACTCCATAAACATGAGAACAGTAAGAGCTGCTTTAGAGCAAAATTTAACGCGATCATATCGTGGCATTGCAAGCCCTTAACAAATCGAATAGTAGTGTGCGACGGATGAATGCTAACGAACTGATCAAGTTGAACTTTGCTCTAAAGCAGCTCTTATTGTTGCCATGTATATGCAGTGCGAACCGTAGGCGACCTTCTTGTTTGTTGCCGAAACAAAAGCTGCGTTCTTACGACTCAACACATTTGAAAAACGTTTCAACTGCAACTTACTGACTGCCGAGTAATATTGTGGAGCGGAGCAAGCGGTCAGGGTCGTGTAATATGACGTATAGAAAATGCTTTGAACTGCACTGCCCAATGGTACAAACATCGGCTCTCTAAGAAATCGTGTCCAACAATAGCGCACGATTTAAAATGGATCATTGTTTCTGCCGCACCTTTTATTTGTAACTGTGTATCTCGCCAACAAGTATAATTGAGTAGCTTTATTGTACAAAATCATTTTGTGAACTATAGCTAAATTTGAAACAACATATTCCTACAATTCTCATCATCTCATGCTCACGGAAATTTGTGGACATATAATTTACCCGAAACTTACATTATCACTACATAACCATGGCGATTATTCCCTTCCAGACATTCAGTCCGCTTGATTGACCATAAGTCGTAGTTTTGGTTTTATTCTCTCTCTCTCTCCCTCTCTCTTCTCGCGTTACATACTGTAGCTTTTGCTGCTTTTCATTGCGGGTTGAAATAAACATGACATCAATTAAACGCCAGATAACTGTGACAAAGAGAGAGAAATGTGTAAAATGCAAAATTTACAGCGAGCGAATAAAATTAGTGCTTCATTTTCCTGTGTAAGAGGGCTGGATTGTTCTGTATTATAAACAGAGAATTCAATGTTGCATAGAGAAATTTCCAAATAGATTACAGTGAATTAATTATGCCTTCTAGAAGTGAAATGTTTTCTTTATACGCATGGTGAGTAAAGGTCCCATAGCAGTGGAATCACAGGTAAGAAAAGCTATAAAAGAGGTGAGATTTGATAAGATATTTTACAAAAGCTGGGATTATGGAAAGAAACTTTCCGAACGAGTATTCATACCTGCTTTTCTATCTTCCACTGAAATGCTTATGGTAGATAAGATTGGAAGACAATTAAGTTTCATTCTACTGTATGCAACTAAAAGCTTTCATCTTAAAAATTTGTACTCCAAACGCTCATTTTAAAACTACCTTTCTAATGTACGTTGTTAAATACGAGTTTGTTTACAAAATATATTCAGTTAAAAATGTATTTAAATGTAAGCAAAGTCTCATATCCAATATATATATATATAAAACAACTTTCATTTCTTCGAAACGGGCTTTTAGCAGGTAATCCGCCCACCGTTGAAGGTTTGAACTTTGGAGTGTGTGCTTGCCTTAGTGCTTAAGTGAACCCAATACGCTGGGCGCGTGGTCTGTTTTGCCATCCGAATTCGCTTCCCTAGTGAAACATCGACTACACAATAGCTGCGGATTGACTTCTCGATGGCTATTTATTTTCATATTTACAGTTACATATAAAGAATTATTACATTTTATTCATCTTATGAAAAATTACGGCCATTGGATATGAGAGGTTTCTGCAACAGGCTATTTAATTGTTTCTGTTTAACTCGGCACCCTCTTATTTTTACCAGTTCAAAATAAGTATTTAATACATAAGGGTCGAATGTTAAGTTTTCGAATCGAATCCGAATTTGAGTCCTAGTTCTCGAATTCCTAGAATCTCTTGAATTCTTCATATAAGATGGAAAAAAAAAAAGAATAGAAAAATACTTCTTTTAAATTAAGCGCTTTTAATTGAAGCAAAATTTGAAAGACATGCTTAATGAAATACAAAGTTATTACATCATTTTCAAAAACTGGAACCTGAATTGTATTATATTTTCTCAGTATAATAATAAAAATAATTATTTATAATGAAAGTTCCTAAAGTGTAACTTTTTTGGACCAGCGTAAAGTAACTTCGCCTCGTTTCGTAAAAACACGAGCCTGTAAAAAATAATTGTAGGAATTTGCTTCATGCACGATTTACTCTAAGACAGCACAAAATGTATATTAAATAAATGTTTCAAAATGGAGAGGTTATTAGGTCACGATTTCATGGTCGTCTAAACCAGTTATCATCGAGCACTTAGTTTGTGATTTGTAAACTCAGAACCATTAAGAAATAAGTATGTATGAAATCACAGTCTGTTTTATTCATTATCACGTTTTCAAGGCAGTCTGAATCCAACAAATGGTTAGGAAAAGTTGAATTCTGCATCCGGTAGCGGTAATTACAGTGTAAATAATTTGTGCAATGTCAGCGTGTAAGACATTCGAAATGAAAAATAAAACGATTATGAAGGCCGTGGAATTTACTCATTAGATGTGATGACACAAAAATCCAGGGAAATATTTATGTAACTTAATGTATCAGAAATGTATAAATCAATTTATGAAAGAAAAATGTGAATCAAATTCAGAACCATAAACAAATGAGTAACCATGGAATTCAGATCTTGAAACAATGCAAGCATTGAGTATTACATACACTTCGAAATCAATATGAACTGTAATGTTAATTGTTATTTATTTGTTACATGTGTATCATGTATTAATATTGGAACATACATTTCAATAATGCCGAGAGTAGATTGATAACTTGCTGAGCGTTCAGTGGACAGACACCTTGAGCTGTAGACTGGGTAGTTCAATTGGTAGACAGCTTGAATCATGTGCAAGACCCAGCTTTTACAAACCTGGGCGTTAGTTGCTCCAGCACTGTCGAGAGTTGGTTACAAAAATTTCGAGAGCCCAAGCCAACGCAGAAAATTCCGGAAGAACAAAAGCAGGGTAGCACTCAAAGCCGACATAAAATTATAATGGTGATCAGGGTTCCATGAAAATACCACGGACGGCCGAGGTCGTTAAGGCGCTGACTCGTGCGCGGGAGTCTGGGGTTCGAATTTCACCAGGACCGTCCTCCCTGACTGAGGGTTTTTCCAGGTTTTCCCCAGTCCTCATAAATGGCAAATGCCGGAGAGGTACTCTAAACATAGACCTGGAACGTTTTCTTCCTTAAAAATCCTTTCCCAATTTATCATTTCATCTCATGTATCTTCAATGTCCACCGCCTGTGGTGCCTCAGTAGTAAAAACGGGCGTTAAACACTATAAAAAGAAAAGAAAATTGTCAAAATCGCTGTAGTTTTTTTCTTTCCCTTCTTTCTTTTCATTTATTTTTTCTCGTATTTTTTCCAAGACATGTTTATTTGACATCTTTTTTGCCTGAATTCCAACTTTAAAATTTAGGTGCGTATTAGAATCGATTGCGCATAAGATTCCAGTGCAAATCTAAACCTTCTTCGTGTTCATTTGCCTTATACAATACCTCTCTTAACTTTTCCAAGCCAAGCGCTCGGTGTCTATCATTAAGATTCGTTCCAAGTTTCCTTAACGGTAGCATAATATTATTATTGCGAATACAGCAATTAAGTACAAATCACTTACAAATTAAAACGTATCTGTAGATGAATAGATAAATGACAAATAAATAAATAAAAACTATTTTTTTAAAAACTACATTTTTATTTTCTTAATTATAAATAAACTAAAAAGTATAACATAATTCATCCTAGCCAAATGCAGATTTATAGCCCGATGCTAATTCATAAACTCATAAACTTTTTAGAAAAATTCTTCCAAACGAAAAACGTGGGGCGCATGCGATAGTTTGTCTTAATCTTTTGTGTGATTAATGTAAACTATAAATACCGTTAACAGTTATTAATTTTATCTATTGTATGCGCCCCACGTTTTTTGTTTGGAAGAATTTTTCTAAAAAAATTTATGAGATTAAGAATTTGCATGAATTTATAAATCTTCATTTGACTAGAATGAATTATTTTACATTTTTTAGTTCATTTATAATTAAGAAAATAAAAACGTGGTTTTAAAAATAATTATTTAAATTATTTTCTTCTTTTTAATCTTGTGTGCACGTAATTTTGCAATCAGTGTTAGACATCTCCATTAAATAATGACAAAAATTGAGCAATTTTTAGATTTAGTTCATTTTGTTTTCTCTTGGTCACATCTAAAATAGAAAATTGTTTTGTCTACTCCATTGATATATTGAAACGATTAATTATTGTTTTTTAATTAAAAACAAAATACAGAAACACAAAGTTAATTTTTAAATTTTTTATTTCAGTATTAAATGCATTTGTACCAGATCCTCAATATAGAAGTCAAAATATTTAATAATATATGTAACTCATTATATTATGTTAAATATAATACTCATTCACTACTTATTTACAGAGTTGAAATTATTAATACATTATTAATACACATGTTACAAATTAACACTAGCGCAATTGAATTTATGTAATAGAAATCAGATTTATTAAATGTTATTTGTAAGGATTTAATTGTGAGCATTTAAATTTGATGTTTTTATTTGAAAAGTTGCTGTTGCGATTGTATTGTTATCAAAATATTCAGCATGTCGTTGCGTGCCATTAGCAGTCGAGAAGAACGTTTTTACATCGTATCAGTTGATCGCGCTTGAATCATGCATATCTTGGAATTTGCGCTTTTGACATTGCTGTTTATTTGAATAGTTGCCCTGGCGGCTGAGTTGTTATCAAAATATAACAAAAACAATTCTAATACTTTTAGATTCAAATTATACGTTAAAATTAAATATATTTCAAGTTTCACTATAATTTATTTATTGTATTGATAAATATAATACAGTCATCATAGCAACTGTTCTTATTTTTAAATAAAGATTATTAAAAAATTTATATTTTTATGCGTTATTAACGAAACTACAAAAATGTGTTCTTACTATTCAATCTTACATTTTTTAAAACCTTCGTGTTTGATATTGCGCTGCTTTACTTTCAAAACTGCGTAACCATATTTTTGAACAGTGGAGCCATTGAACCATGATAATCACCATATTACATTTCTGAACTATGTGCAAATTTTCAAATCTGCATCTCATTTAGAAGTGCATGAAAAATTAATTACAAAATTCCACCCGAACAGACAAGAAAGCGAGTTAATGAAAACGTTTGAAAAAAAAAAAAAAAGATGAAGCAAGCTTTAAACGAAATGTAATTCTTCATATCGAGAAACAGGCACCTGCGAGGGAATTTGGTATAGTAGAAAGTGAAGTTCGCGACTGGCGTCAACACAAATTGCAACAGTTGTTTCTAAACCGGCGAGGAGAAAATTTACGGGACCTAAAAAAGAAAGACGCCCTGCTATAGACAAAGAAGATCAAGAACGGGAAAGAGGGAAAGACGATCTCCCTAGTGACTAGTGACATAATAAAGAGGTGGCTAGATTCCGTAACATATGAAGGCAAATGTCAAAGGTCAAGCAAAGGTGGATCGATTAATGAAGCATATGGGCCTATCTCTTAAGACGCCCTACAACATGCAGAAGCTACTCACAGACTTTAAACAAAAGCTTCAAAATTGTCAGCTTCCGAAGATGGGCCTACTTTCTACTGCGGCAAATAGGCAACGCAGACGAGACACCAGTGTGGTTAATAACGCCACGTAACTACACTTGCAGAGAATTTCAGGTTACGAAAACGCACTGTTGTCTATCACTGCAGATGGGAGCAGAATTCCCCTTTCTTATATTGAATTAAACATAAATCTAATGTTGTACTTGTATGAAAGTTTAACTGGAATAAATCATAGATCTAGCGCTGTATAAAAGACTTAGGAATGAATGAATGGTGTTTAACGCCCGTTTTTGCTACAAAGGCACCACAGGCGATGGACACTGATGATACATGAAATGAAATGATAAATTGGGAAAGGATTTATTTTTAAGGAAGGAATCGTTCCAGGCCTAAGTTTAGGGTACCTCCCCGGCATTTGCCATTTATGAGGACTGAGGAAAACCTGGAAAAAACTTCAGTCAGGAAGGACGGTCCTGGCGGTATTCGAACCCAGATCTCCCGCTCACGAGTCCGAGACTTAACGACCTCGGCCACAGACGGGTAAAAAAAAAAGACTTAGGCACAGTATAATAAAATTCAACAGGTTTCAAGTATGAATTGAACGTATTTCCTCAGAAGCGCACTACATTCGCCAGAAAACTTGTTTTAATCAGGGTTTAAAATTTGGTACGCGTATTAGATTCGCGTAAATAAGTATTTGGAAGTTGATATTAGCCCAGCAACACGCTTTGGCAACACATATGTTTTTCCAACCCGAAAGAAAAACTGTATTAAAATTGACAGCAAATGTATATATAATTTTCTGCAATTAGTGGCTTGTATTTCTCTCCTCTTCCATCTACTCTTAAAGCCATGCCTATTCTATTTCATGGATTAATTACATCATTAAAAGTGCCCTCCCTTGCCATTTTATTCAGTAAGCAAAGAGTGTCAGGACCACTGTAATGAATCGTTTTGCAAAAGCGAATGTGACAGGAAACAAAATACTCATTCCCATTTGGGAAATTAAATTTAGATAATGGTCAGTGTTAAAAAAATTAATGAACTCAACGGAAATACAGAAGAGACTGCGGTCATGAAAAACAAATTTAACATTAGTAACTTCCATTCCACAGCTTTAGGGTGCGTGGTAAGAGAATAGAACTTAACAAACGAAAAAAGGCAAAATATGACGTCTTTTTAAATAAAAACAGAGCACATGTGTTAAAATATTATATAAATGATGTCGTGCGTAACTGAAGGCTTAATTGTGCATATTATGAATGTATTATTAGATGGCTAATGTACTGAAATTGTTGAAAAAAATATAAATCAGAAAAGTAATGGACACCATATTAATAATACTAAAATCTTTATTTCCTCGCGTTTGTTTGCAAACTATAAAAATTTATTTAGTTAAAACTCGTGCACTTTTATTTTGTAAGTGCTAAAACTCCCATGTCGATTGCGTTATGTCTTCATGAAGAAATTTTAGGATGGTTTGGAATGGAGAAGTACGCTTTGGTATTTGATACTTGCTCAGCTCAAGGCTAGCCGTTTGAGACTACGCCCCCAATGGAAACATTACCGAGAGGAGAAAATGATAAGAGGAAGACATCTGGCAGCCAGGATCCAGGGGGTGGTCGAACGTAGACGCGGTTCCTGACATGTTCCGAAGTAATTTGAGCCCCTCAGAAGATTTGCATCCATACAAACGCCAGAGCAGAAGCGTTTACAATATGCAAGCCACCATCACACCGCGTCAGCCCAACTCGCCCAGGCACTTTCGATCCCGTATCAGAAGCAATGGGATGAAATGCAAGTAGTAGTAGTAATAGTAGCAGTAATAATAGTAGTAGTAGTAGTAACAGTAGTAATAGTAATAGTAGTAATAGTAGTAGTAGTAGTAGTAGTAGTAGTAGTAGTAGTACAGTAGTAATAATAGTAGTGTATTTATTTACAAAGTATATTTGTTACCAATCTAACTCATCGATGTACCACGGATCCTGGGACCATATGTGCTTTCCCAGTACACCAGGAAACACATGAAATAGCACAAACCAATATTTAACTCTTAAGAAACAAACTATATATATAATGAAATAAAGAAATGGAAAAAAGAAAAAATATATAACAAAAAAGTTTAAATGCCCAAAATAAAATAAAAAAAAAAAGAAAACAGTACAAAACTAAATAACTTTCACTCCCTCGTGTATTTGTACAAATTATCACCCCAAAAACTGTGACCCATGTTTCCCTAACCCCCTTCCCGGTTGTCTACTTTTCCGTTCAGAGCTATCTCACTTTGTGTAAAAATTTACTTACTCCCTCCTCCTCGTTCATATCTGCCAGCAAAGTCCAGCGCTATCACTGCTCTCTCTTATCCCGTTACAAATAGGGCTGGTAGGTATCTATTTCTCCATTCTTCCGTCCCCATGCAGTACGCCAGAATATGCTCCCAATTTTTTTTCGCAGCACATATAAATTCTCGCACTCTCTCTGTCTGTTACTTTAGTCTTTCGCCACTCGCCTAACCTAAACCAAGAGAGTTACTGATTGCAGAGTTTGGCCACTGATAAAATGGTAGAGCGAAAAATTCTTGAAATGTAAATAGCGATTCATCTAAGTGACCAGGGGAGATCTAGGTCCGAATGGCCGGCCAAATATCCATTGAACCTACAATTTCCAAATGCGAGATCCAAGCGCTTCTACTCAGCCACTCCGCTTGACTGAGAGAATGAATAGTATGAATTAATGATGACACAGATGAGCTCAGAGTCCATTGAAGATCTGAAACTCCGGAAAACGCCAATATTTGAAAAACTATAGTTACTCTATTAAGAGTGCAGTTTCGTGTACTTTAACTGTATTCATAAAAATAATTAATATATAAAAATCTTGAAGCAAAAGGATATCAAAACGATATAGCGTCTTTAATCAAAGAATTGAGAAACTGCTATTCTTCTAATGAGTTAAGAAAGAAAGAAGGAAGGAAGAAATGAAGAAAGGAAGAAAGAAAGGAAGAAATGGAGGAAGATAGGAAGAAAGAAGGGGAGGGCGGGAGGGAGGGAGGATGGGAGGGAGGGAGGGAGGGAGGGATGGAGGGAAGAAGGAAGCAAGAGAAAGGAAAGAAAGAAGGAAATAGGGAGGGAAGGAAGGAAGGATGGAAAGAAGGAAGGAAGGAAGGAAGGAAGGAAGGAAGAAAACAGAAAGAAACAAAGAAATAGATAGCTAGTGCAAGGCAACAGGAACCGATTCTGTACTCATCTCTAAGGAGGCTGTGAATTAAAGATCACATTGATCCCTGCTGTGAGAATTGCCAGCCTACTGTCTACTCAGGAGCGAGTGGTGAGGAACATTGGAAAGATGCAATACCAAAATTTTGTTTTGCTGATTTTTCCTTGACTTAGTTACATTGTTAACTCTCCAAAATGTTAAATTTTGTAATAGGGTCCTTGGAGCACGAATTAAAGATTTAGGTCGTTTCTCCTGGAGAGCCGAAAATTAGGAATAACGATGCAGAAGATATGGGGAAAGAATGCGGCAGAGACTAAGCTGAAACCATTGCAGTATTATCAGTCTTCTAGCGGTCAACGGTGGTGACTTTCAGAGTTATGTAAAGCCTGCTATGATAAAAATTATTTACATTTATATATTTTTTATTTATGTTAATCATTGTTTCTGTCTGATTGAACGTGCCTTGTCGTGGACTAACTGGAAATATAGGTTCCAGTCATAAATTTGGTTTTCCTTCCATTTTGAATCACATTATGAAAGTCAATTTATTTCAACTGTTTTTCACTTTGAGGGCTGTGATTAAATAGCATTTGGTGTAGAATATTTCCACCTTTTTCTGTACCATCGTTAACTTTTGTAAACAATAAGTGCCTAGTTTATACCTCATGTCTTCATTATTTGCTTGCTTTCACACACGGTGAGGTTTGAGCTAAACTGCATAAAAAGATAACAATAACACAGAGGGTGCCAAAACAAATGTATGCACACTTCAAGCAAAGATAAAGCAGTTTTAACATAACAAAACTGAATACACACAAACAGAAAATGATGAGCACTAATCATCTTAGACTTTTGCAGTTACAATACTTGCTAAAAATGCCCACCATCAGCGTTTTTCGTGGTTTTAACGCTCGTTTTACATGTCGTTTCAATTTCTTCCCGAAGTGCTACTAGTGTAGCTGGTTTTCTACGGTATACAACATCTTTAAGAGTTCCCCATAAGTAGAAGTGCAACGGAGTTTGATCTGGAGAACGCGGTGGAAATTCAACCGGACCTCTTCGTCCTATCCAGTGACTTGGAAGATTTGTCATCAAGGTACGCACGTCCATCTCGATTACAATGTGGTGGTGCACCATCCTGTTGGAAGTAAAATTCCTCATTTCCATAGAGTGTATGAATGGCGGGTAAGACGGAATTGTTACTCGCGTTGGCGGTTCTGTTCTGTACACACTGCTCCATTGCCTTTGAACTTCAACAATATTCTCGGTTTTCCAGTACCCCTTTAAAATTGCTTTCCGCTCTTCAAACGATAATCTTGGCTCCTTTTTGTTGCAGAAACGCTAGCATAACGTAATGTGAGTCACATCTGTTTACACAACATCATACGATAGTCTTGGCTCCATATGTTCATTGTTGATTTTCGATAATGTTGGCTTCATTTGTTCATTGTTGATTTACTGGTCACGTAGCAACGCTATCATAATGCATCATACTACACATTACTGTTATTTTTTGGTTCAACTTTGAAATATATTAAATAAATATATACTGTGAAAGTGTGTGCACATTTTTTGACACCCTCGGCATTTATATGTTATAAGAATATGAGTTTAAGAATGATATAAGCTTAACATACTTATCAATTTTATGCAATCCCTATGTCTCAACTGCCAGTTGTGAATTTTATTGCAATGGTTAGACTGTCAAACTCAAACATAAAGCCTCACCCAAAGAAATGGGCAAAATCCATTACCGCACGCCGCTCACCGCCAACACGCTGCCTGACTTGTGCAACCCTGAACAAGGAAATAAGAGGGAATGCGGCACAAGAAAATTCATGAAAAGTATATATCTAACCCAGCATTCGTCTGTGAACAACGGAAATCGAGAGAGAGAGAGAGGGAGAGAGAGAGAGAGAGGGAGAGAGAGAGAGAGAGAAACCAACAAAATAAACAAACTCAGGATGGCCGGCATCAAAAGATTTAAACGCGAAACTTCTGAAATGAGTCCAGGCCACTACCGCCTTAAGGTACAGTTTATATTATATCCTATAAATTAAGTAACCTTTAAGTAAGTAAGGTAGCGTAATAAAATTTAATAAATCTTGTGAGGAATTAATAACGGCCCCTTTCAATTTAATAAATATCATATGTGTTATTATAATGGTACTGGGCAAATTAATTAAGCATGAACGGAAACAGGCATTCTAAGCCATGGATACTAATTCTTGCTTTGAAAGAAAGGGGAAAAAATGCAATCAATATTTAAGTCGTTCTATGAAAGAAAACAACTATATAACTGCTAAGTGTTGTGGAGGAATGGTTTGTAGAGAAATAAAACAAAGTTAAGAATCTTAGAAATACTTTATCAACGTTGTGCTGGGTGTACATCTTTCTATTGAAATATGATTCTTTTTTCTAGAAACTTACTAATATCTCTTCATATCTTACTCGTAACTTATGTAATAGAACCTATTTCTTCTACCTGAGTTTACACTTGTAAAATTATAAAATCATTAAAGCTACAGACTAACATTTCGAAGAATAGAAAAATTAATGATGGCGCAGTGAATGCATGGAAAGTTTGTCATTATCCTCGCCGCTGTTTTCATTTCGTCACAGTATCGTCGCGTTTCCCATGTGAGCCTCAGGTGTAATTAAGGCTGAGCTACAAATAAACCGCTGTTGCATTATATACAGAAATATGCAGCCGGTATTGTATACCGTAAACTGGATATACACCAACAAATCATTTTTGTATTAAGTCGCGCTAATAAGTTGGGGGTCCCCCCCCCCTAAAATAATGAGGATATTGCGCGTCATATAAAAATGAATAAAAACCATTGCACAGTAACAAAACATTTTCGGTCCTTTAAAAGAAAATATGCTATTTTTACAACGATTCATTGCTGCAAACCAAATTACTCTTAACACGTCCCTTTTTAAGGAACTTATAATTTATGTTATCAATAAATTGGCTATAGTATTACATAATGTTATCAATAAACAAAAACCCCACACATCAAACTTACTTTTTATCTTTCTATGATAAATGCAAATATGTCCTCGTAACAGAGGAGAAAGGCTACCTCTTGTGTTTTAATGTCAGTTCGCCATACAGATAACAAAATAAATACGCTTTATTTTTACACTGACATGACATCTATCTGTTTAAAATATAATTTGAAAAGCAAAAGCAGGTTTCCTGGTCCACAGGATTCCGACGAAATATTGAACGTGAAGAAGTCTGCTATTAAAATGCTAAGAGAGATATCAGAAGTATGCCTAGATAGAAATACTCATCATAGCATTTCAAAAAATCTGTACGTATAAGAGCAAAAATATTTAATTCCAAGATTAATTTTTTCCTTAAAATATACCATTCTTTCAAAGATAAACTTTTTTTAATAGTGTTTAACGCCCTTTTTACTACAGAGGCACCACAGACGGTGAACACTGTTGATATATGAAATGAAATGACATATTGGGAAAGGATTTTTTTAAGGAAGAAAACGTTCCAGGCCTAAGTTTAGGGTACCTTTCCGATATTTGCCATTTATGAGGACTAGGAAAACCTGGAAAAACCTCAGTCAGGGAGGACGGTCCTGGCGGGATTCGAAACCCAGACCTCTCACTCACAAGACCGCGCTTTAACGACCTCGGCCACCTTTGGCGGTAAAAAAAAAAGACTAACCGTATGTAGTACAGTGTTATTGAAAAACGTATCGAACTAAGGAAGTATTTGTGCCTTTATTCACTTAAAAAGACGTTGTTACCAAAATCAATCAGTCTTCAGAAATAACATTAATATTCAAAAAGTATTTTAAACTAAATATAAATCAATACTACATCTTAAAAAATAGAATTACCAACGCAGTTCTTTTTGCCAACATAAGTTTTGAAGCGAGGAAGTCAGGGGACTTTATTTTTTGGTTATTTTTATTTTTACCCCGTGCCTTAAAAGAAATTAAAATTCATTACTTTTCAGCATGTTCTCACATAAGCTTCTTTTAGTAGGATGGCTGAAGAAATAACTGTAAAATCTCGTCATCCGCGATACATTTTACTTCTCCCGCTTTTGCTTTCTACTTCTATTATGTAACACTAACCCTGTACTCTGTAAAGAGCTGTCAGTGACGTGGCAGAAGGGCGGGGGAGTTAAGGTAACCGCTGAAGATCACGATCTTGCTGATGCACATTTTTCCCCCTCTCATATCCAGTCACCCAAGTAACTTGGTTGTAGCAAAGATGATAGCAAGGATGGCTGCGGTAAGCAAAGACGATGGATTGATGTTGAGACCGGATTCATATGCAAATAATCATTTATGAGATGGTTTTGATGTCAGAAAGTAGCTTCAGGGATGGTCTGAGGAAGGGCGGAGAGGGGAGGGATTTGGTTACATTATCGTCCGCCCCTTCTCTTGTGATGCTGGAGCGAGGGTAGAAGAAAAGGATTCCTGTATACCCAAGGAAAGGACTGCGGTCCAAGATGACGAATCAGCTTATTTTGAATATAAGGATTCCGTTTCTTGCCTTGCAAGATTTGAACGCTAGCCTCCCATGATGCTGATGAACATGAAGATAAATGCTGTAGCCACTCGCACTGCTGCAAACTGGGATTTTAACCCGCACAAGAAATAATATCGCTTTTCTCTAAGCTACAGTTTTTACTCCAAATGCTACAGGTTGTTTTACTCTCTCCCGACCCCTCATTTTAGCGAATTCCCTGGGAATGTAAGCTATGGCACCGAAAAAGAACAAAAATTTCAAATGTGTATACATAGACGAGGTGAAATTCATAAGAATTCAGCCTCGCCGATAAGGATTATCGTCTTATCTGGTGTCATACCTTATCTGCTAAGTAAATAATTGCAGCTGTAACTTCCGCTCAGTTGTTCAGATAAAGTTGCATAAAGAAGGCTATGTGTAGAAGATTGTGACATGTTCGAAATGGAGCTTCGAGCTGTTATTAAGTTCTTCACAAAAGAAGGACTTACTCCAAATGAAATTAAACAGCGATTGTACGGTGTATATGGGGAAGTATCCCGCTCATATGCTACTATAAAAGAATGGGCTAAATACTTTCGATTAGGTCGAGAAAGCATTGAAGACGAAGAGCGTGCAAGTCAGCCTTTGGAGGTGCTCACTCCTGAAAACATCGCTCTTGTAGAAGGAGAAATTATGGAATGCCGGCGGCTTAAAATTACAGAAATAGCAGCAAGGTTGGGCCTTCCTAAAACAACAGTCCTTCCGATTATTCATGAACTTTAATCATGAATAAGGTTAGTGCAAGATGAGTGCCTAGAATTCTTTCCTCAGTTCAAAAGCAGCAACGAGTCATCTGTTGTCAGGCATCTTTGGAGCTCTGATTTGTAGAGAAGTTCTGCAAACCATTGTTACAGGAGATGAAACTATGGTCTCCTACTATGATCCCTTGTCCAAAAGAGAATCAATGGAGTGGCGTAAACCTGGCGAAGTACCGCCTCTAAAGGCCAAGATCACTCGGTCACCCAAGATCATGGACACAATCCTTTGGCACTGTGAAAGAATACTCTTCATTGACTTCCAGGAAAGGAACACTACAGTAAATGGGGAGTACTATGCTGACCTACTGCACAGACTACTTGCTTCCATCAAAGAGAAAAGGCGAGGAAAGCTGAGTGGTGGTGTGAGCCTTCTTCACCTGCCTGTTCAATCAGCTCTTGTTGCAAAGGAAGCTGTGAAGAATTGTGGCTTCAAGGAGATCGACCAATCACCCTAAAACCCAGATCTATTTCCCAGTGACTCAAGAAGGACCTTCGAGGAAATTTACATGTGACGAAGAAGTGATGAATGCTGTTTATGCTCATTTTGCAGACAAGACTGCTGACTATTTGGGGAGGGGGGGTTGAAATGTTAATTCGAGGATGTGAGAAGTGTATTGCAATAAAGGGTAGCTATGTTGAAAAGTGAAATATAGTTTTTGTCTTTACATATCTAGAATGTTTAGGCACGAAACTTATGGACCTTCCTTCGTGTGTGTGTGTGTGTGTGTGTGTGTGTGTGGGCGCGAGCGCGCGCGCGCGCGTTAACTCTACAGCGATCGCAATTTTTTTCCCCCTGATAAAAACTGGGCATAGAACCATAAATTAAAAAACTATTCATTGAGTTTGTTAACCAGCAAAATGGGATCATTAGGGTGGGGGTTAACCTAAAGAGAAAATTTTTTAAAAAACTGAAAAATCGCTCTAGTGGCCACAATTTTTGCTTTATTTAAGCGAAACTTGGTAAATTTCTTTAAAATAAATTAATAAACGTAGCTTTCGAATAAGGGCAACCGAACCTTTAGGAATGTGGGTGTACCTGAAAAATGTGTGGGGGTTAAAGCGAAATTTAAAAATTGCTGTAGTGGCATTAATATATTTTTTTCGCAACGAAACTCCGTAAATATCATTTAAATAAATAAACTAATAATTTTGTACACTTAGGGAAATTGGACTGTTAGGAGCAGGGGTATACTTGAAAACTGGCATTTAAAAAGCGATTTTGCGTTCCTCTATGCTGAATAAATTTCTTCAGCATATAAACTGTATTTATAATGATGCATATGTTTTATATTTAATAAGAGTATCGTAAAGATAGCAAATGATAAATATTAATCTAATATGTGTTTAAGAATTATATTTATATGTAAGAGAAACCGCCACAGGGTGACCGAGGTCGTTAAGGCGCGAACTCGTGAGCGGGGGATCTGGGGTTCGAATCCCGCCAGATCCGTTCTCCCTGACTCGGGTTTTTTCCAGGTTTTCCTCAGTCCTCATAAATGGCAAATGCCGGGGAGATACCCTAAGCTAAGGCCTGGAACGCTTCCTTCCTTAAAAATTATCCTTTCCCAATTTATCATTTCCTCATCAGTGTCCTCCGATTGTGGTACTTCAGTAGTAATAGCCTTTCTACTATAACATACATTTTATTCAGTAAGTGAATATATGAACTTTAAATAAGGCATATTGTAAATCTAATATAATTACTTAACTTGTATATTGTTTATATTATATTCTGGACGAAGCCATATCATGTTAATGATCCAAATGGTGAATAAAGTAATTATTATTATTATTATTATTATTATTATTATTATTATTATTATAATATGCTCACACCAGGGCTATATTACCAGCAACCAGAAAGTTCCCCTTCACCTTTCCAGGATAGTGAGTAGAAAATAACTACTACGCTTGCGCAAGACCGTATTATTGGTGATTGGTGTTATGTTCAAAAAGGAAATATTTCAGTTTGTCAATAAAAATTAACACGCAAGAGTCAATTCTAATTATGGATAGGTTAAGCCTTACAGCCTTAAGGCTGCGCCTGCTTCACATAGGTTTAATATTTAACCCATTTGAGTCATAAGACAAGCTGTACTCGCATAAGAGAGCTATGGTACATAAATCACACGATGAGCTCAGATGGCAAGTGTGCGTTGATTAATAAAACTGCATGTACTTGCATTTCTAAGTCACCAGTTGCATTCAAAGGAAATGAGAATGTAACTAAATACACTTCGAAGTCTACATGGTTTGCCACGTCATTCGTTATATGTTCTATAAAGTTACACGTCCATTGCAAAGTACTGCTAACCTCAGCAGTGAGTTGTGATGACAAATAGGATTGAGAACGTTTATTGAAAGTGTTCTAAATAAGACAACGAACTTAGCGAATTTATCTGACTTTGAAACAGAAAATGAAGATGCTGGCATTATGACCAAGAAGAAACAAAGTGATTGGAATTATAAGCTAAAAAAGATTAGGTATATCGTTCAGCATTTTTTCTGCAAAATTGGCAGAATTATATCTTCCTTCAGAAGTCATTGCTCTGGATTAAAACCTAATGAAATTCGGTGGTCTCTCATACGAGCAAAGCAATAGATCCAAACTTGCAAAATTTGGAATAAATTTTTACAAAATTTGAGAATATAGTTCTGGATATTGCATCATAAGTTATGTAGGTGTAACTGTGGCAGATCCCAGTCTTCCAGCAAGTAGAAATGTTGTACTGCACATATGCGAACCATTGTCAGACAGAAGTCACGCATTGTATCTCTGGTATTCGTCTTCAGATCTCTTTAGAAGACTAACGGACAGAAAAACTGGTACGGCCAGAGTAAATAAAAAGGATATGCGCTTGATATTTCTCATATAAACTGAAGTATGGCGATTAGGAAGCATGGGTCTAAAGAATGTGCTGTGTGTGAGGTGAAAGGATAACAAGAATATATATTTTTCCCCATCGACGAAACACAAAACTGCTGACGTTACAGTAACAGGCAATCTGAGATGAAGGAAAGGCCAAACACTCAGGGGGAGGTAAAGAAACCGAAGTATGCCCTTGAGTGCCAGAAGGGAATGGGAGGTGCGGATTTGCAAGATCAGGTGGCAGCTTTGTTTCTTTCCTACAATGCGACACACAGGTTACAAGAAAACATTTTTCTATCTGGTAGACATGTGCATATACAACTGTTGTTTCACAACTTCTTGTTTCACAAGATGACTTGTAAGAAAAAAAACGAACTTTGCAACCAACATCTCTCATCAGCTGATTCAAAGCGTAACACTACCAGAGTACAAAGTTAGAGGTCGACCTTCAGCTGGAATACCCAAACGTAACGTTTTGTATCCTAAAGTAGGGGGGAAACGAAATTGGTTGGCAACGCAAAACCCTTGTGTCACCCTTCATTTGGAGAAATGTTTTGAGATCTAACATCCCAACAATCGTATTAGGCCATCAAAATTGTCGAGTCAATACGAGGTGATATCCACAATATTCGGGACTGGTGCTGTTCATGCAGCTGAATATAGATATATCGAGATTCTACAGCACTTTTCATGTTACTCTGTGTGTAGTGTGTGGTGATTTTACGATGGATCCAAGACTAGAACAGAGAGGTTGCATCAAATTCCTTGCCAATCTCTGGAATAATGCTATGGAGACCCTCGCAATGATTCAACAAGTATTTGGGGGAAATGCATGAGCTGTACACGTGTGTTTGTTGCATGCTCGTACAGCTATTGAAGACTATGCTCGCGCCGGTAGACCCGCCAGCTGCACAACGCTTGACATTGTTTCCAAAATCCAACACCTCGTTCGTGAGGATCGACGTCGAGCCATTGAAGACCTTGCTCATGAAGTCGGAATTGGTTATGGGACATGTCAACAATTTTAACTGATGAATTGGGCATGCATCGTGTCGCCGCAAAATTTGTGCCAAGGATCCTGACTGCTGATCAGAAGGCGCAGCGTGTTGAAGTTTGCACGGAGCTTCGTCAGGCCGTATCCGATGACCCAACCTTCTTGTCCAGGGTCATCACCAGCGGCGAGAGCTGCACGTAAGCTTATGGCCCTGAGACAAAACAACAATCCTCCCAGTGGAAGAGCCCGAACTCACCAAGATAAAAAAAAGCGAGACAAGTGAAGAGCAAAGTGAAGAGCATGCTCCTCGTTCTCTTTGATACCAAGGGGATTGTGCATAAAGAATTCGTCCCTCCAAATGAAACAGTGAATTCCACGTACTACTGTGAGTTTTGCGACTTCTCCGTGAAAATATGCGGAGACGACGGCCCGAACTTTGGCTACAAGGGAACTGGCTGTTGCATCACGATAATGCGCCCTGTCACAACTCCTTGTTCACCAAACTTTTTTTGACGAAAAACAACATGACGGTTTTCCCCCACCCACCGTACTCGCCTGATTTGGCACCCTCTATTCCCCAAACTGAAAATAAAGTTTAATTGATGTCGGTTCGACACAATTGAGAGGGTTCAAGAAGAAACGTTGTCTGTGCTGAACACCCTCAAAGAACATGACTTCCTAGATGCACTTGGAAAATAGCAGAATCGCTGGGACCGGTGTATACGTGTGGAAGGAAACTACTTCGACGTGTGACGGCGGTCATTAGTCTCAAAGTTGTTTATTACCAGATGGCAGCGCCAGTCCCGAATATTCTGGATACCACCTTGTACTTCTGTATTATGTACGCAAAGTTTCAGGAAACAAATTATATTCGTTCATTTTATGTGCATTTTTAAACTTTAGAACATACTTGTGCAGCTATACAGGGATTTAAATAAGATTTATGAGGTTGTAATGAGGGTATTTAAATACGGTACGAATGGGTTAAGAGACGTGTTACTTCATTTTATCATCGTTGTGATATAATTTCTCGTAATTAATCAACGAACCTTTGAATACATTTCCATGGTTTTCGAATGACTAAGTAGAACTTTGTAAGGGAATTCCGTTATTGCTTTTCAGCAAGTAACATCTCGCAAGAAGGGGCACGAAGTATCTCATCTTTCCATTTATGATGCAACACTGCAACCCGTTTCGAAAGCATGAGAGCTGGTGTGGATGACGTTACGGAACGGTTTTAGGCCATTTATGCTTGCAGTATAACGCATCCTACAAAATGTGTTATAATCAGTTTTACAACTGAATAAATTAGGAAAGGAAACGTTGGTGGGGTCGTAGTTTGCTCTGAATTTGCAAGTAGGACTTAGTTCAGTGAAAGTGAATGTTTCATCGTGCAATGTTTAGTGGAGTATTGAAGTTATCTAGCGATTCCATGTGCGTTGTTGTGAATTTTAGTAGCTCTCTAACCATTTCCAATATTAAAAATGCTGCCGAATTATTTTTTTCTTGCCCGGGATTAAAATACTTCTATAGGTATCAGCAGCTATTAAATTCTTACTAACGCAGTAATCAAGAATATTTCTCACCAATACACAAGTTCCACTCACACTTTCTACTCGAACAACTATGATCAACAATGCCAAGTATACAGTATAGTTAGCACGTACTTGTGTTATAAAAGTTATTTGAAATGATGTCCATCTGTAGTCATATGTTGCTACTATTTTTTCTGTTGTAGTAGTAACATGCATTAAAATTTACTTCACCGACTCTGTAATTAATATCATTGGCTTACTGATGCCCATAATGACACAAAAAGCTTGTGTTTTACTAAATTTAAATCCCAAACCGAGTTAAAATAACACAAAGACAGAAATAATTCTTGCTCTAGTAACAGCAAACTGCGACTGACTATCCACATGCAGTCATCAGCATGGGAATTATCCATTGTTAAGCCGACTGGCGTGATTTTAGCTCAGCGCACGCTGCGGTCACTTAACGACATAGACAAAAAATTCTTTCGGTGTGAGGGCAATAGAAACATTTTATTGCAGGGGAGGCGAAAGTTACCAACGCTTAAATAATGTTTTTGTGTTAAGAACCCATAATGGAAAATTTTTAATAATCGATTATAATTGCTTCTTGCTTATATATCTTAACACCAGCATTATTTGTTTCATCTAACTATTTTTGACAAATACAAAACATTGAAAGATTTCTCATACAGATTGATTTAGAAATAAGCCAGAATTAATCAGCACATATAAGGGCTAAAATTCAGTAACGCAACAACATCAAACTATCACCGGAGACAGTGAACGTCAGAAGTAAAAGAGAAAGCGCACAGTCTTAGGCGTTCTAGCATCGTCCATTTGTGAATAACAGCGACGTGTAGTAGGCGTTTTGTGATCGAAAGGAAAAACACCAAGTGCTTTTCACAGAGAAATGTTGGAAGTTTGTGTTACTGATACCGTGCATGGCATATTGGAATCGTATAGTCATGTGCGCTGGATACCCAAGGACCTGTTAAAGGGTCAGAGAATGATGTTACGTTTGAATCACTTGAAGAGTTATACTGAAGGTTCAGAATTTCTGGAAGGGTGGTGATGGGGCGTATCACTTTACGCCCAAAACAAAGCAGGCTAGTATGATGTGCAAATAGACAAACTCTTCGCCATCGGAGAAATTCAAGGTCATCAATCGCGATAAAGACTTAAGTAGGGGTGTTCTGGAACTCTTGATGGGGCTTCTTCCACCTAAGACCACTGCGAACACTGGAATACTTGCAAAGTTGCGTCGTGTCCTTAGATACAAATGGCCCAACTGAAATACTGAGAATGTCAGACTCATGCATGATAATTCTCGCCCCCACGTACCTTCTGTTCGCGTAAAAACTGAGAATCATCCACCATACAGTCCAGGACTTGCACCTATGGCTGATACATCTTCACACTACTGAAGAAAGTTTTAGGAGGTCCATATTCAGATTCAGATCAAGTCAAATCGATGATACACGGGTGACCGTACTCCCAGGGAACGAAGTTCTATGAACGGGACACGGGATGTCATGATGGAGGAAATGCTTCTAGAGACTTGGTTCATATGTTGAAAAAAGGTAATATCTATAACTCTTTGTGCACGATTTTTTTTGTATTCATTGAATATTTCGTTTAAAAAATAATAAAATGTGCGTTATTTTTTAACCTTCCTCGTATACGGGAGAGAGGGCCTGGAATAAACACATCACATGATAGATGTAATTGGGTAAGCAGATTTAAACATTATCTTTACGAATTCAAGTTAGGAAGTTATAGATTTCATATTCCAAAAAGAAACATTAGGTAAAACTGCATATTTGCTAATCTTGACTCTTTTTGTCGAAAGGCTGGATAGATGAGGTTATTTGCAGCAAGACAAACAATATGCCACATGTTAGATTGTTAATGGAGACTTTTAGAGATCGTTGTTACGGATTTGCTCCCAAGAGCACACAAGTTTTGGGATGTTTTCTCAAAGAAAGGGCGAGAACTTGCTTGCAGTCCATATGAGGCAGAGAGTATCACTCACCTTGAGCATATATGTTGCTAAATATCTTACACATATATTTATTGATTTACACTATCAGTTCTTGAGTTTACTTCTAATGAATTAATCTGGAGAATTTGACCATCGTTTGGTAAACGAAACACGTTTTATATTACAGCAAAGGATAGTTTTGTGTTCACTGAGAGACGTTTTCTTTAGTTCAAATTTTTATGAACTCCTGAACGAGCGTGACAATACGGCCACGTGTAGTGTGCTCCACATTTTCTTTTACAGCACTGCCTCAACCTGATATTTTCTTGTAATTTTGTACATTTGAAAACTTTTGAATGGCCCTGTGTAACATACTGAATGCTATTATCGCATGTTCGTTTTTATCCCTCGCAAATCCACTCTCTTCTCTGCGGTTTGAATATTTTCAACATCATTTTAAGTCAAGCTGCAAGTGCTACAAAAACGTCATTAGAATAAAACGTAATTGGTACCAAGCAACTGGCGCCATGCTGAAACAACATACGCACGAATTATTCTGTGGTATTCTCTAGGATCGTTTCGGCACATTACAGAAATAGGTAGAACAGGGAGAAAATATGCGTAAAAACTCCATATTCCCCTATGAATAATCACGTTGCTAAACGCCATGGTAAACGAGGAATTTCATCCTGAAACTTGCGCTTGGTTTTAGTGGCGTCATTGATGAAATATTCAGACAGGAGCGCTCTACCCGTCATGCACATTTCTGCTCTATGCCCCCTCCCCCTGGGCCCCTCCCCCAACGTTCAACTCCAGCACCGGGCGGCCTGATCGATGGGGCGTGCAAAATGCTGCGACGCAGTGCCTGTAGTTCACAAACAGATGGCTCTGCCTGCAGCGCGAGTTGTTACTTGCATTACTTATTCCATTACATCTGGGTTTAATTCCTTAATTCACGAGCCTTGTTGTAGGGAAAATTTAAAAGCACACGCAATTTTTGGGGAAATTAAGTTAAAGTAAGCTAAGGCAAACACATGTTGAGGAGAAAGTAAAACCACGGCAACCTGCGAGGGTAGGTCCATAAGTTTCCGGTTTAACCATGTTCTAGGTATGATAAAAACAAAACCTATATTTCCCTTTTCAATATAGTTACCCTTTATTGTTTCTCACATCTTTGAATCAACATATCGATATCGATCCTCCTCCCAATCAGAAGTTTTGTCTGGAAAATGGGCATAAACAGCATCCATTACTTCTTCGTAATACTTAAATTTCCTTCCTCGAAGGCCCTTCTTGAGTTTTGAAAAGAGGAAATAGTTACTGGGAGCTAGATCTGGGCTGTAGGGTGGGTGTTCGATCTCCTTGAAGCCTTTCTGCACATATTCCTTTACAACAAGAGCTGTGTTGTCGTAAAGGCGCACAACATGACTCAGCTTTCCTCGCCTTTTCTTTGATGGAAGCACGCAGTCTGTACAGTAGGCCAGCATAGTACTCCCCATTTACTATGGTGTTTCTCTCCTTAAAGTCAATGAAGAGTATTCCTTCACAGTCCCAAAAGACTGTGACTATAATCTTCTTGGTTGACTGAGTGTCCTTGGCCTTTAGAGGCGGTGCTTCGCCAGGTTTATGCCACTCCATTGATTCTCTTTTGGACAAGGGATCATAGTAGAGGATCGTAGTTTCATTTCCTGAAACAATGGTTTGTAGAACATATCTCTCTCTTTACCACGCCAGAGCTCCAAAAAATCATGGCAGCAGATGGCTTGTTGCTGCTTTTGGACTGAGGAAAGAAGTCTAGGCACCCATCTTGCACTAACCTTATTCATGTTTAAATGTTCATGAATAATTCGAAGGATTGTTGTTTTAGAAAGGCTTAGCCTTGCTGCTATTTCTGTAACTTTGAGCCCCCAGTCTTCCATAATTGCTGCTTCCATAAGAGCTACGTTTTCAGGAGTGAGCTGCTCCAAGGGTCGACCTGCGTGCTGTTCGTCTCCATGCTTTCTCGATCCATTCGAAAAAGTTTGGCACATTCTTTTACGGTAGAATATGAGGGAGGCGCTTCCCCGTATACACCGTCCAATCGCTGTTTAATTTCATTTGGAATAAGTCCTTGTTTTGTGAAGAACTTAATAACAGCTCGATACTCCAGTTTGAACATGTCACTATCTTCTACACATAGCCTTCATTATGCAACTATATCTGAACCCAATACAGCTGCAATTATTTACTTAACAGATAAGGTATAACACCTGATACAGGATTTGTGAAGGCGATATTCCTTATTGGCGAGGCCGGAAACTTATGGACCTACCCTGGTAATTGTTTTACAGGAATCCTACAAAAAGTTCAATTTTGCCCTTAAATTCAGCACACTAACACATTATAATAGAATTTAGTCAGGCAAGTAAAGTTACCCACTTTTTTCAATTACTATAATTATTTATCACAGGAAGTCAAAACAATGTAACTAAACTAGGCTCGTTCTTATAATGGGCGTAATGTAAACATTTAGCCCGTGGCATTGACCGCTCTGCAAAAATAGTGCAGATTCTATATACACATAAAAATGGGTATCAAACTGTAATATACTTTAATTTCATATTAATAAAAATCCATGGCCTACTAAAACTATTATTCATTCATATCAGAATAAAAACATAGTTGTTTAGCTAAAAACATGTGAAAGTTCAATTTCAATATTATCAAACACATGAGATTAGCCTTTAAGAATCACATCGACTAGTGATTACATCAGATGCATCCACATCTTCAGGTTGCAGTCAGTGATGAATAAAGATCATTAGACAGTTTTCACAAGGTATCCTCTTCAATTATTAACTTAATTATTAATGAATAATATCTTTTAGAACTAAATTGTGTTTGGCGGATGGATACAATTTGCTTTGTTTACATTGAGACTCATTCTAAAGGAAACTTATGCATAGAACTGTATATGGCATTTTCTATCATACAGATTTGATCCGTACAAAACAAATGAATAGTATTTACATTTGGAACATTTATAGGACATTATTGTAAGTCAACGGAAGGAAATTTTCTTGCTCTATGCAGCTGCTGTTTGTGCTGTTATTGTGGAATAAAATGGGAGGAAAAGGGCCTAAATGCAGGTGGTGGATAAGACGTTTTTTTGCTGAAAAGGAATTCATGTTTCGTTCCTGCCTGGTCCTGAAGTTTTTGACTTATTTCCGTCAATTCCTTGTTGTACTGGAATTTTAAGTTATGCATCTTTTTCTTCTTCTTCTTCCTCCATTTCTCCTACCTTAACTTTGAGGATAAAAGCATTTCATGCAAAGAATCTTTGCATGCATTCCTGCCTCTAAAATTCTTATTTTGAGGATCCCAAATACATTCTCACTTCCATTTCTTCCATTAAACACAATGTTTCTGTGATTGGCCAATCCATGTTTGTTGTTTATGGAAGGAAAAAAAAATAAAAGAATGCTGCTAATTGAGTCAATGTACGATACACGAAATTTTGTTCTATACATGAACAGAGCTCATTCATTGTATTAAACATGAAGGGACCTGAACACAAAAACACAAAAAGTTCCCTATTTGACTCCACTCTAAAAATGAACGAAGTATAGATTGCTTGTTTGTTTCTTTCTCCTATTTCCTTTGATCAAGTCCACTTACTATTGTTGATTTGATTTATTTAAGGACGCTCTTTAACATCAGGCCATCACCATCCCATTCAATTCAGGGCGTGAAACGGCCGATAAATTTTGCTCAGAGGCCTCTCTTTCAGGCTTGAGGTTCTTTATCGTGCCGTAAATGTACGACACGGAACCCACGGCTTTACTTCCCTTCCGAAGAAAGCCATACTTAGGATTTTTACGCCCAAAGAAATCCATCGCTCCTGGCCGGGTTTGAGCCCGCGATCTTGGGTTTAAAAGGCAAGTATGGTTACCACTACACCACCAGGACCGACACGAATTAAAATTAAATGTTAATAGCTTTCTCCATTTTTCGCACGATTAGTTACCGTTTTTACACGACATAGGTTCGACCATACGTGATCGCCCGTTGTATTTAACTCGTTTTCATTCGAAAGTCCGGGTATTTAATGGTATTGTTCTGAATTATTTTTACAATTGTTACTTAATTGGTATTAAATATATAAAATGTTTTAGTCGATTCCGGTAAAAAACTCATTAAAATAAAAACAGTATTTTTAATTATCCTAATAGCTTCTAAAAATATTATTTTCTGTGTAGGTTGAGTTTGGCGTTGATGTTAGAATTAAATAAAATGAGTAATTGGAATTTTCGTTTACGATGGAGGCCACATTTTATGAATGTGCATGTCATGGAATGGCGAAAGTTGACAAAAATGTATTAAAATGCATGTAATCAGAGACCACCGTGCGAGAGTGAATAGCGTGTATGGTGAAACATTTCGCCCCTATTCATTACAAATGGTGGAGATTTAATTTTATTTCGTGGCAACCTGAATTAGATACATACGGCATTAACCCGCATTAAATCACTCAACCCGTTCTTTCTATCCATCCATTTTTATCATCCCCTTTTTACTTCAAAAATAAAACTTAGAGCCCGCATAATTCTGGCAATCGAAACGTGACATGGGTAAACAGTGCGCTTTTCTTTGTTATTTGTTTCACAGCATGAGCTATGACAGAGGTACAACTTGATGACGTAATTTTCATGCCTTCTTAAACAGCACCTAAGCTTCAAATTTCTCAACAAAGGACATGGGATATACCGACGTGAAAAAAAATGCTTAATAGGTAACTGCAGTTTTTTTTTTTTTTTTATCATCTGTCAGACAAATGTGCGTTATTTCTCTTGCAGATATCAACTGTGAAACAAAACAATTCTTATTGCCATAGTTACAAATAAACGTATTTCTCTTCTGTTTTACTGCTATGGAGAAAGTTACGGAGCTGTTTTTAGACATATACGACAGTCATTTCATGAATAATGGACAGCGGACTGAATGATATAACACTAGTGAAAACTACTACAGTTGCAGTTGAAGACTAAAGAAAAAAGTAGTGTGTTTACTTTGTCTGTATCATAATGGATAAGAAGAACTAGAAATAAAGTGGTAAAGCCCCCAAAGAACAGCGTAGTATTGTTTCTCATTGAGCTAATAGTTTTCGTGTTGGTCATGTCAGTATAGACGATGGCCAAAGATCAGAAAGGCCGAGGACATCAACAAATAATATGAGGAACTTTCAGAAGCCACGGAAACTCCACCTGCATTTTGACAACTGATTTACAGAAGAGATACTATTTGCAAGATGGATCCCCCACTCTCTTGACTGCTGAACAGAAGCAGAAACGACTCGACACTAAAGGTCAAGCATTCATGTGTCGAACTGTTGCTATTGATAAAGGTGAGCTTTGAACCTGAGTTGAAATCATAGTTCAACAAATGAAGCAGTTCATCTTCCCCAGACCAAAGAACACACTTTCTTTTGATAACCAAGGAATCATTATGACAAACATAGGGTGGCGTGGAATGCACAAAAACTGACCAGTTTCCCCACTCATCCTCTATGACAACGCTCGTCCACACACCGGGAATGTTTTAACCAATAAGCTGAACGAATATATATGGGGGGAAATGTTAACTCATCCGCCCTACAGTCCGGATATGCGTCCATCGGATTTCTATTTATTCTCAAAGTTGAAAAATAAAATACACGCATGTTGTTTTCTTTCTCTGGAAGAGTTTTCTGCCACCATTACCCCGAGCTGTTCGCAGGTAACAGAAGTGGTGCTTTGAATGGAATAGCACAGCATCTCTAATGATAAACTCGGTCATTGAAAAGCAGTAAAGCTTTACTTTTGTTGATGATTTCGTTTATTTACGGACACTCTTTAACATCATCAGCGTCCCATTTTATTCAGGGCGTGAAACGGCCGACAAATTTTGCTCAGAGGCCTCTTTTTTCAGGCTTGAGGTTATTTTTCGTGTCGTAAATGTATGACATGGGATCCTTGCTTTACTTTCCTCCCGGAGGAAGCCATACTTAGGATTTTTACGCCCGAAAAAGCCATCGGTCCTGGCGGGATCGAACCCGCGATCTTGGTTTAGAAGGCAAATATGGTTACCACTACACCACCAGAATCGATTGTAAAGAGTTACTGTCAGCAAAATAACGTGTAAGTTAAAAAAGTGTGCATTATTTATGATGTTATTCTTGTTCTTTCAAATAAGACCTGGTGGTAGTGTTGTCATTTTTAGCTCCAAGTCGACGTTTCCATAACAATGCCAATCTTTGCAAGCATTGTTTAGTAATTTAAGACATTCATAAACAATTTAAAGGCAAAAATAGTCTTTAAGCTATAGTAATATTTCAGAATATTATAAAACAATATAGTAATAGTTTGACTGGGGTTTAAGCAAAAAACAAACTACAAATTAAGCCAACGGTAATGATCTAAAGTGTTTCCGCTCGTGATATGAGATATTCTGATATTTTACAGAAATTTATGTCACTGTGGTAGCTTGTTCATAACTTGAAAACACAGAAAATAGATTACCCCTTCAAAACTAAGTAATCACACCAGAAAAGGCTACAAAGCGGTGCTCTTCTTGTTTTACCGAAAGTAAAGCAGAGAACGTACAAATTATTTTTTGGTTTTTGAAGGGAAGTGTTAGGGACTAACGGAAAAAAAAACATTTAAAATACATAACTATGCTTTTGCAATAA
Organism: Metallyticus violacea; assembly: GCA_030762175.1. Classification (NCBI taxonomy): domain Eukaryota; kingdom Metazoa; phylum Arthropoda; class Insecta; order Mantodea; family Metallyticidae; genus Metallyticus; species Metallyticus violacea. The sequence continues at coordinate 5,515,486 of CM060841.1, forward strand.
GGACATATCAAAATGTACGTTTTCTGGCCAAAAAAATAAATCAGTGGATCGGAAACGAATTATATATTTCTTAAGAGAGCATCCTAATTTATCTACGAAAATATAAAGCCATATATTCTTTTGCCGGGTAATTAGACCGCCCTTTTAGAGAGTACACGCATTTAGCCTGTGCTACAAGAAGCTAAGCTTTAGAGAATGTTGTAGTTTTGCTGCGAGCACGGAAGGGAAAACGTCATGCCTTTCGGAGGGCGAATTTTACGTGCGATGTGAGTGCAGAACGCTGCTCAACTTTAGTTTAAATGAAGGTAACAGTGTTTATAGTTTTGTATATGTTACTTTTGTTTTAGTTTGTAGAGAGTAAAATATTGACAATACTGCCAAAGTACATTTGTCGCTAGTGACCTACAGTAATGGGAGTTGCATGTATGAAGTCGCACACCAAGGAACTTTACAAATCAAAATAAGTATGCTTAAAAGGGGTTGAAAGAGACATGATCATAGAAAGGTCGTTTTTCTTTTAAGTCTATTAGTTTTCTTTTTCTAATGCGATACATTTACTTTACGTTTGTTAAAATCAACAATTTCTAAAGACTGAAGCCCCAAAATACTAATGATATACTTTTCAAAAAATGTTGATATTATATCTTATAGAATACATTCCAATAAAACGTATGCTCCTATTTAATATAACATTTTAAAAGAAAACATAAAGTATTTCACATTTAAAAACTTTCTGACAGAAAGCACTAATATGAATTTATCAATTATTGCTTTCTCTCTAAAATATGTCAGTATTACTTCAATGTTCCATCAAGGAGCACTCCTATAAAATAATTTTGTTACATTTATTTTGAGTACGTCGACCTTGCTAGTTGTGTCCACATATGGTTAAGTGGGGTCAAGCAGTACCGTCGGTCCTGGTGGTGTAGTGGTAACCATACTTGCCTCCTAAAACCAAGATCACGGGTTCAATCGCGGGGATTGATGGATTTTTTCGGGCGTAAAAATCCAAAGTGTGGTTTTCTTCGGAAGGGAAGTAAAGCCGTGGGTCCCGTGTCGTACATTTACGGCACGATAAAGAACCTCAAGCCCGAAAGAAGAGGCCTCTGAGTAAAATTTGTCTGCCGTTTCACGCCCTGAATTGAATGGGACATTGATGACCTGAGATGTTAAAGAGCGTCCGTAAATAAACGAAATCAAAAAGCTAGAGGTAAGCTGTACTGAATATAGTATATAGGCTGATAGGCTGACTATGTAACACTATCGCCGTGCAAAACAGATATACAGAATCTATTTCTAAGTATGACTGTTTGTTTTACACTTGGAGCACAACTATAAAAACTATATTTATTACACTTAATATGTTACAATTGTGTCATACTTTTTTTCCTTACTTTTGTGGTAAATCTTTTGAAATGTGCATAAAAAGAGTTTCTTTAAACCTTATAAATTAATAACTATGATTTACAAAATGTAATGCTTGGCAGGATATGAGCTTTAAAATGAACTATTGCTCAAATTTCTGGGTTCAAGAGCAATGTTCATAGAGCTTAATAAAATGGGAATTTTTGCATGAATACTATTAGACTATAAATGTCATATTTTATAAAAAAATCGTTCTCAAATGTACTAGTATAAAAATAAATTACAATTTTAAAAATATCAGCACAGTAGTGATAATTTTCTATTCTTTTTCACATGAAATTTCTCATAGAACATATTGAACCTCGACACGGAGTAAGTAGATATGTTGCAATTAAACATACAGATAAAATATCTATTATCATTAATATTATAGAACCAACTTGTGCACAAACTTCAAATAAGACAACTACAAAAAAGAGCAGATTCTTCTCACTGTTTGAATTTTAATCTTCCCCAAAAGCCCTCCACCACCAAAGTAGGGGCTAATACATTGCACGTGTATGTACTTGTTCCACAGAAGTATTATGCTCTTGTAACTTGGGTAGATTTATGTAAATTACAGGAATAATTGTAACTTCAAATACTAGTGTCATTTTAATGTAGTTTAATAATTTAGGAGATAAGTAGATTTAACATGTTAAGTATTAGCAAAAATGGTGATGAGAATAGGCGAGTGTATAAAGAATGGATAATTCATTATCGGAATAAAGTTTAGATTAAAATACGACTTTTGACTGACAGTGGCTTCTATTCTTTGAAATGCTTATTTCAGACTTAAATTTTAGCTAATTTTTTAAAATATTTCCTTTTAATGCTACGAAAATAATGTTTTTTTTTTCCTTGCCTCATTCACTTTTAAAATAAATAATTAAATATATTTTATAGCCATTTTCACAATTTTTATTTACAACGAAAATGTGATTGTCAAAAAATTTAAACAATTTTACATCTGTATTAATGATCGAATGATCTAAGCGCAACCGAGAAACTTAATTCTTGTCCATTTCTCGACTGAAGTTGATGCAGCCACATGGCCGTGCATGAATATATACAACCGCCATCTCAAGGTGGAATATTATGCTTGAGCATTGACAAGAACATACTAAACCATTAAAATGAACATTATTTTACATCAAAACTATGGAGTATTTTAGGAGAGTATAAATATTAAGTTTAATTAATGTAATACATTTCTTAAAAGACCAAGCAGGAATCAAAATTAAATGCAAAATAAAAGTAAACATAATTAGTATAAAGGTAAATACGGAATTATACGTTTGTGCACTCTTTTCTCTTTGGTTTTATATTTATGCAAATAAATTTTTGCAAGGGTGGAAATTTACGGAGCCAAAAGGTATATATCTAGGAAGAAAAAAGGAGGTTAAACTATATTATTTGCGGATGATTAGGTACTGTTGGCTAGTAAAGAAGGCACTTCCAAATTAAATAATATACTTATAGAATTGTAATAAAACAAAGTGAAGGACAAATTAATAAGGAAAGCAAAAATAGTGATTGGTGAACAAAATATAGAACAAGTACAAAAATTTAAATATTTGGGACATAATGTAACTAGATTCCATAATAATCTATTAAAGCCTATATTGCTATATGGTAGCGGGTCCTAAGAGTCAAGCAAGGATCGGAAGGGAATTGAAGCGGTACAAATGAAATCCCTTAGATCAGTGGAAAATGTAACAACAAGAGGTAATAAGAAAATAGTGAAATAAAAGAAGAACTATAAACAAAGAATATTATTGATGGACTTAAGGACTATCAGAAAAACTGGCAACTTCATGTAGACTGAATGGCCGCAGACTACGGCAAGCATGTTTTGGAAACGTCCAAGACCTCCATGGGTAGCCGAGGTCGTTAAGGCGCGGACTCGTAAGCGGGAGGTCTGGGGTTTGAATCCCGCCAGGACCATCCTCCCTGACTGAGATTTTTTCCAGGTTTTCTTCAGTCCTCATAACTGGCAAATGCCAGGAAGGTACCCTAAACTTAGGCCTGGAACGTTTCCTTCCTTAAAAAATATCCTTTCGCAGTATATCATTTCTTCTCATGTATCATGAATGTCCATCGCCTGTGCCTCAGTACCAAAAACGGGCATTAAACACTAAAAAAAAAGTTGAAGAAGACGGTGGATATCAGCAGAATATCGCAGGAATGATAATTATCCATTAAGAAGCGGCTATAACCTGACTCAAATGACAAAAGTTCCATCTTGCCCTTATATGACTTAAATTGTAACTCGTCACTAACACTTTGCAATTGTTTGTGGCACAGAAAGTTACACCTTTAGTAAAAGATGTGGATTTTTCGCTAGCTACTTCAGTCGTGCTCAAGGCTGGCAGCTTCTGTCCACACTTCCAACGCGGGCAACTTCGGGAAGAAGGAATGAGGTGAGATACCAAATGGCCGGGATACGTTGGTGAGGCAGGACGGAATCCCTACCATTGCTTCCAGACACTGGTGGAGCCTCTCACAAGGACCGCTTCACACCAGATGCCGTGTCGGGGAGAAACCTTTCCAAGACACAAGTTTCCTGCCGAAGCTGCAACAGAACCACCGGAACTGAAATTACGTTAAATGTTAGAGGGAATATTCCTGAAAAGGTAAGTTCCGTCCTAGGGTTCGCCTAACCCTAAACGATCTGGGGAAACGACGAAAAAATCCAAGTTCGGTATGATACATAACCCGTATGTTATCATTCCCTACGGGCTTTTTATTTATTTATTTGTTTGTTTATTTACGAACGCTCTTTAACATCTCAGATCATCAGCGTCCCATTCAATTCAGGACATGAAACGGTCGACAAATTTTGCTCAGAGGCCTCTCTTTCAGGCTTGAGGTTCTTTTTCGTGCCGTAAATGTACGACAGGGACCAGGGCTTTACTTCCCTTCCGAAGGAAGGCATACTTTAGATTTTACGCCCGAAAAACATACAACGATCCTGTCCGGATTCGAACCCGCGATCTTGGGTTTAGAAGGCAAGTATGATTACCACTACGCACTAAAGCAATAAGAGAGTAAGGCTTATAGTTAGCTAACCGCTCAATCGATACTTCATGTGCCATGAACCTAATCACAAGGAAGGACTATACACCAGGTAAAAACGCTCTAAATATCAAATGTTCATTTTCAAAAATGTAATAAGGTAGGTATCAATGTACACTGCAGATATGACATAGGAATGTTACATGCTAAGGTTTACTCCAAAGCTACCTAGTCGAGGCCTGAGAGCAGCTGTACTCCTGCTGCGTCAGCCTCAAAGACGAGTGAACATTCCTGTTGCCAAAAGTTTGCTGCTGCTCGTTTGATATGAAGATTGTCCAGTTATCATCTTACCGTTGCTTGTTCTTTCTATAGCACATATGATATCGATGTCCTCGTACGCAGATGCTCCTGTAGAGAAAAAGCCAATAGCACCTCTGAGATGCAGGGAATTGCCCGCCCCAGTGTGGACGCATAGGATCGGCTGGCAGAAGCGGAAGATGTGATCTCTAACCTCAGTGGACAGGCTAACTGCATAAACAAAGAACTAAAACCTTTGCAATCGCGGCCATGCTCGCATCCCAGAAGGTTGTCTAATGTGAATTGGAACACGCTGGAGAATTCCGTCCAAAAAGTTAAAAACTACAACTCCACATGAGCTTCGATGTGACCCCCAGGCAGAGATGAAGCTTCTAGCAGCATCGCTACAAGCAAGATGACATAAACTAATAGTCTAGCTCTGTGGTGTGCTTCATCATTGCAAACGTAACCAGAACGTATAAACAAGAGAGTTTGCTGATTACCACAAATTCCCATTGTACGAGGGTAGGTGCATAAGTTTCTGTTAAGTAAATAATTACAACTGTAACTTCCGCTCCGCTGTGTTCAGTTGTTCAGCTATAGTTGCATAAAGAAGGCTAAGTGTAGAAGATTGTGACATGTTCAAAATGGAGTATCAACCTGTTATTGAGTTCATCACAAAAGAAGGACTTACTCCAAATGAAATTAAATAGAGATTAGACGGTGTATATGGGGAAGCATCCCCCCTCATATTCTATCGTAAAGTAATGGATCAAACTTTTTCGAATGTGTCCAGAAAGCATGGAAGACGTGTTGTGGAAGGAGAAATTGTGAAAGACCGTCGGCTCAAAGTTACAGAAATAGCAACAAGGTTGGACCTTTCTAAAACAACAGTCCTTCGAATTGTTCATGAACATTTAAACATGAATAAGTTAATACAAGATGGATGCCTAGATTTCTTTCCTCAGTCCAAAAACAACAACGAGTCATCTGTTTTCATGCAATTTGGAGCTCTGCCGTGGCAACGAGAAAGAAGTTCTGCAAACCATTGTTACAGAAGATAAAACTGTGGTGCTCTACTATGCTCCCTTGTTCAAAAGAGAATCAATGGAGTGGCTTAAACCTGGCGAAGCACCGCATCTAAAGCTCAAGATCACTTATGGCCATAATCTTTTGGCACTATGAAGGAATACTCTTCATTAACTTCAAGGAGAGGAACACCACAGTAAATGGGGAATACTATTCTGGCCTACTGCATAGACTATGTGCTTCCATCAAAGAGAAAAGGCGAGGAAATCTGAGTGGTGGTGTGCGCCTTCTTCATGGCAACGCGTCAGCGCACACAGCTCTTGTTGCAAAGGAAACTGTGAAGAAATGTGGCTTCAAGGAGATCCACCATCCTTCCTACAGCCTAGATCTATCTCCCAGTGACTATTTCCTCTTCTCAAAACTCCAGAAGGATCTTCGAGGAAGAAAATTTAAGTATGACGAAGAAGTGATGGATGCTATTTATGCCCATTTTGCAGACAAGAATTCTAACTATTGTGGGGGGTGGGGTTTGAAATGTCAATTCAAAGATGCGAGAAGTGTATTGGAATAAGGGGTAACTATACTGAAAAGTAACTATAGTTTTTGTCTTTATCAAACCTAGAAATGGGTTAGGCGAGAACCTATGGTTCTACCCTCGTACACAGTACTTATAATTTTTCGTCATGGAATTACTCGTGCATTTATCTTCCTGCAACATATTTGCAATGTATTGCATCGTTCATTGCTTACAAGATTATGCAACTTGAATATAAATCGTTTGAAAAGTAAAAAAAATAAAAAAAATGTGCTGTGTTCTTTTTCACTCTAAACTCTATCGATGTACTCGTTCTGCCATGAACTATGTAAATAAACATAATTTTGATTACCTTGGTCCCAGCATGACTGAAGTAAACACGAAACACCGCACTCGCATGCCATATGAAAGTAATTAACATATGTTTTCTGTTCGCAACCAACTGTCATCAGAATTTAGAAAAATCCACTTTTTCCTTCATCATTAAAACCAATTAATTCTTAACATAGACTGAAATTTTGCTTTACACTTCAAAGCCCAAACAGGGTATAGTAGCTCCATTTTATATTGTAAACTTTAACAAGAGATTTACAAATAGGAAACTCATGGGAATTGTAAACAACATCGAATATCCCGACTTGATTGTTTTATATAACCAGACTTCTATTTCACTTTTCCATTTATCTCTTCTCCATATTCGGATCATGAATGTGTCTTTCTCCCCCTCCGGGTGAATGCATTATTCCCTCTTTATGGTCGGAGTTACTGAGAAACAAATGACTCCTTACTACATACACGAACATAAATAGATAAGTTTTATCCGCATTTTGAAACAATAAAATACTCAGCCGAAATTTAGATTTGCACATTATGCACATGAATTTCAAAATTAAGCACTTGCATTAAAAATCTTATTCCCAAATGATGAATCGCTTCGTGTTACAGACAATGGATAAACGCTACACTTTTATTATCAGTTGTTGAATGAAATGTCTACTTCACACAACCCGGCTGTTAACCAGTAGAAAACCATATTATAACCACGATCTGTGCTCTCCATAATAAAATCTTGCATGCAGTTATGATACTTCTAAGATAAGTGCAGAGGACCATTTCGCATAAGACGGAACACAACCTTCGAACCATTTACAACAGAGAGGAAAGTTGTTAAATCCACATCTAAATTATTTATCAAAGCAACTGAGAAGTTAACTTCAGCGCTTTATTCTTTATCCTCTGCCTCATTGGCCGATACTGCAACTTTGCTCAGGTATACAGTGTGTAAATGACCTCATCGACAAACTTTGATGATGATTGGTCACATAAAGATAGTAGTTTTTGTTAAGGTGCTAATCATTAAAAATCATAACTATAGTAATGAAATTAAATTTTCCATGCATCTCTGGCAATTTACTACAAACAATGCTTTCACTTTAAGTCCACGTAAAATACGCCATACAGTTGACTGCGGAATCTGTCCGTGACAAATGCTTCTCGCACACACTTAACGGTCTCACCCGACACACTTGGCCTGCCCGTTCGTTGTCCGTCATACATGCATTCTGTCGTTTCAAACTTGTTGTACCATGCACGTATTGCTTTGGTGTGTTGGTTCTGTTGATGTTTCGTAAGAAATTGTCGTTTGTGCTATCCCAATGAACTCAAATTTAGCGAATTGTAACACGCACAAAGCTTTATGTGCACCACTGAATGCCATGTTTTTTCTATCACTGCCCTTCAAAGGCTAAATCTACAACTATGCCATGGTACTTATTACGAATGCAAACTTAAAGAGATACTCTTTCCATTGATATACTGTAACGATAGACATGTAAATTTCCTGCAGGACGATTGCATGTGAAATTAAAAAAAAAATATATATATAGAAAGACTGAGATCACAGTTTTAAAGTTAAATATATTTTTATATGAATGCAATATACAGAGGGTGCCAAAATATGTATACACACTTCAAGCAAAGAAAAAACTGTGTTAACATAACAAAACTGAATTCACACAAACAGAAAATGATGAGCACTAATCATCTTAGACCGTTACAGTTACAACAGTTGCTCAAAATGCCCACCATCGGCGTCGATACACTTTTGAGTACGTTGAACTACTGATTGAACAACGTTTGCGAAAGTGTCCTCAGCGATTGCAGCACATGCCGTTTCAATTTTTTCCCGAAGTGTTGCCAGTGTAACTGGTTTTCTACGGCATACAACAACCTAAACGTTTCCCATAGGTATAAGTCCAACGGCGGTTCTGTTCTGTACACACGTTTCCATTGCCTTTGAACTTCAACAACATTTTCGGTTTTCCAATATCACTTCAAATTGCTTTCCGCTGTTCAAACGATAATATTTGTGCCATTTTGTTGTAGCAACGCTAGCATTACGTAATGTGAGTCACATCTGTTTACAGAACATCATACGATAATATTGGCTTCATTTGTTCATTGTTGATCTACCAACGCTATCATAATGTATGCGAATCACAACTGTTTACAGAACATCATACTACACATTACTGTTGTTTATGTTGTTTGAAATATATTATATAGAGAGCTACTGTGAAAGTGTGTATACATTTTTGGCACCCTCTGTATATAGACGAATATTTCTGTGAAATATGGCATCCCAAGGTCTAATGGTTTTCGTGCAAAAATTCGCCAAATTCACCGTATTTTATTATATGTAGGGATACCTCGTGAACCCTTTAAAGTAGATATTTGAACCACATTCCTTAGTAAAAACTTACAAGATTACAACAAAACCTTTTTAATGCATATTTGAACGATTTTTCCATATAGACAATGAAAAATAAATTTATAGCAAAATGGAATATTTTATGACAAAATTTTTGATCTGATAGAAACTAATATAAAAATAATAAGTAGTATAGCTAAACCAATAGTTATAATTAGGGAACAAAGTCTGAGACACTAAAGTATTGCCTAGATGCGCGTGCAGGTTTAAGACATTCTGGCTATAAGATACCGTCAGTTATTTACTTAACTAATGTACCCACAGGTTTGTATAGAAAATGAAACATGTAACATGAAGAGAGCTCTGACGATGAAATGAATGAATAGTGTTTAACGCCCGTTTTTGCTACAGAGGCACCACAGGCGGTGGACACTGATGATGCATGAGCTGAAATAATATGCTGGGAAAGGATTTTTATTTTTAAGGAAGGAATCGTTCCAGGCCTAAGTTTAGGGTACCTACCCGGCATTTGCCATTTATGAGGACTGAGGAAAACCTGGAAAAAAACTCAATCACGGAGGACGGTCCTGGCGGTATTCGAACCCAGACCTCCCGCTCACGAGTCCGCGTCTTAACGACCTCGGCCAACCGTGGCGGTCTCAGCTCTGGCAATGTAAACAATGCGATGTATATAACACTTGGCGTACTTAACTTCACACTTTTGGTGTCCGAAGAACTCCTGTGCATATTGCATCTGAACTCTGCGCCGCTCAAGCACGTCTGTATCATAAATTGCGTTACTGTTGCAAGATTCCGGCTTCGATTTCGAGACCTTTCAGTTGAAACTGGCAGATAATATTTTTGCATTTTTATGACTAGTTTCTTCTGTAACCGAAATTTCTAAGCAGGTTTCGGCATGTAGTATTTGACACTACACATGTAAGCGGGACAAACAAGTGAACGTTATCTGATTAATACATTTCGCGAATTTAATGACTGTCAAAGATCTTTTTAATGCACATAAAGGCATCTTTGGGCAGTATTGGTGCATAAAATCTCGTTTCTATTAATGAGCTATTGTGAATATGATTGAAGGACTTATTAAAATGGATTAATGATAACTCACCAGTCTTCTTATGGTTCTTTCTGCTGGAGTACTGAATCTGAAAGTGGTACAACAGTGTGCTATGCAAGTTTGAGCTATTTCAATATATCTCTGAACAGTGTTACGTAACCCTGATTTTGGAACATGTAGTATCACTCCATCACAGACAATTCTGTTATCAGGTATGTAGCTTTTTTTTTTTTTTTTGAGTAGTGTTTAACGCCCGTTTTCACTACTGAGGCACCACAGGCGGTGGACACTGATGATACATGAGATGAAATGATAAACTGGGAAAGGATTTTTTTTTTTTTAAGGAAGGAAGCATTCCAGGCCTAAGTTTAGGTACCTCCCCGGCATTTGCCAGTTATGAAGACTGAGGAAAACCTGGAAAAAAACCCAGTCAGGGAGGACGGTCCTGGCGGGATTCGAACCGCAGACCTCCCGCTCACGAGAGGTATGTAGCTGAAGAGGTTCGATAAGGGTCCATTAATTATATTCCAATAAATCCTGTAGAACTGGTATGTGAGGCCCTTCATGACCATGAGCATACTCGTTAATACCACACGAATTTCCTCTTCCGCTATGAGGAACTGCATATCGAGTTGCTGTTCGTCTAATTCATATTACATCGAACTCCAAGGAACTTTAAAAACTACACACTACCTTAACCAAATTGTATATGAAAGAGATATGGTGTATGGAGGACACTTCTTCAAATAAACAATTTGAAGGACATAAACCCAATATTAAAAAAAGAAAAAGATAATATTATAAATAATAATACAAATTATATAAACGTGTATGTGCCATATTTAATGCGATATTTAAAATAGATTACAAATAATAATTTCATATTTGAATAATTTCCCATCCAAAAGCAGTTTTTTATTTATTTATTTATTTATGGACGCTCTTTAACATCTCAAGTCATCAGCGTCCCATTCAACTCAGGACGTGAAATGGCCGACAAATTTTGCTCAGAGGTCTCTTCTTTCAGGCTTCAGGTTCTTTTACGTGCCGTAAATGTACGACACGGGACCCACGGCTTTACTTCCCTTCCGAAGGAAGCCATACTTAGGATTTTTACAGCCGAAAAAATCCATCGCTCCTGGCCGGGTTCGAACCCGCGATCTTGGATTTAGGAGGCAAGTATGGTAACCACTACACCACCAGGATCGACCCAAAAGCAGTAAAAACAAACTTTTCGAAGGAGTGCTTTTTCTTTCAGGTAAAAAACAAAAAATGTTCATTATTATCGGCTGTTCCATCAAGAACAACGTCCATAAAAAATAAGTTTGTTTTCCGAGTTACGTTATTCAAGGCCGAACGAAAATCAGTTGCACTTTGATTTGAGAGTGCTAGTCCTTAGATAGCTAGAGTTAGGAAGCCTATGACATGTCAGGCTTTTTTTCCTGTCTTTCATTTCAATAATAGTGTTGAATTAAACATTAATTGAATGTTTCTGATTACTTTTAGAGATGTTTTGTGTTTTATATATTTGCATATTTAGACAATTTTCTCAATTTGAACCATATTGTACATATTTTTGTGTTTCAAAGTCATTTTGTTTATATTTGCGAACATGATTTTATATTCCGATAAGATAAAATATATTAGATGTTTAAAAAAATAACATGCCGTGAATTACATGTCCTGAGAAAGAGTTATTTATATTTTGGTTTTACTGTCAATGGAATATGACCTTGCAAGAAGTAAATAAACGTATCATGTTCCTGAACAGATGAATGCTACTAAATTAAGTTAAGTAAGAAAATAAGAAAATGTTACCTTAGTGTACCCTCTGCAGTTTGTTCATCCACTTTACTGAACCCAATGCACGTTCCACATGCTGATAAGTTGTACTTATTTTTTACATTGATATACGTGAGGAATGCGATGTATCAGAGTTCGCTCAGAAAAACAGCGTTGTCACGTCTCTACAATCTCTTTCAGTATAAGTTACGTGCTAATAGAGGGAGTGTAGAAGTGAAAGTAAATGATTTATCCTTTATTTGTTAATTAAAGCATCACCGCCATTCATAACATAAGAAAGAGAAAATATTCATAGTTTCTGCTCAATCTTTGATGTACAAAAGCACTTTCAACTGGAGATTATCAGGAATCTCGTGGCAGTGTATTAATTATTAGACGAAAGGGTTAACACCAGATACTCGGAAATTGGTGGAATGGGGCAGGGTCATTAAGATTTCGTCCGCACTTTACTCATTCTTGTTCGCAGAATTTTCCAGCAACAGCAATAAACCTATCTGAGAACTACAACAAAATATAATTTGCTACTTTAAAACCAATTATTTTAGAAAATTCACTTTGCCAACGTGTTCAAGAATCGAAACTGTGTTATTATATCCTTTAGAGTTGTTATTCGTATAATACAACATGGCATAGCTTTTCAAAAGCTCAGCCTTCACCTCTGCTAAAAATGATATGAAAACAAAAGAGATCTGACGTACAAATTTGCTTAAATGATTACATCACAACGACATCTTTTTTGAATAGTGCCTAACGCCCGTTTTTAATACTAAGGCACCACAGGCGGTAGACATTGATGATACATGAGATGAAATGATAAATTGGAAAGGATATTTTTTTAAGGAAGGAAATGCGCCAGGCTTCAGTTTAGGGTACCTCTCCGGCATTTGCCATTTATGACGACTGAGGAAAAACTGGAAAAAGGTCAGTCAGGGAGGACGGTCTTGGTGGGATTCGAACCCCAGATCTCTAGCTAACAAGTCTGTGCCTTAAGACCAGTGGAGGTTTCACACCACATGATTGTAACTCCCGATTGGTATGTACAACACGTTTATGAAGATAAAGTATAATGAAATAATGATATGTTTGTTATTTCTTATAGTTAGAACTAAAACTAAAGCTATTTCCCTGACCTACACTTACTTACTGAACCCAGTAGGTCCAATATACTTAAACCTGACTAACGGATTGTATTTTAAGATGTTTGAGAGAAAGAGCCGTGACCATTGACATCATAACAACGGACCCCTTGGATTCTGAACAACTTGTAGGGGATTCATCGTGTTTTCTGTTCGGCACCGTAACAGAAATGTTCCTTTTTGTGGAATCTGCTCTGTGTATTTTAAATATAACACAATACAAAATAAGGAGAAACAGGAAAGCAAAGTTCAGATATGTTAGATGTAACATAGCAAAGAACATAAGCCAGAAAGCGACACAGATATTTATGTACAAAAGAGTGCAAGCCATAAAGCAGTGCAGCTTGATTTATTTGTGCGCCACCACCATTATGTTGACACGGCCACTTGAGTCACGCACATTTGTAAGTGGGTAGATTTTTTTTTTCCTCGTCCTTTTTATTCCCTACTTGTAATATGACAGAAATAAAATGCGGTACCAGTTGTTGTGTTACGGTCGCCGACAAAACCGACATTTCTCCCACGCGGAAAAAATAGAGTAGAAAGTAGTTTAAAACGGAGATGCCGCGGTCTAATGCGGCGAAGTTTGTTTTTAGCAAAGCCTGGGGAGCAGGTGGTTGCTGGCGATAGAGATATGAACAAGCCCACCCCGCCTCACTGATTTGACAACATCAATTTATGTACACCAGCTTAGCCAGACTGTACTAGCCGTTTCGCACATGTTGGTTGTCTCCTAAAGCGTATCATATATTTTGTGTAAGGTAGATGAGACAGCCTAAAACGTGGACATCGTTTACATAGAAGTTTCTGAGGGCAAGAGCTGCAATAAAGACTGCCCTAGACTGTACATTTTCTGAGATACATGTAAATTAAATGATGAGAATGAAGACAAAAGTCTGTTTTAGCCTTGTTGGTGTAACCAAAGATCTTGGACTTCGGTGTACAGGATAAAGAATTGCGGGTGCATGTGATGTCATTGATGGAACATAAGGCAGTGACGATTTTTGGAGAGCCTTCAGGTATATTTAAAAATACAATTGAAGGCGAGTTATGGAGTAACATTAAATGCAGTACAACTAGATGAAAAATAAACTTGCACACTAGTTAATGCAATATACAAATATTAACTTTAGGCCACGATATTGTACAGTAACGGTAATCTTATTCAGCAAAATTTTTATGCTTACATTAAAGATAAAGGTAGCCTATTATGTCCCTTAAGGGCAAAGGCTTCCTAACAAGTAGGGAAAGCTCGTTTTTTACTAACGTTGTTGTTTGCATGCTGTTTCAGACACTCTTTAGTTACTCCATTTCTCATTGCACTAGTTTTTTCTCGAGAGATTTCCATTTTTCTCTTCCTCTTGCTACTTAAACCAATCTGGACCTGCATGTTCCTCGAAGAGGTCTGTCTATCTTCTTCTTGTACCGGCACGGATGACCGAGGTCGTTTAGGCGCGCATTCGTGAGCGGGAAATCTGGGGTTCGAATCCCGCCAGACTCGTCCTCCCTGACTGAGGTTTTTTTCCAGGTTTTCCTCAGTCCTCATAACTGGAAAATGCTGCGGAGGTACCCCAAACTTAGGCCTGGAACTTTTCCTTCCTTAAATAATCCTTTCCCAATATTTCATTTCATGTATCATCAGTGTTCACCGCCTGTGGTGCCTCAGTAGTAAAAATGGGCGTTAAACACCATTCAAAAAAAAATCTTCTGGGTCTACCTTGTTTCCTTTTTCCTATCTGGGGGACCCATAAGGAAATGTTGTAGGTCCACCTTATTGTCCTTCATTCTAGCAACGTGACCGCCACATTGCCATTTGCTTTTGGTAGCTATTTGTGCAATGTCTGATGTCTGAGATAACTGATTTATTAATACTGTAGGTATTTTCCCTTCAAAGTAATTCCCAGGATCTTATATTGCATTTTTCTTTGGTGTATTTGAATTTTGTTCTTTTATTTTTCTGTTATTGACAATATGTGGCACTCATATAGTAAAACAAAGTATACACCGGTTTCGAGCGTCTGGAATCTGATTTTCTTAGTTAGTGTTTGGTCTAACAATATAAACTTAAGGGTCCAAAATGCTCTCCAAGTTAATGAGATCCTTCTTTGTACTTCTTTTTCTATTTTATCATGGTTGTCCTAGGTATGTGTATTCGCTCACATATATGAAGACTGTTCCATATATTTTTATTGGTGTTTCAGATCCGTTTAGTGACAGCCGTGCAGTTTTGCTATGCTCACATAATTGTTCCAGCATAGTTTGTAGTGCTTTTGGCGAATAAGACCACATGTCGGCAAATCTTAGATTTGTTATTCGACTGCCGTTTATGTCGATTCTGAAATTATTGTGCCAGTTCATTTTCCTGAATATGCTCTATGAAGAGTTTGAGAGAGATCGGACCGACTTGATGTACTCCTCTTTCTAGTCGGAATGGTTCCTTCTTCTTCTGTTTTTACTTTCGCTAACATTACTTATTACTAATTATTTTTCCTGCCCCATTTGATCATCTTTTTTACTGTGTACTATATTTTCCAAATTCCAGAAAAGGATTTCTCATCGCCAGTTAATTTCAGGGATCTTTAAAAACACCCTGCGTTCTCCTCCAAGACCGAGAATTTTTTCGAAGTTTCTTGTTCTCGTCGGAGGTAAATACTGAGAAGTTACCCCTATACTGGAGCCCCTCCCTGCTCAATCTATCATTTTACATCATATGTCACAAGAGTACAGTTATAAAAATAGGCGTTAAACAGTACTAAAACGTTTCCTAAACAGACATTTCCCCATGTGTGCTATCTCCTCTTTTAGGGGGATGGTAGAGGTGATCAATGTGAACAACTTTCATGTAGTAAAATGTCCTGTCCCTCATCTTACTTATTCGGAGATCGAATCGGATAAAAACCTTTGTAACGAAGACGGCAATCACCTGTGTGTGATATTAATAGTAACACGCAGGGAATCTTCTAACGAATGCACCACTTGATCGTTTGGCATTACCATGCCTGCAGTGATAAAGAAGAAGTGTTGAATAATTGCGATAAAATGGATAATTAAATATAAATGTTTGCATCACAATTTTTGGGTATTAGATCGCTTAGCACACATATCAAAGCCAGTAAACTACAAAGCACTACGCTAATTCAAAAGATCAGGCAGTAATATGAACTCCACTTAAGACAGCAAGGAAACAAAAGAACCTTTACGTTCAACATTGCGTAATTTATTGCATAACACTACCTGCTTATACGACTATGGTGTGGAAATGTGGAAGTAATATATTACACGTTCGTAACTTGCTGTACTTAAGTAACATTTTGCTCCGTCATGCTAACCTAACCATTTCTTGAACTCAAAATGTCCGTGATGCTTAAACCTAACCTAAGGGTTACGGAGTGTTACCTCAGTTAAGGTTGGGCGACTTTGAATGATTCGTTGGCTGCAGCTATTTTTATTTCATACATGTACACTCGTGGCAGTATCAGTATATATGCAGTTTAATGCCCGTTTTAACTATTGGGATATCTCAGACGGTGGCCACTGATGATACATGAGATGAAATTACAAACTTAATAATTATATTTTTAAAGGAAGGAAGCGTTTCAGGCCTGGTATCTCTCTATCATTTTTCATTTATGAGGACCGAGAAAAACCTAGAAAAAACCTCACAAGTCCGTGTCTTTTTGTGAGATCAGAGGTCCATGCATTGCTAATACGAAATTGTTCATTTTATGTACCTTTTTCTTAGAATGATTACAGAAACCTCAGTGAAACTCTTATTGCTTATTTTTTTTTTAATTTTATATGAGTTCTGAGCTATAGTTTAGAATGTATTTTATAAAAAAAGTAATGGTTTTTAGTTTTACTTGGCAGATAAAGCGCTATACCCGCATACATCACTAGCCATTACGTAGCTCCCAGGTATGGTTGTGAATTGTGTACTTACGACTAAAATAGCGTTAAAATTCATTCATATATTTATCAATTTACATACTGATCCATTTTGTGCACTGACATATTCACACAAGGAGGTAATATTACCACCACGGGAGACCGTTTCACTCAACACGTTTCCTTTGTATTATTAATATCTTCCAAATGAATGCCAGATATCATTTTCTTGGAAGCAATAGCAATTATTCTCTTCTGAAATAGGCTTATTATTTTCATTATCACTATTAACATGCTTTAATAAATAGGTTCTGAAATACCTATTTAAAACATTTTTAATATTTTATAAACCCTGTTGGACCTAGGTATGATATTAGATGTATTTAGAAAAGAAAACCGGGACGAATAGCTTACCAAAAACTTTCCCATTACTTCAAAAATTAAACACACAAGCAGCCATTACTTTTACTGACATTTGAAACAGTAATTTACCTACAAAACAGTTTAAACCACAGCCTTCTATACCAAATGGTTTCAGAGATATTTTCATTTTCATTTTTATGCAATCTTGCGGGGTATTAAAAAGCATGACACATGAAACACCTTACGTAGTTAAAAACACTTACATTTGAAATTATTTTTCAATAAATGATATAGCAAATTAAGCTGAGAAATTCAAATAATTATATAGACAAAAAAACTAAAATTTAATTTTTTTAAAAAAAATGGCCTCTGACCTCAGCTTAACGACATAGGCCACCCGTGGCAGTGACAGCATCAATGAGAATCTGGAGACTTTGTTGATTCAGTCACTTGAAAGAGTTGGTAAACATTGGCATAAAATTGAGGATTTATGGTAAGGTTATGTTTTTAGGTTATAGTTTGTCAATGATTGCAAAACACTGTAAAGAGAATAGCCTCACCATTTGCATGCATGAGTTCCCATTTGAAGCCTAAAGCGGAACATATTTAAAATAGATCGAACACAGCCAGGACGAACTGCAGTAATAGAAAGCACTAACTCAAAATAGCCAACCAACACAGAGAAGTCTTGCCGCCGCACAGTAACATCCAAATACACAATATAAATAATTAATATTTGGCGAGAAACGCTTCACCAATGCCAGAAAAGTGTTTGAATTGCACTTTGTGGGTGACAAATGGCAATGGACGATTTCTCCGGATGGTACTAAAGTATATTTGGTTGATACAAACAGACCCTCCATTTACAACCATCCAATGGGCTAAAACTGGCCCTCCAATTTCATTAGGAAAAAGGAGGAAAAGTTTTACAACGTAGTTGTAGTTTATTGCTTCCAGGGACGACTCGGAATTCATAGAGTTGCAAATAACGCCAAGAAAAATGCAGCATGCTTGCAGAAGTGTGTTATGAACTTCATTTTAGAGATTCCTTGATTGTATGATGAAAGTTTGAAAGTTTGGATCTACGTGAAAAAGGCATATTGTCACACTGTCATATTCCTCATGTGTCACTGTCGGAAAGCTATGAGACAGGTGTCCATATGCCAATTTTTTTTGTACATTCACTGCATACTTTCATGAAATTTTGTACCGCCACGGGTGGCCGAGGTCGTTAAGGGGCGGACTCTTAGCGGGAGATCTGGGGTTCGAATCCCACCAGGATCGTCCTCCCTGACTGAGGTTTTTTCCAGGTTTTCCTCGGTCCTCATAAATAAAAATGCCGGAGAGGTACCCCAAAAATTAGACCTGGAATGTTTCCTTACTTAAAAAATCCTTTCGTAATATATCATTTCGTTTCATGTATCATCAGTGTCCATCGCCTGTGGTGTCTCAGTAGTAAAAAGGGCGTTAAACACTATTAAAATGAATCTTTGTGGCTTAGGTTTTTAAAACAAGACGTCCCGCTAACAATGAGGGCCTTTGGAATGGTTTGGCTAACATTCCTAACAAGTAGAACAATTGTCAGGCCCATAGACATCACATCGAGCACAACCACTGCTGGACAAGGTAAGAAAGGATGTTCTCCCCTGCTGAAGCAATCCTTCGCACATTTATAGATAGTGTGAGGGAAAGAGAACGTAATACTGCAACAGTTCATGGCGATTTACGTATACTCCGTTCGGCACGCTTACAGAAATGTACCGTCTTCTGAAGTGTGTTTGTAATCCTCCTGTCATATTAAAAACCCTTTAATGGGGTTACACGAGTTATATTTTCTGTTTTAATTAGTTTCCTCTTATCAGTTTAACTGTTGTCGTAAAAATATTCTCAGCGTCATTTTGCTCGGCGGTTGGGGAACTCTGTCCTGGAGCGAGGTAGAAGAAGCTAACGGCACTTTTATAGGTGAGTGAGCGCCAGCCCTTTGACCACCGCCGGCGTCAATTTATGTGCTCCCACGTTTCCATTTTCATTAGCGCATAGGAGGAATGTGAGATGGCATTCTCGATCATGTTTGTCACGCACATTATTCGCTACGGTTTTTTTATGACTTTTTGTGAGTACTCTGATTGAATTAAAAAGCAATTTGTTGTTGACAGGTATAACGTAAACACGTCGCTAGGAGCAAAGGGGAAAGAGCACAAAGCGGGGTAAAATAATTGTATTTAACATTGCCCCAAGTGTTTCATATTGCTCCTTTCGGATCATTTATTGGAATGTTTTGCTCTGCTGAACATTTAGCAACCTCTCCAATATAAAACACCATGCTTCTCCTTGCGTGCTGCATTATCCATAGAAAAATGTTCTTGGAGCACCAATATTTAGCATTTATTGTTTTTTGTTATTACAATTCATGTATAATAGCTAACGTTTTTTAGTTTCATTTTATATCTCTGGGAGATAAATAATTAGTGTTTTGTCAATTTTATGAATCTATGTTTTAATTTCGTGTACATAAAACTGTGATAGAATGAAAACAGTAGAAGGAACATAAACAGAAATGGAGTACATCTGAGAAGAAGAATGCATTGCAACCTCTGGGATATGTGGTGTCCTGAATGTATAAAGTAAATGAATTAACCCTACAGGATTAGCCATGGGTGGCCTAGCTCGTTAAGACGCGGACTCGTGAGCGGGAGGTCTGGGATTCGAATCCCACCAGGACCGTGCTTCCTGACTGAGTTTTTTTCCAGATTTTCCTCAGTGTCGGCCTGGTACATTTCCTTCGTTAAAAAAAAATCCTTTCCCAATTTATCATTTGTTCTCATGTATCATCAGGGTCCACCGCCGGTGGTGCCTCAGTAGTTAAAACGGGTGTGAAACACCATTCAAAGAAAACCTCAGAAAATCTGATTTCTATTGGTCTGCAGTGCTTAACGTCCAGACATTACGCTCAACGAACTGGGAGGTCCAAGGCAATAGTTAAATCTCTAGGGACATTCCATCCGCAAATTAGGGGGACTAAGGCCTGAGCATCATACTGGTGAGTCCAGGGCAATAATCTTTTTCAAGCTTGAGAATCAGAATGGGGGTTCATCTATAGGATTTTGAGTTTTAAAGAGATTGTTCAACAACTACATACAGATAATGTATACAGACATATAAGTTTTATATCACTGGTCTTCTACACACTATTTGCTGACTGAAAACTGTTCATATTTTCTGATTCCTTACCACATGGAATCTCTCAAACCAGTTTTAGTTTTGTTTCGTCGGGCTACAATTTTTCAGTAATCCGTGTTGTGAAAAAATAGTTTTTTTTTATTTCTTCAATTAGCAGATACATAAAACAAATATTCTGGGAGATTTAAATAAGATAATGAATTATTCACTTAGTGTATGAAACAGTTTTATTAATCAGAGTACTGGACCAGAAAAAAATGGCCATAAAAATCAATTTAGTTCCTGGAAAAAAATATTAAGTATGTACCTGGTTTCTGCGTCTAATCTTTCTTCCCCACTACATATTAAGCTAAGCACAATGAAGCAATTTTTTATTGCTCTGAATAATGATAGTGGTTGTTTTGTTACAAGTGACAAGAAAGTTGTTTCACATAAAACCGAAGCTAAGATAGCAGCAGGTATTTTCGATGGACCCCAGATTCGTGAGCTTATGCAGGATGAGAGCTTTCCTCACTCGATGTCCGAGTTAAAGAAGTCAGCATGGTTGATATACAAAAAGTGACACAATACTTAATTTAAGAAATATAAAGAAATTGTGGAGGAAATGTTACAACATTTTAGAAATCTAGGGTGTAGAATAAAGTGAATTTTAACAGTCGCATTCATTACTTCCCTGCAAATCTTGGTGCAATGAGTGAAGAACAGGGTGAGCGGTTTCATAAAGACATTAAAACAATGCAGACCCTCTATCAAGGCCATTGGGGTGTGTAAATAATGGCTGATTACTGTTGGTGTTTGAAAACAGACACTAGTGAAGGACATATCAAAACTTCAGGGAAAAAAAGGGGGTTTTCTTGTCCCTAATAGTGAATTTTTTTGAAAATCACGATTATTGCAAATAGTCCTTTTTTCAATATGTACATTAATACAGAGGGTGCTAAAAATGTATTCACACTTCAAGCAAAGAAAAAAACTGTGTTAACATAACAAAACTGAATTTACACAAACAGAAAATGATGAGCACTAATCATCTTAGACTTTTACAGTTACAACAGTTGCTCAAAATGTCCACCATCGGCGTCGATACACTTCTGAGTACGTTCAACTACTGATTGAGCAACGTTTGCGAAAGTGTCCTCAGCGATTCAAAATTGCTTTCCACTGTTCAAACGATAATCTTGACTTCACTTGTTCATTGTTGATTTACCTGTCACGTAGCAACGCTATCATAATGTATGTAAGTCAGATCTGTTTAAAGAACATCAACTTCACCGCCTGTGGTGCTTCAGTAGTAAAAACGGGCGTTAAACACTACTCAAAAAAAAAAAAAAAAAAAGAACATCAACTTCACATTACTGTTATTTTTCGGTCCAACTTTAAAATATATTAAATTGATATCTACTATGAAAGTGTGTATACATTTTTGGCACCCTTGCTATTTAAGTTAAAATTAAATCTACAAAAACAGTTTTGTCTTAGCTATAAGGCATTAAAAGGTACATTATTACATTTAATGAGATTTGGTTTAAAAATCTAGCCCGATGGAGTAAAACTGAAAACATATTTGAATTCAATGCATTCATATTACATATATCTAGGTAGAAAAATAAACAAGCAAAAAAATACTTTTGTAGACTAGTAATTGAAAAGATTAAAGAGCATTTTTAAGTAATATGTAAACTATTGTGAATAAAACAAGACAATAGCCGCTGTTTTCCTTATAAAAGTGTGCGTAAGAAACAAATGTATAAATATATTAATACTTTGAAATAAAGTAATATTTTACGGTTTCGGTTTTAGAGCTATGTACATTATGTTATGATCTATAACACATTCATGCGGTGCCCACAACCGCAGCGGGATGGAGTGGAATTTTGGCAGTTTCATTGCGGGTTCCGAACTTTTACAGTTGCACATTCATAGAGCTATACAGTAGTTTGTACATATGTTATGTATATTATGCTTACTCTTAAGATTGTTAATGTGTAGATAACATAAACATATACGTAATTACATTTATACATTTATCTTTTCCAGCCCTGTGCTAAATATTGATCACTATTTATGCAATTGCAAAAATTGGTAATTACTCCCAAGTTGCATTGTCACTGTATTAGGAGAGCGAATGATTTTCTACTTTGATTATCCACTTATACATTAATGATCGACTCTTTAAACACATTGAAGGTATAGAATTTGTAAAGGGTTTGAAAGAAATAATTCATACCATGTTAAGAAATACAATTTATTGTATGTAGTTTATTTAGGCAACTGCTGACATGGTGGTCACATGTCCCCCCCTGCAACACTGCTCTCTATCAATAAAACCGCAAGACGGAGGTAGAGGATGCAGAGGTCGCTGCGGTAGGCCAAGGCTATAGCTCCAATTGAAAGGAAGAAAAAGTGTAGTTTATTTTATTTCCCAAAATTCTCAAAATAGAGTAGTTTCTAAAAGTTCTGCCCGTACTGTCTCATAGCTATGATGTAAGGCAGAGTTTTGGAAGTTGTCCTAACATCTATGTGTATGCGCTGTCGGTACGGCGGATGGATGAATGATCTAGAGCGGAGCAGGGTTTCGGAACCTGAGCCTTACGCTCCCAGTAGGAGTGTCTCCGGGAAGAAGGGATGGGGTGAACGGCCGGGATTTACGGATGATGACTGCGCAAAACCAGATGGGACCCCTATCATATTTACTGACAGAACGCTCCGACGCCGGTGGAGCCCTCTCTCTTAAGTTGTACGAGTCTCTCAGAAACTTTCCTAAAGCGCGAGCCACCGTTACACCGCACCCTGTAACTTTTGACGCTGTAAGAGAGCCAACAGAATAAAATGATATGAAATGGGAGGGCGTAACATGCGTGGAAAGTAAAAATGCATCCCAGCGTTTGCCTAAGCGACCAAGAGAAATCATTAAAAAATCCGAAGTCAGGAGATTTGAACCGGGAGCTGTCGAAAGCGGGTTCCAAAGGTGAGGCACCACTTGCTGCAAAAGAAAAGGTGGATATAGGAAGTCAGATCAGATACAAACAGTGTGTATATGCACTTAATAAAACAAAGACATAAAGAAAATTTATAGTTAAGAAAGAGATAAGAGTTATCTAAAATATTATCAAATCAAATTAATGCAACAGATATTATAAAGCAGTATCAATAAAATGCGGAATTTCAGCTACAAAATATGATGTAAGATAGTGAAATACAATGCAAGCGTTTGAAAATATATTAAGAAAAGATAAAGGTACATACAGCGAAAATAATGATAAATTAAATAGGAAATTTGTTTGTAATTATATGGCAGTGACAAGTTAAAAAGAGATTATGTCAGTTATTTAATATCATTTGGATTACACAATATATAATTTAAGGATTGAAAAACCTCATTACTTATAAAAATACACAAAAAAAAAGAAAATACTTATTGCTTTAATTACAGAGGAATTGCACTTTCATGCACAGCATTAAAACTCTTTGCAAATATTTTTAAAAATACTGAAATTAGACAGTGAATAGAACTATCCGTTATTTTTTTAGCCTTTCAATTTCCCAGTCTAAAGCATTCCTGGTCTCGCCTTTCTCCCTATATCTCTTTAAATCAAGTTAGTTTAATTTCATTTGATAGGCTCAAAGAGACTTTTATGTTACATTCTACCTCGATTTTCTGCCTGCCGATATCTTCTAGCCTTGTCTTAAACGTCTTCCATGCATTTTTTCTAATAAGGAACTTAGACTAAAAAAAACATGGAAAATGGTTTTGAACCACAGTCATCGATTGCAGTATCTGTCGTTCATACAACTTTGTCATATCTAGAAGAACATTGTGTTTTCTTAATTACAGATGCCTATAATCTCATCTGCCATCTGCACTGACACACCGCATCCGTACGTTAAGGAGTTTTTTTTAAGCAATCTTTAACCTCAGTTTAGCCACCGTACCGCACCTCATCTTCTGTTCATATATGGCCACATTTAAAATCATTTATCCAAAAATAATCTTCACCGCAAATATACAAACATCAACTGGATTTAACTCTGCGTGGCATCTACGTCTTCAAATTAAATTTTTTAATCTCTCAACGAAACTGGCCTCTTTCTATTTTTATGGCATTGGTCGATGTTAATGGCTGTCAAACGTTAATTGCCACTCATTTTTGGATGAATTTTTATTATAGACCACTGTAAAAATAATGTGCTTGGGGAAGGTTATACTTCTTAAAACTTTTCGCACAGTTTCATGAAAATATGCCCTGCCTTTCAAAGAAACCTAGTATAAGCATGAATTAGTTTTATAGTGTTTTCTTTTGCATTATGTTGGTGTATTTTGTAATATATATTCACGTTTTTTTTTCCAGGTGCTGTGAGTTGACATGGATTCAGCATCTGGTAAGTTGCAATTTGAAAAATTGTACAGAAATATATTTTATGTCTAAAAATAGCTACAGTAATTCTACATAAGTATATTTTAAATGGATGGAAGTGAAATTTGTTAAGTTGCACTTTAATAGAGCTCTTTCATAAATGGAAGATGATCCGCAAAGTGGAACAAAAGTTCTGGCAGTGTGTTGATATTCAACAGCAATTAAAATAATTGCAGTTTTAGAGTATCCAAGCTCAAGAGAGCTGTTATTTAATGCATGCACAAAAACAGTCCTTGGCAACGGCTGAATCTCTTCCTGAAATTTAATGTTTTACATTAATCTTCGACATCACAATAGAAGCAAGAAACCAAGAAAATACTTGGAGAGAATCAAAGACTTTAATACAATTTTCGACATGTAGTTGGAACATATGAGAGGAAATCATATCCTGTATTTACTTAGCTATTCCTTTTTGGAGTATATTCACATATAGCAATGAATGCGTTCTCGTTTGATAATAACCTTTGGCAAAATTGTTTTAACAGCATGGGGAAAATGCAGCTTTAGAAACAGGGGAGGAGAAGGAAACAATAAGAGGAATGAGCAACTGAAAAGAAAGTGAAGGAAAAGCGAAGAAAAAAAATAAGGGAAACGCATTTCTCTCGTATTCTATTTTAACTTATTTTCTTTTCGTCCACTTCTCTTTAAAAAAAACAATAAAGGGTCCTTTTAATTTTCAGTAAAAACTTGGGGGGGGGATCTACTGCTAGTTATTGTTTTATTTATAAAGGTTTAAAAAGTTTGTTCTTTATATTCTTATAATTTAACACTCAAAAAACTATCTCAAGAACATAACTGATGATCGTGAGTTGTTTGCAAGACGAAAGAGTTTTTTTTTTTTGAGTTTTTTTTTTTTAATGGCGATGGGTGTTGAAATGTAATAATAACAATAAAGAATTTATAACGTAGAAAATAATGTCAAAGTTTTATTCTGGATGACCAGTAACCTTTTTATATTTTTACTACTTTAGGCATGAGAATTATGCTTATTTTGTACTGTTTTATATTGGTATTAATAGATTTAATTCTGAGCTCATTTTACTAGTAAACCTGTAACCTTATAAAGAAAGAAACAATTGCTCAATATAATTTATAAAGTTTATTAATTTTTACAGGTGCTTAGTCATTATAAATAATTTATTTCAAATATTTCTCCGTCTGTAGTTGATATAATTATTATTTATTAAGTTGCATATCAATGATATGAGCAAGGAGAGGAAATATAGTGTTAAACTATTAACTTTGTGGCAACAAATATATATCTGAGAAACTTTTTATTCTACAACTCGTGTACTGTTACATTTTTTTCAACACAATTCCCTACTACATTTGTCACCCTTTGTCATACTTCTGAGAGACACTGTTGATGTCAACATGTGAGTGCATTAATGCTCAATAATTGCTTCTCTTTTATGGAAATGCCTTCCTCTGGGTGTTCTTTCTAGTTTGAAGTGAGAGATCATGTTTGGAGGAAATGGAAGATATTGAGTACTTCTCAATCCAAGCGGGGTTCAATTTGTGATACCCAAATTAGTTTTTCAACGCCTGCAACATTATTTACCTCGGGAGTAAAGTTCCTCGCTGTCCATCGACTATTCCCCTTCAGTAGTGATTATGAACCAATTCCTTATAGTATACTGCAGTTTTTGGGTAAACTGACGTGACCCACTCTCCACACTATTACATCCTTGCCGAAATACAGACACCCAAAGTGCCACCGTCTGATAATTCAAGGCACTAATGCCATTGTTTCCCGCAGACCTTCATGACATTCTTTAGCGCTCTTCCACATCTCAAGTATGGCCCATACCTGTTATTTAACTTAGAAAAAACATCTTCAGAGTGATGTTCTTTGACACAGTCACTTCAGATCTTCTTGTACGCCTATCTGTAAACTCTGCAATGCACCTACCATTGTTCACTTGTTACCATGTGGCCTATATTACTCTTTTACAACTTTCTAATGTGATGTTAATTGTATAACAATAGGTATGCTTTCATATTGTTTGCTATTGTGATTTGTAAAAATGTCTGATGTTGTCTTATATGAGTACAAAATGTGGCGAAATAGATTTAATAAAGAATTATATGACAAACACAAAGATATTAACATAACACAACACAAGAAATTAAGATCAGACGATTAAGATGGGAGGACATTTCAAAGAATGGAGGATGAACGGACCCCAAAGAAAATCTTAAATGGAAAATTCTATAAAACAAGATCCAGAGACAGACTCAAACACCAATGGGAAGATGTAGTAAGAAAAGATGTCGTACAGGTACAGGAAACAGAAGGTGGAGAAGAATGGAGGCAGATATTGAGGGAGATTAAGGCCCAAAAGGGGCTGTAAATGCCACATAGAGCAGTAGTAGTCTTACCTGCGAGAGTTTCTTGAATTTGTTTAATATTTCTGTCAAAGATAACTATGTAAAAATGTCACTCTATGTAAAATGTACAGTAATAGAGTGTAACTTAATTCGAAGCTTAAACTACAGGAAAAGTTGGCACTATCAGTAAATTCCAATTATATTTTTTTTTATAACTACAAATAAAATTCAAGAGAACAAATATAAGCCTTGAAGCAATGGATGATGATAAATAATTAAACAAATTATATGCATTTAATAATTCACTAACGCTTCTTATGTTGATATATGTCCACTCTTGTAGCGTCGGGAGGTTTTTCCATTCAAAACTATAGTTTAACGAAAGTTAATACTCTTGCACACCGGTCAGTTACATTCAGCAGTTGACATGTTCGATATAAGGCTGCAGGAACTTTACTGGAATGTGTAAGTAAGCACTGCCCTATAACAAGGGAACTGTTTCGATAGAACCAAAGTGATATCAATGAAACTTGGTAGAATTATCAATTGAGTCATCCAGAATATAACTGTAACAAGCATTTTCCTCCAAGTATTGAAGGTCTACAAAAAATGAAATTGCTTGCACCCTATTTCAATGTAACTTGGCCTGTTGCCAATGGCTGGACTCTGAAACTCTGCTAGAATTTCACACACCTGCAGCTACCGCTCCGCCCATAAGAACAAGACCAGTATTCCTGAACAACGATCCGATTAGTTCTTGTTTAGTACTGAAAAAGATTATACAGTTAGATAAGTATATATCAAGGCCGAAGTTTGAGAAGGTGGAATACTTTGACTTTCATTACAAACAATACAGAAGTATTAGAACCCTAATATTTTTCAAAATGTGCTTTTGCGATTTCAGTCCTTTTTCCCCTTGAAGCCTGCGTTAGTAAGTTTTTGCATCATGCTTTGTAACAATGTGTTTCTGTGGAGATGATGGAACTCCCGTACGTTATATTTCTATCATCTTTATTTTCATTTATATTAGTATTATTGTAGTTCTCTTGAAAAATATAATCTTGTCCATCAGTGAATTCTAATGTTAAATGTACGTTTTCATGCAAGTTATTGTAGTGTTTTTTTTAAATTATGTTTCCAAAAATGCTCGCAAACTGTTGCTGATTAAAAACTTGCTGTTTGCGAACTTAAATCTACTCTAGTCTCTAATATATAACAATATTAATTATATTCAATAGTTTTTATAAAATGTTTCTAAATTATTTTATATTATTTAACACAATATATGTTTATTTAGTTTTCATACAACTACCGATGACACTAACACAAGGAAATCTATAAAACTTCACTACTGCGTGTGTCGTCCCGAGGCGTTTACTTATTTTTCAAATTTTATTTACATAGTTACCATTAATTTTACAGCAAAGCGATTACAACCAGTAAATTAAGTGTATTGTAATTGATCATACTACAAATTTAAATTGCTTTGGTCCAACCAAGTTCCCTTGTAAGAGGAATTCATCAACTGCAGGATTCACCAGACACGAGCATAATGGCGGGTATCCATGGCAACATAGTTAGCACTTCACACGACCGCCATCTATTAAATATTACATACATAGACAGCGCATAAACACATTAAACTTCATCCATACCCGAAGTAAGCCTAGAAACTGAGGTGAGCAAATACTTGTTTAAGATGACCGGAAGATAAAAAATGTACCTCTTTGCTAGGCTAGAACCCTGGTCCTATAACATGATCAATGATGAACGTTTTTAAGTTACAGCTTGCATAAAATCGCATTTCGCCCATGTTTGAGATCTGCTAACAGGATTTCACCGCCGGGGCGTTATTGCGGATATCGATTAATTGACTATCAGGCATGTAAAATCATAAGGATGAATGGTGTAAGGGGGGGGGGTGTAAGAGGTGAAGAGAGTACGGGTTTTGCATTGTCGATGTCGTCCATTGTAACGGTTGCTCCTTTGCAATAATCTCAGAACGGTAACAGAAATGCTGTGTGCTATGTAGAAGTGTGGTGTATTTTGAATACTGAATCTAAATATTAATAGGTGTTCCAGGGTGATGTAACTATTTCCTGCATTCTTTTGTGTTCAGGCATTCCCCTCCCAATCCCCAACGGAAGGGTTAATGCTCCCATTTAAAACTATGAGGTTCCCCAAGCGTGGGCGATGAGGATGTCTCAAGCGAATTCAACATAACTCAAGTGCTTGCGTCACAATTTTCATTTTATTTTGAAGTACTGCTTAAACAATAAACCTCATCAATGCTGAAAGAAGTGATCTGTTAATTTCTATTACAAACTACTAACTATAAAATAGTACAGATCTCAACAAGATTAGTTGTACTGTGTGGTGAAAATACTTGAATATCAATACATACAAAGCTATGACCCAACGCAAGGCTGATAAACAAGGAACTGATGTTTTGTAGCTCGTGACCTATAGTAGCCTCCCATCGCTTGTCCATGGTTCAATAACAACATAACTTCATTTTCTTCTATTCTGGTTTTAGTGCTTAGAAATCCAAATACACACACACACACACACACACACACACACACACATACACAGAGGGTGCCAAAAATGTATACACACTTTCACAATAGATATCTATTTAATATATTTCAAAGTTGGACCGAAAAACAACAATAATGTGTAGTATGATGTTCTGTAAACAGATGTAACTCACATTACGTTATGCTAGCGTTACTACAACAAAATGGAGCCAATATTATCGTTTGAACAACGGAAAGCAATTTTGAATTGCTGAGGACACTTTCGCAAACGTTGCTCAATCAGTAGTTCAACGTACTGAGAACGTACTCATAAGGAATGCAGCAAAAGGGCGTGAAATGTGTATTAACATAAAATAACATTTTAATTCGGTAAGGTAGAATACAATAAATATGTCTAAAATATACTTCTGTACACCTATACAATTGTATCGCTGGAGAGATTTCATTCTTAAAATGTGTTATTGGCTATAAAAATTGTTTACTAGTCTCATATTTCCCATAGTTTATGATGCTTTTAGTAGCGTAATGTTTCAATTTGTTTATCTGTTTTTAAATTAAAATATAAATTAAAATTCTAGACGCTAGTAATATTTTTCAGGCAGCACTGGTAATTTAAGGTACTAAAAACTCCTTTAAAACTGCTTTTATTACTATTTCCCTGTTTCCCCCAATTCTCCTTATGTCCACGATATTCTTCCCTTCTCAACTGTTACTACAATTATGTTATACGCCTCAGTTCATTTTCTACACCTCTGCATATCTTGCAAGTGTTTATTTCTCCTCTGCTAATATAAATCCTTTCATTTTCTGCAAAATGCATCATAACCTGCGCGTCCTACAGTCTCGCGTCTACGACCGCCACGGGTGGCCGAGGTCGTTAAGGCATGGACTCGTGAGCGGGAGGTCTGCGGTTCGAATCCCGCCAGGACCGTCCTCCCTGACTGGGGTTTTTTCCAGGTTTTCCTCAGTCTTCATAACTGGCAAATGCCGGGGAGGTACCTAAACTTAGGCCTGGAACGCTTCCTTCCTTTAAAAAAAAAAAAAAAAAAAATCCTTTCCCAATATATCATTTCATTTAATGTATCATCAGTGTCCACCGCCTGTGGTGCCTCAGTAGTAAAAACGGGCGTTAAACACTATTCAAAAAAAAAAAAAAAAGTCTCGCGTCTACGTATCCCAGCATGCTCTGTACATATCTTTCTTACTTCCCTAAAGACCAAATACAGATAAAACAAAATGGCGGCCGCCGTCGCCCAACTGCTGCTAATAGCAAACACAAATCCTTTATGCAGTATTATGTTTAAAAATGAAGTTATTTATCATTAGAAAATATTTCGATGTTTTATAAGAATCTGAAAGTGTTTATAAACAATATTTCTCATGTGTAAACGAAATATAAAATAATATGAATTCCGGTTACATAAAATAATCTATGTAGAAAAATTGTTAATCAACTACTGCTCATTACCGTTTACTGCATGGCAGCAAGTAATGAAATAATAATAATCAAGTGTTTTTCATTAGTGTAACATGCATACAATTATTTTAAGCAAATTTACTGCAGTGCAAAATTTATGGATCATTTAAACACACATGCATCTATGTATAGATTTGACTTTTGTGAAGTCATACAAATATAAAATGATTACACATCTATATCCAGTTACAATGCTCTCTACACGAAGAACAGACACTTTTAACCAAACTACTAAAAAAGAAAACGCAATGAAACATATACATGTGTAAGAAAACGTTTGAGTCCTAAGAGCTCTACTGAACGTGTAATTTGATTTGCATAAGAATGCCAAATTTATTTTACCAACTTTCTCTGTATACAAATCATAATCTACTGGTAAACTTTCCTCATTCTTTCAATGAACGAAATATCATTATTAATATAATTAGCAAGGCAAATCCCCTAATTATCCAATTTACTCCATCTGGTCTTACTTCCAATGTACTCCAAGATTGAACTAAACTTCTCCAAAGGCGATCACAAATCTTTAAAAAATTATGCTAATTTCTGAATTATTGGAACTAATTTAAAATAAATTAAAACTAACCAGCATAGATTGGACAGCATATTATTTATCAGGAACTATTTTAATTATAATTACATATTTTTCCTTGACATTATTAAAAACTGGTGTTGTCTTTTCTTAACCTCACCTGCAAAAGAGTCGGAAACATGTTATAATATCCTCCTCACACTATTCATTAAAACTCTCTTCATCTCGTCCCAAAATCCAATTCGTTCCACCGGGTATTTCCTGTTATTGCCAAGCCTCACTGTCACATATGATGGTGAACTAGAGAAAACTGCACAGGGAAATTCTCTAACCACAAACTTTGGTTCTAAATGTTTAACACACAGCACTTTCTTATCATTAACTTTAAAATTTGCATGACGTATAAACGTGATCCACTTCTCTTTAGTAAATTTAAAAATGGTAGCATGTGGTGCACTATCATAATTAGAGGTTTAATCGGGCATACAACAAGAGCAACCCATGTTGTACCAAACAATTTCTACTACACAAGTTCCTGGTGTAATTTAATTAAATAAATATTAAATTAATAAAAACAAAAGAACTAATTTCCTACAGTTGATTTAGTTCCAACTATAAACCACTATATTAAATCACGCAACTGCAAAGAACCAAACTAACAAACCCTAGTCTTAATATCAGCAATATGCTTGAACCTCGATAGTGGCCATTTTGTGTACTATCGATACCCGAACTATGGTCTGAGGATTGGAAATGATCTAGCATTCTTCTACTATTTTTCACAGTTGCCAACTATTATATTATTATTATTATTATTATTATTATTATTATTATTATTATTAGGAAGAGGAGGGGGAGGAGGAACGAGCACATTTCTTGGTGCCAACGAATTCAAGCAACACTTGCAAATGAAACTCGTTAACTTAAACCTAACCTAAAGATTACATTTGACATTGTTGCGATGACCCAACAATCTTAAAATGTAAATCCTAGGGTATGTTTAAGTTTTAGAGAGTCCTTGTAATAACCAGTATTTGCTAACGTTAGATTCGGATCGTTTAGGTTATGTTAGGTTAGATTAGGTTAGGTTAGATGTTGTTTGCGGTAACAAAACTGCCTTAAATCTATTCTTGAGGGACATCCGATACAAATTGTTTTTGCACTATTTTAATTGCGCTTTAATTTAGCGAATTTGTTTGTGTTGGCAACAGCAGTGACTTCACCACCTTCTCCATCACTCAAACGCCATATTTCCTTTCTGCTGCCAAAATCTTCTATAAATTGCATCGCTTTTGTTTGTGGGTTATTAGCGTCTGATCAGTTCACTGTTCTCCTGCGGACCCCTGCTACCGTTATATGTAACTGCTACTTCTTCAGCCTTCTGCTCATTTTTTTAGGAATGGGCTACTCAGGCGTTTTATTTTGTATTTTAATGTTTCTGTTACTGATGTTGTCATCATAAAATTCAAAGTGCTGCAACATTTTTGTGGAATACACTGCTCTTGTGTACCTAAGAGCCCAAATCTCTCTACCCATGGGAATATTGCGGCAATTGATTCGCTTCTTACTCGGATCAACTGATTGTCAATGTCCCATTCCAACGTTTCACATAAGAGTTTAAAACTTGTGAATCTGGTATTTCTCCATCTACTCGCTTAATGTGGACCTACCCACATTAAAGATTTACTATGCAAAATATTATCCAATTAGAACTGCCTTGGTTTTCTTGCCTCAAAGGAACTCGGCGTTTCTTGTGCGCTTACATTTAATCCTGTTCCCCTTCGTCTTTACTCAGCCGCTTCTTTTTGTCTCTCGTTCTTTATCTGCATTTCGTACTTGTTCAAAGAATCTTGAGTTATATTCAGAATCGAAAGATAGCACCTGAGACTCCGCATTCAAATCTTGGGTGAAGAAGGGAAGGTCTCTTTTTTGATGTTTGAATAGATTTTTCAATTCCAGCGTGATTGCAAGCATTTTTTTGTATTATTGGTTTTCTGTTATAATAAATAAAGAACTTGGGATAGTCAGTGCTAATATCACACTATATGTAATCTGTAGAGTTCGAATTTATTGCATTTTTTTTTTAATTATTGACCGTCATCAGTGATGAAACTGTGTGAAAATGAACTGATTTTTTTTTAATCTTCCCTTTTTGATACTATTCTACAAATTTCTGTCTTTACTGTTATTATTTCCTTATTTCTGTAAAATGTCTGCTGTTATAGTTTAATGCTTCGTTGGTAGGAATAAAAAGTAATTATCTCTCCTAACGCAGCTGTTCCAAAGAATGTTTGGTTTCGTGGCAGAATTCATTTTATAAAATTAATGCGCTAACAATGCATTCCAGTTTAAGTAGCTCGCATCCTGATTGTCGAAAATGTTCCCTGATGGCTTCCTTTGTTAGACTTAACAATTGAAAGGCTCATTTCCCAACATGCTCATGTTAATACAAAAATATTAAAAGAAAAGATAGTTGTAAATGTCTTACAGTTAGATTTCAGTTCACAATCCGGCATCATGCCGGAGATAAGTGAGCACTTAAGTACCAAACTGAACAATTTGGAAGGCATGCTTTGATGGAAAGAGTTTTCTCTGTAATGTGTGTGAAAGTCTGTAAACAACGAGAGGAAAATTTTTGTGACAACATATTGGAAAAGCGAAATATTCTGTAGGGAATGTGGCCAACCAAAGGAAAAGTTTACTTTAACGAATAAACATTCATTTTTTTTTTCAATGGATTTGTATAAAACATTCTGCGTACATTATAAAACAAAATTTTGAAGATATATTTGGATTTGGGATCCAGCTGCCCAAGGAGAAGGAACTCCCATCGAAGACAAACAAGCCAAGCCGAAGATGTGTCGCCGAACCAAGATAATTAGCACCAAACCAGCCTCCTCAGCTACATCTCTGCTGCCAATACTAAAGATACTACAGCATCTGTATATACCGACCCATCCACAGCAAGCAGGTCTCCGCCAGGCAGCACATCCAACGCAGTTGCCATTGCGATCTCCAGACGACACAGTCAGCAGTTTCTGCTCCTCTTTGCCTAGCGCCAGTAGATTTCATTTATAAGGCTTTCAACAGTTTACCTTTCTCTGGCCACTTCGCCGCTGCTCCGTCTCATCTTCTCAGATCAGTGCAATTGCAACGATGCCATATCTCATGCTCACAGTAGAAGCGAGCTACAGACTACACTGCTGCCAGTATGGCTCAATGATTGAAGGATGCACAGGCACTCCTCGCTGTTAACTACTTAGGGTCTGCTGTCCTAACTACCACGTGCAAAGCCCAAGGGTCGCCGACGTGTGTTCGGCACAACATGCAACGCAAGGGATCATTTCATCGTCCAAACACCATGTCCGCTCGCCAAAATCCACCAGACCGCTTCAGCTATCGCCAACCAACATCAACAAACACCACCAGCGCCGAATCACCTGTACCCGTTTACCAGTACACTCAGTAGATATCATAGCTGACGTGCAAGCCGCTATTGCCCCTCTAACAACACTACCACTACACTATTACTCGCCTGGCAACCGACACTATCAAGAAAAAAAATCCAGTTCAACAAAAACTCCATAGACCTCAGCTTCAGAACCACCGGCAGCTCTCCGATGTACTCGCCATCATCTGCACCGATACCTTGACTGAACTCATCGATAAGGTTGATAAACTTCAACAGATGAATGAACGACGGCAGCTCGCTCAGGACTACCAGTGATGAATACCCCATTGTCACTAACTGGACACTTAAATCCCCGGAGGACCATGCTCCGGCATCTCGCCTTCTCGCTCCCAGTTAATGATTGGCAGCATTCCATTACCCGCTACTACGAGAGTGCTCAAGCACGCCTCCCTATCCCATGCTATTCCTCCCAATTCCACTTCCTTACTATTATTTAAAAAAGCATCACTCAGATTTGTGGATTTGGTTTATTTACGGACGCTCTTTAACATCTGAGTCATCAGCGTCCCTTTCAATTCAGTGTGATGGGCCGTTTCAGTGTGAAACGGCCCATCAGAGGCCTCTTCTTTCAGGCTTGAGGTTATTTTACAAGTCTTAAATGAACGACACGGGACCCACAGCTTTACTTTCCTTCCGAAGGAAGTAATACTTAGGATTTTTACCCCCGAAAAAATCCATCGATCCTGGCTTGAACCCGCGATCTTGGGTTTAGAAGACAAGTATGTTTACCACTACACCACCAGGACCAACTTCGCTTAGATGGAACAGTTATATATGTGTTCTTCATACTTGCAATTCTGGGAAGACGGTCCTAGTACTTGTTGGCCTTGTTTAAGACCTCCGTCTGTTCAAATAAACTCTTGTGACTGGACTTGATACAATGTTGGGCGACCACAGATTTGTCTGGATAGAAAAGCCTCAGGTGTTGTTTGTGCTCTTTGCAATTCTCTTCCCCCAAAGAAAGTAAAGCATGGGCTTCACCCTGTGACAGACGATCTTCAGCCCCGAACATCAGATTTATACCAGATACCGTATCGATTGGGTTTGGTATACATAGGACAGGTTAGATCCGTGTTGGTTCCTACGGACTCATGAACCGGAGGTCTACGGTTCGAATTCCAACAGGATATCTTCCTTGACTGAGATTTTTCGCAGATTTTCCTTACCCCTCATTTAAGACAAATGCCGAAGCTCTTCCTTCACATAACTCCTTTCCCAATTTATCATGTCATGTAATGAATTATTAATATAGAGCTCCTGTGATTTCACAGTAGTAAAACAGGCGTTAAATATTATTAAAAAACATTAAATAAAATTATTTTTGTTCCTTGCATACAGAGGGTGCCAAAAAGGTATATGATAATACGATAGTCTTCACTTCATTTGTTCATTGTTGATTTACCTGTCACGTAGTACGCTAGCATAACGTAATGTGAGTCACATCTGTTTACAGAACATCATATTACACATTACTGCTGTTCTTCGGTCCAACTTTGAAATAAATTAAATAGATATTTACTGTGAAAGTGTGTATATTTTTTAGTATATCCTGATTTAAAATAAATTAAATAGTTTTCAGTCTATATTTATATTTTATAGCTCAATATTGATATTATATACTCCTGGCGCCTTTCTATTACTTGTCTGATATAGTGTTAACTACAAGACATCTATTGTTATTTACCGCTATGGGTGGCCGAAGTCGTTAAGGCACGGGCTCGTGAGCGGGAGTTCTAGGATTCGATTCCCTCCAGGACCGTCCTCCCTGACTTAGGTTTTTTCCAGGTTTTCCTCAGTTCTCATAAATGGCTAATAACGGGGAGGTACCCTAAACTTAGGCCTGGAACGTTTCCTTCATTTAAAAGAAAATCCTTTCCCAATCTATCATTTCATCTCATGTATCATCAGTGTTCACCGCATGTGGTGCCTTAGTAGTAAAAATGGGCGTTAAACTCTATTAAAAAAAGGTTTTTTTTCATTTATTATACATATCATATAAGGATATTGGTCGCTCCTGGTGGTGTAGTGGTAACCATACTTAACTCCTAAACCCAAGATCGCAGATTCGATCCCTGCCAGGACCGATGGATTTCTTCCGGCGTAAAAGTCCTAAGTATGGCTCTTTTCGGAAGGAAAGTAAGGCCGTGGGTCCCGTGTCGTACATTTACGGCACGATAAAGAACCTCAAGCCTGAAAGAAGAGGCCTCTGAGCAAAATTTGTTGGCCGTTTCACGCCCTGGATTGAAAGGGTTTCTGATGACCTGAGATGTTTAAGAACACCCGTAAATAAAATAAAGCGACAATACACAGAATCTGCATACACCAACAGGGATTATATTTATCCTACCTTTGTCATTTTTTCATTTTTCATGTTTAAAGACTCTTGCATTAATAAAAATATCAACTTAGCAGTAGACAATTTTGGAGACTAGAATGTTTTTCTTCCATTAATAAAACTATAAACTTAAATGTACACAATGTCCAATCTATTCTGAAAAATAGAACTTGTCTTTATTTAACAAACGCTTATAACTATATTATTGTAAAGCTAGTAACAAAAATGTTGAACTGCATATTAGGGATTGAAGTTCTCGGCCTGACTCATAGGTGTCGTGAAAATGGCCAAATTACTATGTTCAAAATATCCTTTAGACGGCGTACTGTTGGGCGCTAATGACCACAGCAGTTTTGCGCCCTTAAGCAATAATCATCATCATCAACGGCGTACTGTAAAGCCTCAGACGCTTAAATGTAGTCACTTGTTTGTGACGATCGTGTAAACAAACTAGTGCTATTATATATTACAAAAAAACTGAAATACGAGCTATGGTAAAGTATGCTGAATTTAAATGCGGTCGTATTCAAGGTGTATTGTTAATATCGACAAGATTGTGACAAACATTTACAATGTCGTACTCAAAAGATCGCCGATTACAGATGCGCGTTTAATATCTGACGAATCCGCCGTGTAGAAAACTAACTTGGTTTTGTTCATATAGCAGTGAAGCATTTTTTTTTCAAAAAGTGAATGTATTTAAAGCATTGTTTCTCGTTTTTGAAAATAAATTAGTGAAAAATAGTAATTGGAAAAAGCTATAAAGAGAATATATGAAATGAATATTTCATTTTAGCGTAATTTTTTATTCCAACACATATTTTATTGATGATGTGGCGTACAAATCAATCTTTTAATTGTGGTAACATTTTGTTTGCGTTTCCAATGTGACAGCAGAACATGAAAGTGGGTAGCAGCTTTAGGAAGCTCTGGAAAGTGATCCCCATCTGCGATAAGCGCCATCTTTTTTTCTGCTGGAGCATCCATCACAGAGTTGGCATTTTTATGATTACATAATACTCAGTGAAATGTGAAGAAACGGGCGTTAGTTCCTCCACTTTAACCAGTGCCGAGGAAAACATGGCGCCAAGAAGCTCATCCGGAACCGTCTTTTGTTTCTCAGTGTCTGCACGGGTTAACACAGCTTCATAATTAGCTGGTTAAATTCACCTCTTCCCTTCCCTTGTCTAACCGCCATCAGCGTCCCCTTCCCTTCACCTCTCCATTTTCAGTGGCCACCGCCGGGCCCCCTTGGAACTCGCCTCTGGCCCCGTTGATTAAATATTTGTGTCAGAGTAGGCCGTCGGCGCTGGGAGGGGGGTCAGGTGTCCGGGGAGAGGCCCTAGCTACGCCACGTT
Organism: Metallyticus violacea; assembly: GCA_030762175.1. Lineage (NCBI taxonomy): Eukaryota > Metazoa > Arthropoda > Insecta > Mantodea > Metallyticidae > Metallyticus > Metallyticus violacea. The sequence continues at coordinate 5,554,381 of CM060841.1, forward strand.
CCACCCCACCTCCTGCACACCCTCGGTATGCGCCGCTTGGCATTCCTAGCCGGATAATATAATGTTCGTATGTATCGATTAGGGAAGCAACTATAGACCCCTGTTCCTATAGCTCCATAGTAGGAGAATATGTTTTGTTATAATACATGGCAGCAGGCTCATGGACCAGCTGGGATGAGGAGATTTCCTAGCTGTGTGAGGCGACGTCATGATAGCATTGAATTCTTGTTTTTAATCTGCTTCCAACTTGTTAATTAAGCAAAAAATATTTTGGTGTACTTGTGTTGACACGTGGGTTTCATTCTTGAAAAGAACACATTTCCCTTGGGACTGTGACGGAGAACAACTTGATACTGGAATAAAAAAATTATACGTTTCTCCTGTAATTGCAAGTGCAGAATTAAAAATCTTCTGAAATTAACATTGCTATCAGAAAAGAGCTCTGCTTGCTTTAGTGTAAGTAACTGTACAACTTGATACAACACATTAGCGTTAAAAATAATTTCACACCTTGCCTGTTGCTCTAATTGTAATAGTCGACATAGGGAGGCAAATCGTTCTAACACATAAAAGAGCGTTAGGACAATTAACTTAATTAGTCTAGTTCGGCATTTAGTTGTGACATTATGTTAATGTATAGGTATTTAGGTTATACACTAACTAACTTCTACAGAATGTTGTGGTGAAATTATTCGGGAGGCCACTAATTTCTGGAATCCTAAGTATGGGGAGATCCGCTGATAGTGATTGATTTGTTTTGGGATACAGCTAGTGTCTTGATGATTAAACGGAAATCCATTTTCTACTAATAGTATAATAAGGCATTAACCCCTATCGTTTAATTAACTTTTTATTTAATTTTCTGTTATCTTATTAGATTTAAATCGTTGTAAAATGTTAGATATTTAATGAAATTTCTCTATTATACTGCTCCTACTTCAAACCCATTTTTCCATCATCTTCCTCTTTTAATTTCTTATTTTTTCATATCTCTTCTGGTCAGTTCTGGTGGTGTAGTGGTTACCATACTTGCTTCCTAAACTCAAGATCGCGGGTTCTAACCCGGCCAGGACCGATGGATTTTTTCGGGCGTAAAAATCCTAAGTATAGCTTCCTTCGGAATGAATGAATGAATAGTGTTTAACGTCCGTTTTTTGCTATAGAGTCACCACAGGCGATGGACACTGATGATACATGAGATGAAATGATAGGGAAAGGATTTTTTTTAAGGAAGGAATCGTTCCAGACCCTCGCCTGCATTTGCCATTTATGAGGACTGAGGAAAACTTGGAAAAAACCTCAGTCAGGGAGAACGGTCCTGGCGGTATTCGAACCCAGACCTCCCGCTCCTTCGGAAGGGAAGTAAAACAATGGGTCCCGTGTCGTACATTTACGGCACGATAAAGAACCTCAAGCCTGACAGAGAGGCCTCTGAGCAAAATTTGTCGGCCTTTTCTCGCCCTGAGTTGAATGGGAAGTTGATGACCTGTGATGTTAAAGAGCGTCCATAAATAAATCAATCATATTTCTTCTTACTACAACTTCGGAAGATAACATTTAGTGTTATCTTAACCTTAATAATAAACTATAAAATTATAATAACACACTAACATACAAAAAATAAAATAAATTAAAATATATAAACTAATCCTACAACCATATATAAAACATTCACAAATTTATAAATAAATGTTACTCAAAAATTACATCTCTGGAACAAATTTAGCAAAAGAAATCACTCAAATTGTACGGTTTGCAAACATCCTGCAATTAATCTCTAGAGAATAATAGAAGAGAAAACTCCTCGACAGTTCTAGACAGGACTTTCCTCTTTCACCGATTACATTAACAAAGGCACTTGCTTTTAATTTAACTGCCGTTAAAGAGGTAAAACAAGAGAGGAGGGAAACAAAAACACAAAAGAAAACGACTGGTAACCTTGAGAAAAGCAAATAAAAGTTTGTAAGAAAATAATAGAATAATTTGTTTATTTTCTGTCTCCATCATGGCCATTTCATTACGCTGACTAAATCCGCGGCGAACAAAATACTGGATTGGAAACTGAAATATTTCTTTTTCCGTACAACAGTTACGAGGGTAGGTCCATAAGTTTCCGGCCTAACCATTTTCTAGGCATGATAAAGACAAAAACTCTATTTCACTTTTCAATACGGTTTCCCTTTATTGTAATACACTTCTCACATCCTGGAATTAACATCCCACCCAAAATTTGGTCAGAGAGCTTGTCTGCAAAATGGGCATAAAGAGCATCCATCACTTCTTCGTGATACTTAAATTTCCTTTCTCGAAGATCCTCCTTGAGTTTTGAGAAGAGGAAATAGTTACTGGGAGCTATATCTGGACTATAGGGTGGATGGTCGATCTCCTTGAAGCCACATTTCTTCACAGCTTCCTTTGCAACAAGAGCTGTGTGCACAGGCAGGCGCGTTGTCGTGAAGAGGTCGCACACCACCACTGAGCTTTCCCCACATTTTCTCTTTGATGGAAGCACGTAGTCTGTGCAGTAGGCCAGCATAGTACTCCCCATTTACTGCGGTGTTTCTCTCCTTGAAGTCAATGAAGAGTATTCCTTCACAGTCCCAAAAGATTGTGGTCAAGATCTTTTTGGTTGACTGAGTGATATTGGCCTTTAGAGGCGGTGCTTCGTCAGGTTTACGTCACTCCATTGATTCCCTTTTGGACAAGGAATCATAGTAGAGGACCATAGTTTCATCTCCTGTAACAATGGTTTGCAGAACTTCTCTCTCGTTGGCGCGGCCGAGCTCTAAAAATTTTGACAACAGATTACTCGTTGCTGCTTTTGGACTTAGGAAAGAAGTCTAGGTACCCATTTTGCACTAACCTTATTCATATTTAAATGTTCATGAATAATTCGAAGGACTGATGTTTTAGAAAGGCCCAACCTTACTGTTGTTTCTGTAGCTTTGAGTCGCCGGTCTTCCATACTTTCTCCTTCTACAACAGCGATGTTTTCAGGAGTGAGTACCTCCAAGGGTCGACCTGCACGCTCTTCGTCTTTAAAGCTTTCTTGACACATTCGAAAAAGTTTAGCCCATTCTTTTACGGTAGAATATAAGCGGGATGCTTCCCCATATACATCGTTCACTCGCTGTTAAATTGCATTTGGAATAAGTCCTTATTTTGTGAAGAACTGAATAACAGCTCAGTACTCCATTTTGAACAAGTCACAATCTTGTATACATAGCCTTCTTTATACAAACTATATCGGATCAACTGAACACAGCGGAGCTGTAATTTTACTTAACAGATAAGCAATGACAGCAGATAAGGATTTTGTGAAGGTGATAATCCTTATCGGCGAGACTGGAGACTTATATGAGAGCTGTAGCAATCTCAAGGTAATGAAAAAAAAATTTAAAAAAATTAAATATTATTATATCGTTAACATAATATTTAACTTTATGCACGCAAAATTATGTAACATAAAAAATGGAAACAACGGTTGTATATTTCAAATGAATATTTAAAGCGCACTATCAATGTAATATAATATAATGTAAAAATATGTATATATTTTCAATTAAAAGCCCATCTATGGTTGTGGCTTAGAACATTTCGGATTGTCATTGTAATAATTACCAGGATTACAGTTCGTACTCATACATATATACAGAGCTGACTCATACCCTTCATATGGAACAGTTTGCATTTTATTAAATTGCTTAAAGCGTGGCAGAGCAATTATCAAAGACGCACAACCTCCTGAAGCTTCAAAGTTAGTTGTAAAACCAAAATTCATCGATAAAGTACATGGTATTATTATAGCTGAGAGACGAATGAAAGTGCGCGAGAAGTTAGCAGAGGCAGCCCCTCCCCCTCCTCCCAAGTCTAATATCAGGTGGCTATAGAAATAAGCTGTTATTTATAATCTTAGATGTATTTATGGGGCTAAGGTAATATTTCTTTCTACTGTTTTATACAGGATGAGCAATGCTTGACGCAACCGCGGGATCGGCCGGCAGCGCTATGTCGGCGTCGGAGAGTATATTTCCCCTCCGCGTGGCTCCCCTCCCCTGTGCGTGGCTTAAGAATGAGTGAAATCTTGCGCAAGCACGTGTTTGTTAGGCGACGTAATATAGTGTATTGAGTGAAAGTGAATGAAGCGAAATGGCACAATACAAGTATTCTATTCCCCAAAGAGTATTCATGCATGATTGATATGTGCGTACAGAATCAGAGCATGTTGTAAGGAGATTATTTTAAGAGAAATTCCCTGATGTTAACGTTCCTAATCGGAGTTCGATTCATCGATTAGTAAATACATTTCTTGAAACGGGAAGCGTTCTTTATCTCTGGGGGGGGGGGGCATTAAAAGAGAAAGTATACAAAACAAATGCACACATTTTAGATGAACTTAAAACTAACATTCGTCAAGAAATTACTGCCAACTCTCAGAGGGAACTACAGAGTATAATGAGCAGTTTCCTAAGCAGGTGTCAGAAATGCTTGAACAACGAAGGGAGTCAGTTCCAGCATCTCCTTGCTTAGTATACGCGAGTAATTTACTTTTCTTTTTAAGAGTTTATGTTATGTACGTTAGAATCACTTATACGACCAACCGTACTATATTTACTGCGGGCTTCCTGTCACATCACTGCCGACCAACAGTCAGTTTCCCGTCGTTACAGAACATCATACTACACATTGCTGTTGATTTTCGGTCTAACTTTGAAATGTACTAGATAGATGTCTGCTTTGAAAGTGTGTATACATTTTTTGACATCCTCGGTGTTTTAAGTTATAGTCATTTCTATCGTGGTGTTTTAAGCAAGACATCCTGTACGTATATCATTCAGGAATTGGTGGTCAAATTCTTTCTCTGCGTGATTAAAATGATGTTGCTTGGCGCAGTTGTTACACACAGTTGAATAATGACATTAAGATGTACGTAAATTAGGTATTTCATTTAGTTTCATAAAAGAGAACACGCCTTAACTTAGTGACAAGCTATAAAAGTGACATGAACTTCGGACCGCTATTCCACAAAAGTAATGCAGCACTTTTACCCTGAGCCAGCTGAGCGGCATGGTATAGCTCATCAAGAGTCGAAGGAGCGCCTCTGCTCGCTCAGTGTTGAGTCAAGTTCCTCTAGGAGCTTTGATTGATTTGTTTTATTTACGGACGCTCTTTAATATCTCAGGTCATCAGCGTCCCATTCAACTCAGGGCGCGAAACGGCCGACAAATTTTGCTCAGAGGCCTCTTCTTTCGGGCTTGAGGTTCTTTATCGTGCCGTAAATGTACGACACGGAACCCACGACTTTACTTCCCTTCCGAAGGAAGCCATACCTAGGATTTCTACGCCCGAAAAAATCCATCGGTCCTGGCCGGGTTTGAACCCGCGATCTTGGGTTTAGAAGGCCAGTATGGTTACCACTACAACACCAGTACCGACCCTGTGGGAGTGCAGGGCCTTTTCTGGACGCAATTACTTAGGGAAACCTAATAATGAAAGAAGAAAAAAAGATAAAGCTAATAAAGTGTTGTATACTTACTAAATAAACGTGCATGACAAAACAGTACTAAATGTTATGGAGCTATAGAGCTATTAATCTAAATAGTAATATTTTAAAAATAAAAATTGGGTAACATAGCGAGTGTAACAACATTCAGGACAAGAAAATATTTTATGTGGACATGGATCCGGAAAAGCTTAATTTCTATGTTAGAACTCATTTTCTACAGCTCTTCATAGTACATTAATCATGGGAAACACACCGGAACAGAACGTACCAGCATACCACACGCAGCTCTTTCTTACATGAAATGTTCAAAATGCCCCTCTTGGTTACGTCTGATCAAGGTGTAATTCTTAGATTCACCGACAGTGTTTTGTTTCCATTTGAGCGAAGGAAATGATGGCATGCAACCGGACTTAAATCTACTACTCTTTTATTTTTAGGAGCATTTGAAAGTTCTTGTGTGTCGAACCCCGGTACAAGATGCAGAGCGTCTTCGTGCCGATATTGTGGAAGACTGCGAAGTTCTCTAGAGATATATTAGCACAATCAAATGCGACGGTTGTTGCATGTATCAATGCTAGGGGAGGGCATTTTGAACATTTCATGTAAGAAACAGTTTCATGTGGTGTGCTGGTACGTTCTGTTCCTGTGTGTTTCCCATGATTATGTACTATGAAGAGTTGTAGAAAATGAGTTCTAACATGTCAATAAAGCGTTTAAGGACCCATGTCCATATTATTTTCTTCTTTTACGTGTGAGGAATGTGTCCTGAAAGTTTGGCCCTACCTTAGTGTTACACCCTGAATACGAGTAGCTAAAATAACATTATATTAAATTTTTACAAATTATCCATTCATTCATCTAAAACAAAAAACAATTTTTATCCATAAATTACGTAAATGCGGTTTTACAACGGATTCAAGACACAAATGGAACTGTTGGGAAAGACTGTACGCTGTATTTTGTTTTCTTGGTAAAAGCGTGAAGTCTGCTTTACCTAAAAGTAATAACGACTAGGATTTGCCGATCCCACCCCAACCCTATCTCCCAGGAACGGTAGGGGCACACGATCACGTGACATCAGCCTGTCATAAGTTCACAAGTACCACAGAGGTCACTGAGGAAACATTAATTTGCATATAAATCTGATTGCTTGCTGCAATTGAACCGTCAGTAACTTTCTGCGGCATATGTTCGGAAATAAATAAAAACGCACACTCACAAAAACTGTCTAGCAGAGGGTAACAAAAACAAATCGCAGAAAGGCGAGGAGTAGCCGTGAACGGTACTTAATTAAAATCGACGTGTTTCATTAAATGACACTGGTGTTTTTGTTTCTAGAATTTGCTGCCTTGTCGCTTGTTGGTGCCGCTTACAAAGAACAAAGTACACTTTTTTTTTCTCTAATTAATGGGTTTCTGGTCTTTTTACATACTCACAATACCTCATTTAGAGATAACGTTTCAATGTCAGTAATCATTTGTGTCTGAGACAATACTCTATAAATTATAAATAACATTTTGAGTATAGCTAATACATTTACGAATAATATGTTGCAGAAGTATGAAAGTGTTTTGATAAGTAACTTAGTTTGATATTAAAAGAGAGCAAATTCATTCTTATATCTTATCTTATTTTTCGACATAGTTCGATTTTGCATTTACTCCGGAGTGAGCAGATATCTGGATCAAAGTCCCCCCCCCCAATTATAACTCTGTGCAAAATAAAATGAACTGGCTTACTTGGCCTCTTCTAACTCGTTAACTTGTCTTTCAGCTATCACAATGATTTCTGGCCTCACAGCTGATTTTGGAGCTCCAGGAAGTGGTGCGTCTTAGTTACTTGCTTTGCCATGCTTGAACTAATTTAATGAAATTCAAACGGTTTCATATAAAGGGCATGCATGACTCAATTAGCAAACATTCCCTCATGAATTTTCTTTGCTGTTTTCTCTTCCAAAAATGTTTTTCGTTACACTGTGAATTCGAATTTTATCCATTTTTCACTGTCACTCGAAACGCTTGTGTTTAAACAACTGCCAAACAATGAATTAACATCAGAATGACTTGTGACGGTCGAATATGATACATAGAAAACATGTACAGGTGCTGCTGTTGCCCTCTATTAGCAAGCAAACCAAGTTACTTATCAAAACACTTTGAAGCCTATTTGTGAATTAAAAAAAATTTTTTGATTGTTTACTTTATTCTAAAATGTATTTATATAAAACATTACAAATATTAAAATCAATATAGATGGCAGTTTATTTTTACAGCTACTTAAAATAAGTCTTGGGAGGGGGAGCTGTAAACCACAACATTTTTACACCAGCTAATATTTGTAAATTAAATTGCATGAGGTGCCAGTAGAAAGCATATTCTAGAAAACAAATATCAAGCATAGTGACATCCGCATTAATATAAATCCCACTTTTATCACCTAAACGCATCTAACAGAGTTAAATTTAAATTAACATTCTGTTTAATTGAGTTAACAAAATACAAGCATATTTTAAAAGCAGTTATTCCGTATGCATTAAATTGGAAATAAACATTTATTTTATAAACATATGAGGTACGTTTTTTCTTCTTCTTTTTCTTTTTCGCACATCATGTGGCCATGCTAAGCTTTGGACCACAGGTACATAAAAGTTTCGAATCTCTTCTTAGGGGTAAAGTATCACAAACAATTAATTAATCTTAAAGGTCAGTTGGTTATACTTAGATGTCAGATAAGGCACGTTAGCTCCTATGCAAGAACATCAGCACTTCAAGCGGAAGATCCTCGTTCGAGTCCCGGCGTAACCTCGAATTATTTTCTATCTGACTCTGATTCCAAATTCTCGCGGATCATATTTTAAATAAAAAAACACAATAGTGTGTTGTGAAGTGAAGTCTGAATCACAAGTACTGGAAGGTACTTTACCCTTATAGATATAATATGTACAACGATACAACCTCACAAGTCACCAGGGTGTAGAGACGCAGCAAGGAAGATATGCGATTGTGGTCGGATAGCGCACGGTAGCTTAGATGGAAGAGCTTCGGCGTGGTAAGCCGATTCTATCTGACAATGTTTCCATATACGATGTAAGTTTCAAAATGATGTGATCTGATGAATGTTCAGAGGTCACAGAAATAAATAAATTATAATTTGTCAATGTAATTCCCATCTTTTCAATACAAACGTATATGTGAATAGTTTTTTAAAAATACTCAAAAGTTTGAAGAGATATTGCAAGCTCTAGTTGAGTGTTCGAGCTTCTATATCTTCACTGTAACTGTGAAGAAATGTGGCTTCAAGGAGATAGACCATTCCCTACACCCTACAGCCCAGAACTAGCTCCCAGTGACTATTTCCTCTTCTCAAAACTCAAGAAGGGCCTTTGAGGAAGGAAATTTAAGTGTCGCGAAGAAGTGATAGATGCTGTTATGCTCATTTTGCAGGCAATGCTTCTTATTCTTTTTGGGGGGGGGGGTTGAAATGTTAATTCAAAGATGCGAGAAGTTTATTGCAATAAAGGGTAACTATATTGAAAAGTAAAATATAGTTTTTGTCTATATCATGTCTGGAAAATGGTTAGGCTGGAAACTTATGGGCCTACCCTGGTACGTGGCAGAATTAGACGGGTTCCCTGGATAACTTGTTAAATCAAGACCGAATGTATTTACCAGACCCCAATGTAGGTATTAATAGCAGACAAAATGGTGGAAAACGTGGTCCAAGCATTTAATTGCATGACTTTGTTAATTTGGTTCGTTGTACTTAAGTCGTTTATTACAGTGGTTTATAAATCAACAGTTGTGTGTTAGTTTTGTTTTAATTACGTTATTAATTTTGATTTTTAGTTAAATTACACCAGGAAATTATGTAATAGAAAGTGTTAGTATAGCATGGGTTGCTCTTGTATGACCTAATGATGACAGTGCGCCGTATAATATCATATTTACATTTTCAAAATAGCAGTAATTAAAGGAAGAGTGCATAAACACTATTTATCATGCAAATTTTGAAGCTAGTGATGAAGTTTTAATGTCTATTAAGAACAATTGCAATTTTCTCCAATCTACCATCATAGTGACAGCGAGGCTAAGCAATAAAAGGAAAGGTGTGTAGCGGGTTTTGCAGCGAGATGAACAGAGTTTTAATGATGTTATGTTTTGGCTCCTTTCCAAATGAGGTCAGGACAGGTACTCCCATCTATAACAATTGCTCTTTTCATTAAAATAGACGATGATAAATATGGCGCTATCCCATCTAGGTCGATTAATTTTAAGGTGTCCAGCTATTTGGAAGTTAATGTATTTTATAATGATTTGTGGAGAAGTTTATACTACTATTCTTTTATATTTCGTTTTCAGTATTGTTTGCAAATAATTTCATATTCTCAAAAACCATTGAAATATTTCCTAATTATAAATAATATCTTGCAAACATAATACTGCGTAATAGTTTCGTATTTGCTTTTGCCAGCAGTAGGGCATTTTGGGCCACAATTTTTTCCCCCGTAGCGGGGTGTGGTAAATGTAGTTGGTCTTGGTTGAATTTATGGACTTATCTACGGACCGAACAGAAAAATATGACACGACAATTACATTGAGTTATCACATTTTTCTCTTCAAGTTAAATGATCAATGATACAAACGCAATGCAGTAATAAAAATAATGCTCTTGCCTTTTTGGTGAATAATAATTTTCACATTATTATAACCTCTGTCATGGATAGTTTACATAACAAAACTAAATAAAGCAAGTTTATTTCACCGGTTACTCTGAATCTTGTTCTTGTCTTTAGACCCAGATTGAAGATCACCTGTAGCAGCTTAGAGTATCACATATTGACTTAGCTACTACAAGCAACTATTGCACATGCACAGAGTTGGAACTGGTGACGCACGTCATCCATAGCGTTGCCGTGAAAGCTGTCTCTTAGTCTGGAGACAATTTTGAACCCAGTCGCAAGCACGAAGTATGCCAAAGATGTAAGAATACTAAGAATCGAAAAAGATTCGAAAATTGAGTACATTTATCTTTTATATTAAAGCATACAGAGCTTTCGTTTCAAAATCTGCCAGAATGAATTAAAACTTATATAAAACATATTTAATGTATACAAAACAAAATAAAATACCTGTAAATTTAGATATTGAGGCGCAAGTTTAAAACCAACGTTGAAAATGTTTTCAATTTCAACCCCTAACACATAGCATCTTAAAATAATACCCATGGTTTATGTTACATAAATTTTAAAATATATTCAATTGTTACCACATCTTTTATCTTCTATCTCCGACAACCAATCTGATTGTTGTTTGAATTTGGACAGAATAAAAACATTATTTTAGATAATTTTATAGTAATACGTCCTATTGCGGAGTTCATAACTAATTCAGTTCTTCCTGGTAGGATATGCAAAATTTTAAGCAAGTTATTACTAAAATATATTAAATAATTTTATAGTATCGAAATTCATACCATAACAACAAGAGCCCAAGGTGGCAGACAAGGATAGAAAACACAATAAAAGATGTGATGATTATGTTTACAGTTTTAACATTTTCTTTGTTTATTTATAGACGCTCTTTAACATCTCAGGTCATCAGCGTCCCATTCAATTCAGGGCGTGAAACGGACGACAAATTTTGCTCAAAGGCCCCTTCTTTCAGGCTTGAGATTCTTTTAGTGTCGTAAATGTACGACACGGGACCCACGGCGTTACTCCCTTCCGAAGGAAGCCACTTTTAAGATTTTTACGCCTGAAAAAATCCATCGATCCTGGCCGGGTTTGAACCCGCGATCTTGGGTTTAGGAAGCAAGTATGGTTACCACTACACCACCAGGACCGACAGTTTTAATATCATAAGGTTGGGGGACCATATCTAAAAATGATGTTTGTTGTTGTTTTAATTGCTTTATTTTATGTAGGTTGATTCAGACTGGAGAAGTTTGTATAACCAGATTTGAAATTTATGCGATTCGATTCGTTTAATTTCTATGCTATCTTGAAAAAGAATAATACACCTTGTATTTGCTAACAAGAATACGCTTCGATTGTAAAACGAACTTATGTAGTAGCACAGAATAACATTCCGGTTCAAAACAGGGACTTGTAAAATCCATGTTAACTCTAGGGTAGGCGAATTGCAATCCCACAAAACATTTATGTCCGACATTCATTGCGGAGAAGGAACAACAAGAGAATGGGGAGCAGACTATGGAAACAAAACTAACTCTTGCTCGCTCTCTCTGTCATTCCCTCCGTTTGTCAGTCTGTACGCCCCTCTTTCGGGCGCGAGTATTTTGTCTGTATACACAAGGGCGGACACCTAAGCCTTGCCCGATAGAAGCAGCGCCCACCCGACGGCAGGCTTGGGAACTAAAGCAGCTGTTTCTCTTAGTGAGAGCGGCTGCTGTAGAGCAGCATCCCTCATCCTAAAACCAACCTCCTCCTCGCCCCACCTCCTGCACACACACATAAACACATACAAAAGGGAATCAAGGCTTTGGTGTGCGGGAAACCGTCCTAAGAAAGGTTTGCTTATGGAAAAGGAGCGAAAACATGGCCTACAAGACAGGAAATGATCCAAGAGAGGAACAGAGAGATTTTTCATTACTGCATGTGTGGGAGCCGCGAGTCTATTTTTTATTTTTGCTCTCATTCCTTTTCGCTCCTCTTTTTCTCGGTGGAGGTGATGGTCAGATAGAAACAAGAAAAGTGCGTAGGTTTGGGAACAGTCAGTGAAGCTAAGGAAGGAGAAAGCTTCTTGTTAAAAGTTCGATTCGAGGATAGGGGGCATTAGTGAGAGCGGGAGGTATTTCTTTCCTTCTTTTCCAGACAAGAACGACTTGCAACAAGTTGGATCCATAACTCAACGTCGTTAAAGGAAATCAGCTGATTTCATTTCATTTCAAAACACGATGTCTTATTACGGAAATCATCATATTAGAAAACACGTTTTTCTCTATAAGCAACTAAAGTTGTATGTTTTTAGGGCTATACCTACCGCCACAGGTGGGCGAGGTCGTTAAGGCGCGGATTCGTGAGCGGGAGGTCTGGGGTTCGAATCCCGCAGGACCGTACTCCCTGAATAAGGTTTTTTCCAGGTTTTCCTCAGTCCTCATAAATGGCAAATGCCGGGAAGGTACCCTAAACTTAGACCTGGAACGTTTCCTTCCTTAAAAATCATTTTCTTTATATCATTTCATTTCATGTATCATGAGTGTCCACCGCCTGTGGTGCCTCAGTAGTAAAACGAGCGTTAAACACTATTAAAAAAAATGGGGGGGGGCTATACTCTAGTTTTTCCTCAAAGTATTTTAACAGCATTTAGCACTATAAACCTTTACTCAAAAGTTATTAGGGTCATTTGACTTATTTTTCGTTCAGCTAAACTCTATTAATGGATAAAAATATAAATTATATTGTTGATTATTTTGTTAGTACCTTATCATAAAACTAAATAGAATATACCAGGTAGCCCTGTTACGCCATGTTTTGAAGACTTATGTTTTCCCTTAAAAGGGTGCCGTATAAGTGTCCCTGAAAAGGTCGATCCAGGTGGTGTGGTGGTAACCATACTTGGCATCCTAAACCCAAGATTACAGATTCAAATCCGGCTAGGATCGATGGATTTTTCGGGCGTAAAAATCCTAAGTATGGCTTCCTTCGGAAGGAAAGTAAAGCCGTGGATCCCGTGTCGCGCATTTACGGCACGATAAGAACTTCAAGCCTGAAAGAAGAGGTCTCTGAGCAAAATTTGTTGGCCGTTTCACGCCCTGATTTGAATGGGACGCTGATGACCAGAGATGTTAAAGAGCGTCTGTAAATAAAACAAATCAATCAATTCCTTAAAGGAATCGGAGAAGATACACGCAAGCATGATCACATGCCTGCTTACTGTTTGTTGCTGGCTTTAGAAACCTTAAAACACATATTGAACCAAAACATAAATTTTCCTTTTAAAACCTTTCCCTCATATTGCCAACCGTCTACTGTTTCGCGAATGAATTTAATTTCTTCGAAAGCGTAACCATGCATTTCTAGTTCTAGTTTTGTGATATCATCAAAGAATATCTAGACACTAATTCTGTGAATTGAGGAGCAAGGTAGGCATGACTGCGAAGCAATATTTCTAAAATAGTACCAACACCGCTTTCTTTCATTTTCCAAACATTTCTGCATTCTACTAATGAAATTATCTATTACTCTATGTGCATATGTCCTATGCACTTTATATTTTATCGTCGCCTTCGCCTTTTATCTCGAATACTCCCCGTTTCCGTTTCCAGTAATTTATTAACTAATTTACGAAGGGCAGCACGATTTGCACTTTATCATCAAGTAATTTTTCATCGAATAATTTCTTGACAGCATGAGCCGATTCAGCACATAAACGCTCATAGTGGAGTAGAATTACTTAGATCTATCATACATCTTAGGTTTCTCACCACATACACTTGCGGTTCATCAGCCTTTAATTTAGATCCATGACGCGTTTCCACGAAGCTCGCGACTCCCGGCCATCATCTTGGCCAACAATACAACTGAACAGGTTGACTGACTGACTGACCCGCGCACGTGTGGGAAACATAATGAAAACGATGAACAGACAACTGATAAGTGCTAAAACCGTGCTATACCTAGGTACACTGTTCGAGAAGACCAATTATCAGAACGTACATACAGTAATTAACTGTTTCATTCTTCAAACAAACACAAACAGAAGATGAAACCAAAACCAATAATAGGAATGGATCAAATTATACCTAAGTGTGCTTTATTGAGAAGTTTTGAAACTTGATGACAAAAGTTTATATTATGTTAAACATTCTTATTCAGAACTTCAGCTTTGTGTATTAGTATAACATTTTTATTTCATAAATTATTATTAAACCATAAAAACGATGGTTTACCATTGATTCTTTCTAAAAAAAAATATTACATATATACTTTAAAATGTAATGCACATATAATACAAAGCACGTAAAAACAAAATTTGTAACAACGTAAAATAAATGTATAAATTGAAATTATATTTGAAAATGAATACGCAAATTTATAAACAGACGAAAAATTAGATGAACCAACATGCGTTAAAGTTATTATTAAAATTGATTCTTACCGAACTATTTTTGTAGCGGTCGTTGATTTGAATGAAGTTAAAAAAAACTGAGATTTCGCTGGTTTCTGCGACTAGCATCATCAGTAGGCTGAGTGAAAGGGTCTAGAGAGACAGGGAATCAACACCATGAGGTGAAATCCCTGCAAGTCTAACAGTTCTGTTCCTCTCTGCCTCTTTAGACACTTTCAATCAGTCTACTAAAGATGCTGACCTTATTAGCCAGTAAAAACTTAACGATAGTTTTATCTCGGTAATTATCATTTTTAATTATAAAACCGTCAATCTTGTTATCCTAAAGAATGTTACATTAAAATGCATCAGTAATTAAATTCAAGTAAACGTAAGCGCTTTAACATGGCGTTTTCTTTCGCCAATGCAGTTTCATTATCACCAACTTGGCAACTGTGCAGAAAACTCTGTTTCTCTGCTCAACCAACCGTCAAGGTGCATACCGGCCGCTATAGTTTTGCCATTGTGTGAGCGAAGAGAAGGTACTCATTAGCGTTGACGAAAGGCGGTAGGCTGGTGTAAATCCGTCAATATTGAAGAGACGGTATGGTGATAATTAGGGACCGGATTCTTAGGTTTTAAAATACTTTGTACCTTGCTAGCTAACTGTGATCTTTTAACATTATTAATTTCTTTATATAGGAGTCACATAGGAAACCTAAAAATAGCTGAATGGGACGTTGGAGCCTAAAAATGGATAAAACTATAGATAAACGATTAAATTTAAATGAATTATAAATGTAATTAATTTCAAATTATTAAAATTAAATTTAATAATGTTTACGATTAAATTGCTTTGTAAACATTAGCCAATTATGAACATATTGTCGAATTTCAAAGACAAATCACTGGCTTTAATTTTGTTATACCATATTGTCATGTTGTGTTAAAAGCATTGTCGTAATTAAGAAGCAAACTGAATTTAATAGCGTAATACCATTGTTGTCAGTCACGTTCAGTGCTATTTTTCTCAAATGACTAGCAAACGGACGTCTTCTGTTTCATTATTGTCAGTCACGTTCTGTTAAAGAAAATTGTTGGATGTGACTTATTTAGAAGCGAACTGAAGGCGTTATTAAGAAGGTTACACTTCCAGTTTATTAACAGCTACAGCAAGATGCAAAAGTAAAGGTTTGTAAATGTTGGTTGGTAGAAATTGGTTCAGCAATGATCCCAATTTGACTATAAATGCAAAATTGTATTATAAACAGTTGAAAATTTTAAGAATACTTGTGCTTTACAACTTTAAAAAAAATGTAGCTCCCTGGCTCTATAAAGACTTGGAAATTTTATGTGTTCACGCAGTTTTGTGTTTCAGAACACATGTAAAATTAAATGAAAATAAATTTATATTATCACATATATCTTTCAATGTCTCTACTCTACTTTAGCTAAGCGAAACTTTAAAAAACTAGCCTAAAAGTGTTAAAATCTTCAAAAATTTATATTATCATGTTAAAAAAACTTTAGGATTTATAAAAACCTAGAAATTCGGACCCTAGTGATAATGCACTCACAAATGTCGGTGCTATTAGTGGATCAGTAAGTTAAAAATACCAGGGAAATGTTGGGAAATTACTCGCATGGGCGCAGGCCGAAAACTTAGCAGAGTTTTACTGTATGTGGATTTCAAAATCATGACGCAACAACGCTAAATCTTACGAAAACCCAGTTAAGGTAGCCATTAGAAAAATGATAAAAAATATCTTCCTTATGATATCTGCAAGCTTCCGAACCACTGGCGCAAGTTTGTAACAAAAAAGGAAAATGTTAATTTAAAAATTAATGAACTGTTTTGCTTTAAATAGAATTATAATTAATATTTGCCCATAACATGCAAAGTGGCACGCAGATGTTATGCAGTGTTTTTGACTCTTATAATTATTAAACTCAAAAGTACCATGCGCTCATTTTGTCACGTTTCCACGTGATTTGAATAGTACGATATATTTATAGATTTCAGTAAATATTTCACATATATATAGTAGCTCCAAATATTACACGAGAATCATTTCAAATGTGCGAATTGGGACGAACATCCGTTAAGTGGCATCTTTGTTACTAATCATCATTCTTGTAATAGTCTATGACAACGTTTCAGTCACATGCGCCCCGAATTAACGTTTCACGGCTATCATTTTGGGGACCATAACATGGGGGGGATGAGTTCAGCTAAACGTTTTGTGTGAAGAAGTTAAATTAAATTCAAGAATACTTGCATTAGCAATGAAGGCAATTTAGCTCCTAATGAATGCGTTTAAACAAGGCTTTAGCTACACCGAAGATGAAGCCTGTTCTAAACCCCAAAATATGTTGAAGGATATAATTGAAAAATTTGCACGACACCGTAATTGCGAATTAAAGTGCGTAGTATTTGCTGAATCAGGGGAGTGTTTAATCGTAATCCCAGGTTATTTTGGGTCAATTTTTTGACCTGGATATAACTTGTGTTCAACAGCCGAAACAGCTATCAAAGCAATGAATAATGAGTGCTGATCTACTGAAAGTGCGTCTAAGGAGGTGAAAATCATTTAAAGGTTGGGATGCGGTGAACTGTTTTGGAGGCGGGATATTTGACTTGGAAAATAATTAAATATAACAAAAACGTATTATGCAGG
The DNA here is from genome assembly GCA_030762175.1 of Metallyticus violacea. Taxonomy (NCBI): domain Eukaryota; kingdom Metazoa; phylum Arthropoda; class Insecta; order Mantodea; family Metallyticidae; genus Metallyticus; species Metallyticus violacea. Next base: position 5,571,633 of record CM060841.1, read on the forward strand.
CCATTTGAAAGACGAATAGAAAGAAAAATGGCTAAGATTGGTACACAAAAAGTAAAATCCCTTCAAAAGGACAGCGCGCCAACACATACGTCATACTTGCCTTCTAAACCCAAGGTCGCGGGTTCGAACCCGGACAGGATCGATGGATTTTTTCGGGCGTAAAAATCCTAAGTATGGATTCCTTCGGAAGGGAACTAAAGCCGTGGGTCTCGTGTCGTATATTTACGGCACGAAAAAGAACCTCAAGCCTGAAAGAAGAGGCCTCTGAGCAAAATTTGTTGGCCGTTTCACGCGCTGAATTGAATGGGACGTGATGATCTGTGATGTTAAAGAGCGTCCTTAAATAAACAAATTGAAAAAAAAACACATACGTTCACAGTGGCAATGGCACTAATTTATTCCTCGTTTACCCTATTACCAAAACTAAGGCCCTGACGACTTATATTCCCAAATTTATATTCTAGCTTGCTGAAAAGCGTTTCGTTAAATGAGAATATTCTCAACATGTTTGAAAAAAATCTGTGCTTTTCTATTGAGTCGATTTTTTTTAAAAATAAATATGTTTACCATATAACTCCATTTTCCACACATTCCACATCAAAGTCTCCTGAAAATAAATACATACGAGGTTAGGTCCATAAGTAGATCCATAAGTTTCCTAGGTATCATTTTCTAGATATGATGAAGACAAAAACTATATCAATATAGTTACCCTTTATTGCAATACACTTCTCACATCTTTGAATTAACATTTCTACCCCTCCCCCAAAAATAATCAGATGTTTCATCTGCAAAATGGGCATAAACAGCATCAATCACTTCCTCGTCACACTTAAATTTCCTTCCTCGAAGGTCCTTCTTGAGTTATGAGAAGAGGAAATAGTCGCTGGGAACTAGATCTGGACTGTAGCATGGATGGTCGATCTCCTTGGAGCCACATTTCTTCACAGCTTCCTTTGTAACAAGAGTTGTGTGCAAAGGCACGTAGTCGTGAAGAAGGCGCACATCACTACTCAGCTTTCCTCGCCTTTTCTCTTTGATGGAAAACCGTAGTCTGTGCAATAGGTCAGCATAGAACTCCCCATTTACTTTGGTGTTCCTCTCCTTGAAGAAAATGAAGAATATTCCTTCACAGTGCCAAAAGATTGTAGCCATGATCTTCTTGGTTGACTGGGTGACCTTGGCCTTTAGAGGCGGTGCTTCGCCAAGTTTGAGCCACTCCATTGATTCTCTTTTGGACAAGGGATCATAGTAGAGAACCATAGTTTCATATCCTGTAATAAAAGTTTGCAGAATTTCTCTCAGGTTGCAACGGCAGAGCTCCAAAAATGCTTGACAACAGATGACTCGTTGCTGCTTTTGGAAAGAGGAAAGAAGTCTTGCACTAACCTTATTCATGTTTAAAGTTCATGAATAATTCGAAGTACTGTTGCTTTAGAAAGACTCAACCTTGCTGCTATTTCTGTAACTTTGAGTCGCCGGTCTTCCATAATTTCTCCTTCCACAAGAGCGATGTCTTAGGAGTGAGCACTTCCAAGGGCCTGCACGCTCTTCATCTTCAATGCTTTCTCGAACTATTCGAAAAAGTTTGTCCCATTCTTTTACGGTAGAATATGAGGGGGATGCTTCCCCATATACACCGTCCAATCGCTGTTTAATTTCATTTGGAATAAGTGCTTCTTTTGTGATGAACTTAGTAACAGCTCGATACTCCATTTTGAACATGTCACAATTTTCTACATATAGCCTTCTTTATGCAACTATATCTGAACAACTGAACACAGCGGGAGCAATTATTTACTTAACCGATAAGGTATGACTTATGGACCTACCCTCAAGTGTTACAAGAATTGCATTGTCCTTGATCAACAGACAAAGAACAATTAACAATACACAAAGTGATAATTAGAAGCATGCAATATTGTGTGTTTTAATTGATATCAGAAAGTCACAAATATTTTTATCATAGCTGTCACAATAGTTCAGCATTTAGATTCAGAGAGGGCTACATTGTCATCACAATAAACCGTAGAACAAATTCCTGACAATACTAATGTTTGACAAACATGGTCGCCGCCTGACTCTGAATATTGAACCCATTTAACCGCACTTATGTTTGCAGTAAGTCTTTTCTATATTTCAGTTGAAGTTATTATATCGGCTGACGAGGAGGATATGAAGTGACGGAGGGTTGCTGGCAACATTGTGAGAAAGTAAATGATGACTATGGGGGCTGGCTCCGTTTCCCGTATGAAAACAATATCACATTGAGAAAAAAGCCTTGGAGCACCCACGGAAACCTTGGAGCTGCAGCAGCCGCCTTCTCATTAACACTGCGAGTGCCAACATCGTCGTTATCCTCAAACAAAACGACTTGTGTATTTTTCCCTCCCATTGCTCTCCGTTTTTTTTTTTTTTTTTTTTTTTGAGCCTTAATTCTTGCCATCTCTCTCTCTTCTTATACCAGTTTCAATCCCTCTTCCTTTTCTTTTTCCGTTGCACTTTTAGTAGTCTTACATTTCTTATTCTTGTACTGCTCCGTCGGTCTTCTAATCCTCCGATTTTAATTCCTCCACTTTTCCTCCTTTCTCTTCTTGTGTCCTAGCTTCTTAATCCTCCTACTTCTGCTTTTAGGGTTTTCTTCATTTTATTTCCAGCTCTCACCCGCCTTTCTATTCTGAGAAGATTAAAAGCCCGCTGAAGCAGTACTAAAAGGAAATAATAATCTCCTTCATCTTTCCATGTTGGAATGGATTATCTTGGATCGCATTTCAAATTTCGCCCGGCGAACGCATTCCTATAACTGTGTCTTAAACTTTTTTTTTTCACGTGGTAAGCCTATCATCTTATTGAACAAAGCTGCCAATTGGAAATCGATGTAATGTCGTCGAGCAGATTTTCAACGAGAGAATATCGTAAAAAAAGAAGGTTCATATCTTAGCCATTCTGTGAAAGAATTTGAGCAAATGAATTTCTTTATAAGACATCCCGTTAAGTACCTCGCTTGTTCTACTGCAAATGAGGCGACGAAGTTTCTCCTGAATTTTACTTCTGCCTCAACGAATTTTAAAAATGGCAGAGATGGTAAATGACACTACAGTGGACAAGAAATACAAAGTGTTAAAAATATGTACTGTTCATGAGTAACCTTTAATTTCATTGAGAAATGGAATAAGCAATTATCTGTTATTTATTATAGAGCACGAGGTCTACTAAATAAGTTACTACGTGTTCTGACTCGCGTTCCAGATACACTAGAGAGGATTTACAGTGCTACGATTAAGTCTATTCTGTTATATGGAAGTAAAATATGGGGATTGAGGAAAGATGAATATGTAAATAAAATTCAAGTCGATTTTCGTAAAAACGTTCTTGGACTCTCCAAAGGAACGTCAAACTGTTGGGGTCATGAGGGAGGTGGGTTGCTATGAAGATACGGTTAACAGTAAAACTATGAAGGTGAAATACTGGCATAGACTAATGCAGGGAGACCAGTCCACACTTTGCGCTAAGTGCTATAGACACCAGATACAAAATATAACATTAACGTTTTGGGCTGCAGATCTGGAAAGAGGACTCAGAGGAATTGGCCTGTGTCCAATGTGTTAACAAGATGATGAAAATAATAAAAACGTATGGAAGAAGGTTAAAACAAAACTAGACGCTATCGACAGGCAGGAAATCGAGGCAGAATATAACATGAAAGTCTCCTTGAGTCTATTGAATGAAATTAAACTAACCTGGGGTAAAGAGGTGTACTCGTATATGTTCGTTCTGGGGAGAAAGACAGAGATCAGGTTTAGACTAGGGAAGTTGGAAGGCTTAAAAAATAACGGATAGTAGGAGAATCTGCCCGTTTTTGTGAAGTGGATGAGGAATGGGTTCATATTCTGGCCGAATGTACCTACTAGGAACACCTGAAAATTTCCTGAAAACTGTTTAAGGCAATTAGAGGACGGTTGGCGTGCCGGTACCTGTTTCCGAATTAGTTGAATATGAGCATTTTGCTAACCTAAGTGCTCGAAGCTAGAAGAAATTTATTTTCTGGTTAGAACGCAATAGCTGTGTAATTATAAATCAGTTTAATATATCTGTATTCATATTCAGTAAATAGTGTCTTCATGTTTTGTTTATTATTTTTATTAATAATATTATTTTATTTGTTCCTTTTTCTAATTGTGCATCACACTTAAGTATGTACGGTCTACGATCCATGCATACCATGTATTTGTAAACTGTATATAGAATTTTATAACAAGAAAGTTGCACCTAGTACTACTATTACTATTAGGTACTACTACTACTACTGGTTACTACTACTACCACTACTACTATTACTATTACTACTATTTCTATTACTACTACTACTGCTGCTTTTACTACTGCTACTACTGCTGCTTTTACTACTGCTACTATTACTATTGTTACTACTACTATTACTATTACTACTATTTCTATTACTACTACTACTACTACTACTGCTTTTACTACTGCTACTACTACTACTATTACTATTACTACTATTACTATTGTTACTACTACTATTACTACTATTACTATTGTTACTACTACTATTACTACTACTACTATTACTGCTACTATATTACTACTACTATTACTACTACTACTATACTACTACTATTACTACTACTACTATACTACTACTACTATTACTACTACTACTATTACTACTACTACTAGTATTACTACTACTACTACTACTATTACTAAAACTACTACTACTATTACTACTACTATTACTATTACTACTATTACTACTACTATTACTACAACTACTACTATTACTACTACTACTACTGCTGCTTTTACTACTGTTACTACTTCTACTATTACTACCATGATGCTACTACTACTATTACTACTACTACTATTACTACTACTATCACTACTACTACTGCTACTACTATTACTTTTGCTCGAGAATTCCAGATGCTAAATTACTAATTTGAACTAAGAGTATTAATTGTACTTCCGCTTGTACGTCACACAATTTTTATTTTATGTTTGATTAAGAAAAGTCTTGATAAATGTTTCTTACTTGCATAATATTTTGAAGTATGCTGTAAATCTTTATTGTTATAGCAAGGGGACACGAAATTATTTTAATTCCTCTTTTATTAATAAAGTAATTCTTAATCAGCATTCGCATATAAAGATCAATGAAAGTACAAAGACAGCAATGTAGGAATGAATGAATGTGTTTAACCCCCATTTTACTACTGAGGCACCACAGGCGATGGACACTGATGATACATGAGATGATATATTGGGGAAGTATTTTTTTAAAGGAAGGAAACGTTCCAAGTCTAAGTTTAGGGTGCCTCCCCGGCATTTTCCATTTATGAGGACTGAGGAAAATCTGGAAAAAGCCTCAGTCAGGGAGGACGGTCCTGGCGGGATTGGAACCCCAGACCTCCCGCTCACGAGTCCGCGTCTTAACGACCTCGGCCACCCGTGGCAGTTACATAGCAATGTAATAAGTCATTACGAATGACATTCAAACACTGGAAGACTTTGATCTATCTATCTTTGAGAATAATGAAACAAAACATCAATGTAAGGTTATCAAGTTCTCCCTCTGCTAGTATCGGGTTCCAGAATGCTCCATTCTTGTTCAGTGGTTTCTGTTTGCTCTGTTCTGGTTTCCAGATCAGCTATCATCCACTTCCTTAATGTGATATCTCTGACTATCATGTTCACATTCCAGGAAACAGATGTCTACAGCGCTTGAATTCGCAATTCCCACAGTGGTAAGTAAAGGAAAAGTTATATGGGGGGGGGGGGCGTTTCTTTGGGAAAATGCTGAACCAACGTCTGCTTTGTGCAGATCACCTAGCTAAGCACGAAAATCAGAGTCTGCATCGTTTTAACATAGTGCTTATTGTTATGTCATGTTGCTGTTACCACCTCCTATTATCTATATATGACACAACAGTATCTTACCAGCAATATTTACTTAAAAGTTGCACTTTTATCTTTTATGTAAAAATAAATGTCTATATGCTTTTACTAAACGTTTAGAACAGGGAGATAATATACCTGGTCTTAATGAGCTATACCGCAATAATTTCACCTGTAGAGTGGTGTTAGGACCGCCTCCTTGGTCCATTGGTTAGCGCTGCTGACTTCTGGCCGGGAGGCCCGGTTTCGATCCCGGTACCTATTTACCTACTGGAAAGCCTCTTGAAGACAGTTGGGAAGCTGTCGGTCACTCGCATGATAGGCGATCCGTGGGGTGCAGGCATGCTGATCACATCCCCCCCCTGCAATACTGCTCTCTCTCTCTATCTTACGACTAAGACGGAGGTATAGGAAGCAGAGGTCACCATGGCAGGCCAAGACTCAACCCGGTCGGTAGCGCCAAATTAGAGGAGAAGAAGAGAGGTCTTGGATAAATATTTTGAAATATGAAATCAATGGTTTGTCTGTTCAAATTTGAAAGTTATACCATTTATATTCGGAAGCTTTCACGGCCGGAGTCAGATTTATTACTATAAGTTTCTTCCGGGCATGGAAACCGTGGTCTGTTGGAGCTAAGGAGTCCAAACCTTTCGTCCCCACCTGCTGAGGACATCGTCAGTGGCTGGGTCTGAGTCTTCTAGGACAAGTTTCAGGAAACGGCTAGTTATAGCTAGTTATAGCTAGTTATAGCTTCTAAAAGACAAATTATAATTATTTATTAATTAATCAATTAATTTCGTTGCCACGGCTTCAGATTAAGATTAATGTAAGAAATTGGTGAAGGACACAAACAGAGGGTACAGTATTTTAAAGAAAACGTTCCAAGATTAAGTGAAATAAACTAAAAAAGACTTTTATTGGTTCGCAACTGTATGAACTAATACAAAATAGTGCAGTGTTTGTATTAATGGACATGAGTAAATTTCAAGAATGTGAGGGTTGAAAACTACAAGAGAAAATTGAAGAAATGTTAATGGCATACAAAACTTTGAGGTGCCCAAGGTCTTTAAGAAGCGTATTCCTGAGCGGGAGGTCTGGGGTTCGAGTCCCTCGCTTACTGAGGTTTTTCCAGGTTTTCCTCAGTCCTCATAAATGGCAAATACAGGGAGGTACCCTAAACTTAGGGACCTGGAACGTTTCCTTCCTTTAATAAATACTTCTTTCCCAATTTATTTCATTTCATGTATCATCAGTGTCCATGCCTGCGGTGCCTCAGTAGCAAAAACGGGCATAAACACTATTAAAAAATGTCCGTTAATGATTATGAGCGACTGAATTTAGTGTGTTGACACGAATTGAATACGGAGGGTGCCAAAAAATGTATACTCACTTTCACAGTAGATATCTATTTAATATATTTCAAAGTTGGATCTAAAAACAACAGTAATGTGTAGTATGATGTTCTGTAAACAGATGTGACTTACAATACATTATGATAGCGTTGTTACGTGACAGGTAAATCAACAATGAAAAAATGAAGTCAACATTATCGCATGATGTTTTGTAAACAGATGTGACTCACATTACGTTATGCTAGTATTGCTACACAAAATAGAGCCAAGATTATCGTTTGAACAGCGGAAAGCAAATTTTAAGTGGTATTGGAAAAACGAGAATGTTGCTGAAGTTCAAAGGCAATGGGTGTGTGTGTACAGAACAGAACCGCCAACGCGAGTACAATTGCAGGCATTCGAGACAAATTTGAAACTCATGGTACCGTATGCGATGTTCACAAGGGCAGATCTGGGAGACCTCGCACAGCAATAAGCCCCGCGCACTGGATCCAAGGTACTATCCGGGGTACTGAATAGGACGAAGAGGTCCGATTAAGTTTCCACCGCGTTCTCAGGATCTAACTCCGTTCGAAACCTATTGGAAATTCTTAAGGATGCCTTATACCGTAGAAAACCAGCTCTACTGACAGCACTTCGGGAAGAAATTGAAACGGCATGTGCTACAATCGCTGAGGACACTTTCGCAAACGTTGCTCATTCAGTAGTTCAACGTACTCAGAATCAGAAGTGTATCAACACCGATGATGGGCATTTTGAGCAACTGTTGTCACTGTAAAAGTCTAAGATAATTAATGCTTATCATTTTCCGTTTGTGTGAATTCAGTTTTGTTATGTTAACACAGTTTTTTCTTTGCTTGAAGTGTGTATCCAGTTTGCCACCCCCTGTATTTACACAATAGCAGTGAATCAAAAGAAATACTTTTCAAAGAAATATATGTATGAAATATCGATAGCAGTTTCTTAGTTGGCAGGTATTGACTGTTATCAAATCAGCTACTTCTTTTAGCCAACCATTAAGATATTAATTGGCTGGGCTATTCCGGAATATTATACGGCTTTCTTGTTCTTTATTGCACTCGTAAAAATACACGACCTAACCCATAGCGAAAACAATTGAAGTTCCTATTTTCTGCATTATTGAAGCTTGTTTTACTTTTCGGCTCTGCAATTCTACACCAGCATTCTATGCATGTTTTCTTACTACAAAAATGCTGAAATGAGCTCGGTTGGTATCTCTGGCCGTCAGCTGCCTGTGCTGTGTTACTTTTATTTTTAAAACGTCTTCGCATCATCTCCCACAGGAAATTAAACATCACGAATCAGTCTCATTTTCAAACTGAATTCAATCAATCTTTCCAGCCTCTCTTTTCTTACTTTCAGTTTCATATTAACGCAATACTTTAGTTTTTTTACTTTAAACATTGTCACAACAGTTCATGCTGCTAATATTAAAGCGTGTTCTGTATATCTGCGTAGAATTAAGTAAAAACATTCCTCATTATTGGGCAATTTGTATAAAGAAAATTAAATTTAAAAATTTAATGGACATTATGAGTAGTACTTGAGCAAAACATGACAGTACTCAGCTTACAGTCTACTTTCCGTTCTTATACCGGATGATCATAAGTTATCGGACTTTTTAAGCCTACGTTTTCACCAATACTGCGTGATATTATCCTAATTTGTAAGAGAAACGTTTGCTCGTTTATATTGATATACACCCTACATGTGGCACAGCAGATGTCCAGGATGCACTTCCACTCTCGCATTAAGTGACTCGTAAAGGTCAATAGACACATAGTCTAGGTGTGGGGATTCAACAATCGCTACGAAATCTAACGAGGTATTGAACGTGTTTTGAGAGGTCATACAAGAGGAGTGTAAGGTTTCTTCTTGGGTTTCGGGGGGAGGGTTAGGTTTATTTATGGACACTCTTTAACATCTCAGGTCATCAGCGTCTCATTCAAGTCAGGGCGTGAAACGGTCGACAAATTTTGCTCAGAGGCCTCTTCTTTCAGGCTTGAGGTTCTTTTTCGTGCCGTAAATGTACGACACGGGAACCACGGCTTTATTCCCTTCCGAAGGAAACGCCCGAAAAAAATCCATCGATCCTGGCGGGATTTGAACCCGAAATTTTGGGTTTAGGAGGCAAGTATGGTTACCACTATACCACCAGGACCAACCTTCTTCGTAAAAAACATGTCACGTCATATGTGTATCTAGTATTCCTGGGAAAATGGTTAATGTCACACTTGCGGATGAGGCTCATTTTCCGACAAGATGGGGCCGCACCGCATTAGTAGTGGAATGCGGTATTAATCATATGCTCTGTAGCAGCCGCCATCTTCTGCGAATCACCATATATTCGATCCTCACAGTATGCTATTTCTTCCTGATGGGTTTTGTTAATTACAATGTCTACGTTCGTCAACTTCCAAAGACACTGCCAGAATTCCTGAGGCACATCAATACCGCCTTGGGAAGGTACATTTGATAGTTTTAGCGAGATTGGGAGTATCTCCTACCGTACACAAGTGTGACGCGCACCGAATGTATTTACATATTGCATCAAATTTGTTCTTTTAAATTGATGTAATGTCACCAGTTGGTTATAAGCTCAACCTATAGTAAATTTGTAACTACTTTAGAATAATTACGTTTGGTAGGGAAGTGATGAATAAGCTGACCTTGAGGCAGGCGCGGAAAAGTAACGATAAAGTGGACGATCGAGGTGAACAAAGAACAAGTTAATTTTAACACAATTGTCACTATTTTATATACAAATATTATACAGTAACGCTGAATGTATAACTTGAGTCATGAATTTCACAAGAATGTAAATGTTTATTTCATCAGCGTGACAACGCAATAACTGACATTTTGTAAGACCAAGGCAAGGGAAATGGTTTGATCTATTTTGACTGACTGAGATTTGATCATGTAGTCTTCTAATACGTTGTCATAGGAACTTCCATGAATTTTCTGTCACAATACCAAAAGTAATTTTAAATCAAGTTATGTCAGCTAGGGTGGTGTTGCGAGTGTAAGTCGAACTTAACCACTGTATAGAATGAAAAATGTAAGATGCTTATGGTAGATTTAGGAGTTGGCGCCCTTATAGGGGATCCCCTTGATCGGTGGAACGACTCACTCAATTGTTAATTGACTTTCTCATAATGGACTCGAAATATCATGCAGTAAGCTAATCACGTATACCAGACATCGATTAGATGTATTTTCGACATCTGGCGCTTGGATCTTATACTTTCACTGTGCCTAATCTTTCATAGTTTCACTTCGAATTGCTTCTAAACCAAACAAAATATTTGTTCACGTAAATTTTGTCTTACACATTCTACTAGTGAACCTAGGTGGAAAGCAGTCCATGTAAGGCTTACCTGTCGCTCATAAGATCGAACAATAAAATTAAATAAAATCTGCAATACTCCATCCCGGCACCATGTTGCTCATACCGGAACGTATATTCCGAATTTTTCATCTATTAAAAATTATTTCATTTTACAGATCGTAATCTATAAAAAAGAATATATAATAATAAACTAAACAAAACATAGAATCAAACCGTTCTTTAAGTAATTCAATAATTTACAAGCTATTGGGAACCAGTAGTTACCGTTAGCTAGTAACCAGTTAGTTATAAGAAGTAAACTGACTTTCGGAAACCGAACGGTCAGCGTGATGGTAACCAGCATCTACCTTACCCCTAGCTATCTAAGGTAATTTAATTCCTATTTTACTTTTAGTTCCACATTCCTATTTAAATCATTATAACAAAACTGAATTCACACAAACAGAAAATGATCAGCACTAATCATCTTAGAATTTTACAGTTACAACAGTTGCTCAAAATGCCCATCATCGACGTCGATACACTTCTGAGTACGTTCAACTACTGATTGAGCAACGTTTGCGAAAGTGTCCTCAGCGATTGCAGCACATGCCGTTTCAATTTCTTCCCGAAGTGCTGCCAGTGTAGCTGGTTTTCTACGGTACACAACATCCTTAAGAGTTCCCCATAGGTAGAAGTCCAATGGAGATAGATGCGGAGAACACGGTAGAAACTCGATTGGACCTCTTCATCCTATCCAGTGTCTTGGATAGTGCCTAGGATCCACTACGCGGGGCTTGTTGCTGTGCGAGATCTCCCAGATCTGCCCTTGTGAACTTCGTATACGGTACCATGAGTCTCAAGTTTGTCTCGAATGCGTGCAATTGTTACTCACGTTGGCGGTTCTGTTCTGTACACACGTCTCCATTGCCTTTGAACTTCAACAACATTCTCGGTTTTACACTTCAAAATTGCTTTCCGCAGTTCAAACGATAATCTTGGACCATTTTGTTGTAGCAACGCTAACATAACGTAATGTTAGTTACATTTGTTTACAGAACACCATATGATAATCTTGGCTTCATTTGTTGAATTTTGATTTACCTGTCACGTAGCAACGCTATCATAATGTATGTGAGTCAAGTTTAGGGAAATAATATTTACATTTTATTTTATTCGTGAAATATTCCTATTAAATGTCACTCGAGGGTCTGAGTTTTGCAGGTAAATTCCATAACGACGTGATAAAAATGTATTTTTATATTGGCCAACTATAAATATGGTGTTGGAAATGACTGCATTATAAATGCTATTAACATTTAAATGCATACAAATCTAATTTCGTAAAATATTCCAAATTACATAAGCTATTCAGATTGTATCTCTATATAACATAAATACAAAGATATAACTTTTACCAAGAGTGCATCTTAGTTTAAATATTTTTACTTCTATTGTTATATCGTAAGTTACTTTGCTACCACATTTCCATGACCTATGAAGCAACCATGTTTTCTCAAACGATAGTAGCAAGTACGTGGCAGCTGAAGGGCGGGAAAGCGGGAAGGAAACTTTTCCATTAGCAGTGGAAGTTGGAGACATTCAGGGATCATAAGTTGCGGGTACAGCAAGTGCCTCCCCCCTCCATTTCCAGGGTCTCTTAATCCATGACCGCTTCTTGCATTGACCCTGCTGCGATAAAGTGTTTATAAATAAATAAGTAAAAATGCATTAATAAATAGTCCAGGAGAAACCAGCCACAATCTTAAACTTAACAAGAGAGTATAATTTAATTTTTTTTTTATATTTAACAAATTGCCTATCAATAGCATTATGAAGAAACAGTAATTTAATTACTGTTCATTTAATATGTTCATAGATATATAAATGTCACCTCTAAAAGCCAGAGAGGCAAATACATTCATTGATTGCTAACAACTATAATTTGGTTTCATTTCTAACACCCTTTTACTTCTACGCATATTATATTAGAATTTTAATATATGAAAATTTTAAAATTGCACTGATTTTCCTTTAAGTTATCATAAAATAATTTTACTAAATACAGTGAGGTTATATGTTTTAGGGGCCACCTGAGCACGACTGCTTATTGGGGAAATGCTGCCACTATAACCGGAAAAGGAAGATAGAGTCGCCGGGCATAAAGTTACTAATTTTATTTTAGTATTTATATTTTTACTGAAATCATAAAATTATGCTTGCATTTAAAATATATAATAACTAGGACTAATCTATATTATAAGAAAGGTTAAAACTGTGTTCCACAGTGGAAATACTTTTCGAACATCTGTTTAGGAAATTGCTGTGTTTTACCCACTTTTCTTCCGTAAGATTTGGCGATTAGGAACAGGTTCCTTGTCCTGCCTTTCGCAGCTTTTTAACTATATTTGGAATATTATTGCAGGATATTTTCTTCCATAAGAATCTATTTTTACATATGTATCACAAATACAAACCGGTTTCTCAATACTACAGCAATATAATGACTTAAGTAACGGAAAATAATTAGCATACAAATAGCAAATATTGAAAGTACCAATTAACTCATGAATCGAGTAACAAATCGCTAACCACGTCTCCCTCAAACTAATTACAATCTGCTACCTGCACATGAATAATGCGGCCTTGAAAACTAGCTTCTCTCTGTAAGCTAGTTGTCAAGGGCTTTGTAAATCAGTCAATGGACTATACACATCAAAATTACCTAATCAACATAACATTGTTCTTAAAATTTCTAATAATCAAATTATGAATGTAATTTATTTATTACAATTCTTAAATTAATAACACAATAAAATAGTGCACAAATAGTATTTAATACTTATTTTAATTTTAATAACACAACCACACAATCAAAAACTTTTTATAATGTGTGTTTCTGGTGTGCTGGCATCGTCACTAATTTGTACCACCACTTCTGAAGTATTGTTAGATACCTTCTTGGCATTGAAGAAATGAGTTGAAACATTTTATCGTGTTCGATATTCTGCCAATAATGATGTGAATAGTTAGACCAGAGATAGGACGTTGTTATACTTTCTGTCAAGGGTATTCTATTTAGATCTGGGTACCAGCATGTCTTTCAAATCACCCTGCATCATATGCTTTGGCATTACCATGCAAGCAAAGAAATTCAGGACCTTATGCTTTACTAATAGCAAGGACACACTGTAAGGAATCTTGAATGTACTTTTTGTTACATGGATCAAAATGAGATCTGGTTTTTAATTGTCATTCATTATTTCTCATCATGATAATACGTGCTTTGAATTGTGAAATGGCTGTATTTGCCTCAGCCTTCTTTTGCAAACTGGAAGCGTGAGTCATTCATGCTCTATTTATTCCTGTTGCCAGTTGACATACTTCCATCACTTTTCTCTATTTCATTGGCGTACATTAAAGTGCCCATGTTTTAAAGGCAGACTTTTCTAATTCCATTACAAGTTAAGCTCATCTTGGGAGTTACTTCATTTTCATTTTGCACATTGGTCACTTTGCACCCGTCGTAACTGTTCAGAAGAGCTGTCCTGTGATGTTGCATAATGGTAAAAGATGTTTTTATGTCTAAAGATTTAGGAAAATTACTCGTTTCCTTTACAAATAATATAAATTTAATTGGAAATAAAGCTTATGACTATAAAAATTAAAATATTAAATTACATATAAATAATAAAAGCACGAATTATATTATATATACTTTTATATTCAAAGAAACATATTTATCGACAGACTGAGGTTTAACTCATTTTCCGAAAATCTTAGTAAATTTCATCATTACTACTGGTCTTCAAAATCCTTTTAATGCTTTTATTAACATTTATCAAAGAACCAACCATTTCATTAACATTTTAGATTATTATTATTCAGTTATAGTGAACCCAGGTGACACATGCAATCATATATTTTCAATATTTGATTTCAAATTCTACTACTACTACTACTACTACTATTACTACTACTACTACTACTACTACTACTACTACTACTACTACTACTACTACTATTACTACTACTGTTGCTACTACTGCTACTACTATTACTACTACTACTACTACTACTACTACTACTACTACTACTACTACTATTACTACTACTGTTGCTACTACTGCTACTACTATTACTACTACTACTACTACTACTACTACTACTACTACTACTACTACTGTTGCTACTACTATTACTACTACTACTACTACTACTATTACTACTGCTGCTATTACTACTACTATTACCGATACTACTATTACTATTACTACTACTTATGCTACTACTACTACTACTACTACTACTACTACTACTACTACTACTGCTCTTACTACTGCTACTACTATTACTACTAGGTATTATACTTCTATTACTACTACTACTACAACAACTACCATATCTACTATTATAACTACTACTTCTACTGCTGGTATTACTACTACTGCTACAACTACTATTACTACACGACTACTGTTACTACTAATACTCTAACTATTAATACTATTACTGCCACTGCTGCTGCTGTAGATTGTATTTCTACTGATGCTGCTGCTAGTACTACTGTTAATATGCTATCATGAAACATCGGATTTTTTGGGGCAAATTCCTATTTTGTTTCTTTAGGAGAATGGAGGGAATATTAATAATATTTATGTTCCATGACAATCTAAAGCTATTCATAGAGATTTATAGGACCCTAAATGCCCTAGAATGGCTTTTAGAACCCAGTTTGTTAATATTCCGCTTTACATGCCTAAATCAATGTGTAGTTTCGTTATTTTACTATTTGTTCACATATTTAAACATGTAGGCAATATAAAATGTCAGCTTTTTTGATTAATACTACCAGGAAATGTAACAATTGGTGAAATGTTGTATTTTCATCAAATAGAATTTCCACATCAATGTTGTACAACTGTTAGTTTGAATGTATGCTAGCTTCTTTCTCTCTCCTTATTTATTTTGAAACTTTTGAAAGGGTAGGACGTTATCCTGTGCAGTTTAATATTCCAAAAGACAAATGTGCAAAATATTTGTAACCCGGCAATGGTTAACAGAATTTCTACACTTCACTTACAGTGGAAAAATAATATTTTTCGATATTTGTAGCAAACAAGGATGTAACAATAGCTGAAATATATTTTAATGAGTAAGCCCATATAACATTTGTACATTTACCTGAGGTGTCTTTTAATTAAAATTTCGATATTTGAGGTATTTACGGATTATGGAGATTTTATTGTTCGAACCAAATAATCGCACTTTGTGACAGAAATACGGCAATGCAACATTTAGAATTTTATTCCGTTAACTTCTACACTTTTTATATTTAAAAAGAAAAGCAATGCTACCTGAGGCAGCTTATGTAGTATACCCCTTTACTTACTCTAAGAAAAAAGTATTTAGACAGAATGCACAAGGGAACTTTAACACCCATTCTGGAGGATATAGGCGATTCTTGTATATGGGTCTTCTCTATAGATGAAACCTCAGATTTTATGAATACATATATAGCAAGAAAAACTTGACCCTGATGGACCTTCGATTCCGCACCTTATAAGTATTAAGGAACTTCGGAAAATTAATAGCGAAACCATTACTTGTTTTGTAAACAAAGGCCTAAATCATCATATCTGCCAATAAAGATATTTCTAAAATCCTTTTATTTTGTACTGATACATGGTTACTGCAGTTACGGTTCTTAAAACTTTTTATCCTGACATCATTTATGTAACTTATTTAACTCCAGCCCTTCACAGAGTTTCTGAAGAAAGCAGGTACAACTTCCCTGTTGTCAATTCCTTCATTTACAATGTGAAAAAATATTTATACAAAGCCCCATCCAGGATTTCAATGTTCTGAGAGAAATGCCCAGATATTCCACCTCACCTCAACCTGTTGTAACACTATGGGGAACATGGATTCAGTCAGTGATGTATTATTCTAAATACCTAAAGAAGTGGTCACAATTATTGAAGAATTACCTAAATCCGATACTGCACGTGTGTAAAAAGAGTGTCTGAAATACCCGTCATTTAAAAAGATATTGCCTACATAACATCAAACTTTTTATTGATACCTGGAAGTGTTGAACACTTTGAACGTAAAAAGCAATCTCTTTTAGTCAAATGGCAATAAATAATACTAGGAGAAAATATCATCGTGCTTTAAGGGTAAGTGAGAAAATTTACTAAATTGATCGTAGGATTTTCACAGTTGGAAAAGTGTCAAGATGTAACTTTTCTAGTAGATATTGATGGTTTTACTATAACTGACTGAGAATTTGCTCCTCTGATAAGCCGGTTCTGGTGGTGTAGTGATAACAATACTTGCCTTCTACACCCAAGATCGCGGGTTCAATCCCAGTCAGGATCGATGGATTTTTAGGGCATATGGCCTCCTTCGGAAGGGAAGTAAAGCCGTGGGTCGCGTTTCGTACATTTACGGCACGATAAAGAACCTCAAGTCTGAAGGAAGAGACCTCTGAGCAAAATTTGTCGGCCGTTTCACGCCCTGAATTCAATGGGACACTGATGTCCCAGTGTCCGTAAATAAAACAAATCTATCAATTCTCTGACATTTGTTGAAGTAGAAATAATATTTTCTTCTTTCAAAATGATTCTCACTAACAAAAGGCAAAGATTAACTGTGGAGAATTTGAAAACAAATAGGGCGTTGTACTGGACAGATAATTATGAAAGAGAATGAGCATGGAAATTATTTTCAAAATTTCCAAGGAAAATTTAACTTTTTTTCCAAAATGTTCAATTTGTGCAGTTGTATTTGTGTAGTATAGTTGTCTGCCGCCATTTATCAAATATATTGATTTGTGTATTTTAATGTACAATTTTTAATTATAATGAAATTAATATATTTGAATCCTTAGTTATATGTGCCTAAAATGCCTAGTTTTTTTTCGAAATAGGGTCTAATTTATTAAATTTAAAGGTTATTTTAGGTGCCTAAAACTACAACTTTTAGTCTTTCAAAATAAGATTTCTAGCTGTCATATAACGATTGTGAAATGTTTCAAAAGGCGTATTTAAATTCTGCAGCCTTAGCGAAAATTTACAGGGTCATAAAATGAAAGAACTAACAATCTGGAATGCATAACGTTCCATACATTTAGCTTTACTAACTTTAATAAGTTTATTTACAGTTTCTTGGTTCTCAAACAAAAACCGCCACGGGTGGCCGAGGTCGTTAAGGCGCGGTTTCGTGAGCGGGGGGTATGGGGTTCGAATCCTGCTAGGACTATCCTCCCTGCCAGGTTTTTTGCAGTTTCCTCACTCCTCATAAATGGCAAATGCCGGGGAGGTACCTAAAACTTATGCCTGGAACGCTTCCACCCTTTAAAAAAAAATTCTTTCCCAATATATCATTTCATCTCATGTATCATCAGTGTCCTCCGCCTGTGGTGCCTCAGTAGTAAAAACGGGCACCATTAAAAAAAAAGTGATTCTCGAAAAAGTTATCAGAAATCAATAATTTGTTTTAATTATACTTTCTGTAATAGGACAAAGAAGGCGTATAATAACCTTTTGTTGCTATTAATGTTCAAGATAAGAATTTCTTCTTAGGGGAACATAATTAGAACTCTGTGAAAGTATCCTTGTAGTTTTATGGGAAACCATTTAATATAACAGATCAATACAAAAATTAAGAAATTGCATTTCTATTCAAATATCACAAATATTCTGTTAACTTTTGTTAAAATGATATTCGTTTCATTCTGCATGCATATTTTTATCCATTACTGTGAGGAATTATTAGAAACAATTATTTTTCTATTTTAAACTTGTAAAGGTCCTTTAATCTGCTTTTAAAGAGCATATATTTTTCTTGCACTAAGCTTTTAATAATAAAGGAGATTTTTTTTTCCTTCATAACCGAAACGCCTCCATTATATCTCAATGTTTTGTATTTTAGCAAAAACCTATTAAGGTAGTTTACTTTTGTTTCACATTTCCCGCATTTTTAAATTGACATTTCAAAAAGATTTAGCCCATACAATAGCAGAAAACAAGTTGGAATGTGAAACTTTTTGTGCCTTAAAATGCAAACGTCATGGTGAAGCCGTAGAAAAATATAAGAGCATTCCTCTTAGAGTAAAACAATGGAAAGAGGAAAGGTGGAAGAAGGGAAAGCAGAAACGAACGAGGAAATAAAGAAGGGAAGGGAGGCGTTTTATTTCATTATCTTCTATTTTTACCACGCTCTCTGTTTTTACCAGACTTCATAAATCGCTCCAACCTTTTTTTGAGACAGTGTTTATGAACAAAGTTTTCCCCTTTTTATCTTTCGCTCATAATAAAAGGCTTTTGGAAACTAACCATGTCGTAATTGCGGCTATTAAAAGATTCTCTAACTGTCCTACCGACTTACCTCACTTAACATTCTCTACTTCAAATTTTTCAGAATGGGAGAACAAGTAAAGTGCATTCAGATACTCAGCAGCACTGTAAAAAGGTCATTCAGAAATTGTAACATTTTGGTGCAATAAGATTGCAGCTTATAGAAAGTGCAAGGCATGGTAACTTCAAAAGAGAAGAATTTATATCTACTTAAGGATTACTTAACATATATCTAGTCACACTGCTCAAAATAAATTAGAACATGACTAAAGAAATATATAAGTCCAGGTTTCGTGTTTTGATATGAGAGAATATGTTTAAAAAGTTTCACTTAAGGCAGGAATATTAACAATCGATTAAAAATTCAAAAATGTAATGTTTAATTTGATCTTTTATAGTGTTCTAAATGTTGTAAGGTGTAGCCGTCTTACGTTCAGCGTGTTAATTTAAATATACGATCATATTGGTGTTGCTGTTTCATTAGTTAGCTTAGAAACAAATTATTCAAAAGTTTCAGAACATATACAGTAATGCGTTTTTATCAAAATCACTCAGTCGTTTATTAAATACGCACAAACAGGTCTACTTTTTACGAGAAACTGTTCTTGTGCAAACTGTATTTATAGAAATCATTTTTAAACTTTAATGTAAGCGAGTTCAAACCCGGCCAGAAACGATGAGTTTTTTCGGGCGTAAAAATCCTAAGTATGACTTCCTTCGGAAGGGAAGTAAAGCCATGGGTTCCGTGTCGTACATTTACGGCACGATAAATAACCTCAAGCCCGAAAAAAGAGGCCTATGAGCAAAATTTGTCGGCTGTTTCACGCCCTGAATTGAATGGGACGCTGGTGACCTGAGATGTTAAAGAGCTTCCGCAAATAAAACAAATCAACAAATCAACCTTATTGTAATATTGATATAATATTGAAATAATGGCGATAATGTAAAGGAAAAACATTTTAAAAGTATTTTAATCAAGGTAAAAATAACACGTATTTGATAATTTATGTTAGTATAAGATATTCAGAACAAATGCCTAATTATAATATAGTTATATTTCATCGCAGAAACCCAACATAAACATGTTCAATATATAAATAATAATTACTATATGTAGTTAACATGTAGAACCGTTCACTCTATATGAAACGGTATATAGGATGGCAACATATCGGCGAAATGTACACTACTTTCATCTCCAAAGGAATTTGAAGGAATTGGCACATCAGGTCAATGATCTTTGCCCGAAGCACACTCGGGGCCGTTCATTCCGTAGCATCTTGCTACTTGAGTTTTCCAACAATCATTATTCTAGATACCATGCTAAATCATAAAATCTTTATCTCTTCATTATCAAAAATATGCTACTAGCCAAGCTTTTCAGTTGCAATAACACCTCTTTTACTGCAGTTCTGTCAACCAAAATGATCGGTCTGTTTTTATAAGGTTTTTTGATAAGATGGTGGAGAGACCTTGTTGACAGAGAAGATCGAAATATTTTTGTATTTTTTCCAACAAAGAGCGGTTGTTATTTTTCACTTCATCGTTCATGATAGTTTCAATTGTTTTTTGTTGTTTTTATATTGATTTTCTTTACTAATAGTACTTTTTAATATCCGTATAAGCCATTCTTGTGCCTAGTATCTCTGAAGGGCAGTGTCTATGAAGGGAAATGTTGCTTACTGACCCCTTTTGGGAGGCTTTGTTGTATTCCGATAAAACCATAACATCCTAGTCTGTTTAAGCAGTGGGTACAATATTTAAATCTGCTCTTTTCCGTTGTTAAGGTTTATATCTGACGGTCCTGGTGATGTAGCGGTAACCATACTTGTCTCTCCTAAACCCAATATCACGGGTTCGATCCCGGCAAGGACAGATGCAGTTTTTCAGGCGTAAAAATCCTTCGGAAGGGAAGTAAAGCCGCGGGTCCCCTGTCGTACATTTACGGCATGATAAAGAACCTCAAGCCTGAAAGAAGAGGCCTCTGAGCAGAATTTGTCGATCGTTTCACGCCCTGAATTGAATGGGATGCTGATGACCGGAGCTGTTAAAGAGCGTCCGTAAATAAACCAAACCAAAAACCAAGATTATATCTATGAAAGCCAAACGGTGGCTTGAAAGTTTTTGATCGGTATATCAAACGCACAGTTTACTGTTTTGCATCACTTTTTACAATAACTGCTGTATTATCCGTGAAAAGTTATGTAATTCGCAATTTTATAAGCAAAACACCGTCACTTTCTACCCATATTTCGGTGTTGCTATAAGCGACAGTACAATTTTTCAAAGACAAATTATTATTCAATATTTCTCTTATGGATAAATACCAAAAAACTCGGCCATGATCAATTTGTCGAGTAGCTTGGGAAACCGGCCTAGGGCCAATGATGGCAACAGTAGCAAATCCATTTAATTATATAGCTATTTCATCCATATTCCATATCTCCACAAATAGTAATCAGAGTTAATGGGCACCAACATCAAACAGATCTCCCACGTTAATTAGCAGTAATTGTATGCTTCTCTAAACACCTCCGCGGTTTAGTGCTCAGCGTGTCTGTTGATCAAGTGATCGCGGACTTTACACTTTTGAAGAATTTGTCCGAAAGTAGTGTATCCATATATAGCTCCACCCAGCGGCGAAAGATAATTATCAGTCTTCTTAATGGGAAAATAGCAAATCTGATTAAGAAGGCATAGGTTAAGACTGTCAAAGGTACTGGTCATGTTAACCTCAATGATGCCCTTAACTCTTTTTACGGATAAGCACGCATTATCAATTGATGTTAAGGGATTACTCATTAAGATATAAAATTGTGCTAAATTCCCAGTTAAATTTAGTAGTCGAACTGCCGGTTCCAACTTCAAAAAAACCAGTTAGTTTCTCTTTCTTCTAAAATGCATATTTCTTGTACAGGCGTGATCAACTGAAACCCGCCTCGACCATTTATTAATTTAATCGAATAAAATGAATTACAAACTAAACGCAAAAGTATCAATATTTAAGAAATAAAAGTAAGGTATTGTGAGATTACTCTGAGCAGTCAGATATGCGCCCCATTGCTTCCTCAAGCGTCGGATATTGTGCGAAATAAAGGACCGCTTGGTTTGGTGTTTTTATTTACGGACGCTCTTTAATGTCTGAGGTCATCAGCGTCCCATTCAATCCAGGCTGATTTTGCTCAGAGTTCTCTTCTTTCAGGCTTGAGGTTCTAACGACTTTACTTCGCTTCGGATGCTTATGATTTTTACGCCCGAAAAAAATCCATCGATCCTGGCCGGGTTTGAACCAGTGATCTTGAGTTTAGTAGACAAGTATGGTTACCGCTACACCACCAGGATCGACAAAAGGACCACGATTGTTGCGCCAGCCAGTTTCACACCTCAGCCTTGACTTCATAAACTTTGTGGAAATGCTTGCCTTTCAGAAATTTCTTGAGAGGTAACCGGTCGGCCGTTTTGTGACATCCTATCCGAAACGTGCCTGCCTAATCCTTCACTGTTGTCTTCGATAAGCATTTCTCACCACACATCGTACATTTCACTATGCTGAAGACCCTTCGCTGTCAGAAATTGAGTCACAGCTCTTTGATCTACTTTTGGCAGATTTGGAATTGCATCCATGTTTGCAAAGCGCCCGCACAGCCAAATGACTACATCTCTTGTCAGGTTATGATGATCTATATAGTTACCTCTTTTCCCACCGCATACCACCTTTGATTGGAACACAGCTGGTCGGGCAACGGAGACCGCGTGGGTTACGTCTTGTACATTTACTTTTAGGAAAGTATAGGAAGGTTGATACATTTCATTGAGTAGTCGGCAGCCGCTTACCAGGAACACCAGGTCTTCACAAATGGATGCCACAACGCATTGCATTCTGCCAAAAGCTATAAACAGAGTGCAACTGGGTGAAATAGTAATTTAATAAAGCGACACGTATAGTTTATTATTCTTGTATTAATGGCGCAAAGTCTTGAGTATGTTTATTCTTCAGGAATGCATAGCTCGTGTGTGCTGGTGCCTTAGCATTTGGCTTGTAGTGTACCCCCAGCCTCTGAGACTGGTTTAAAGAATCATAACGTAGCATTTCTTATTTCACTCAAATAATACTCTTCTAACCAATCGAATGGCACAGTGGGAACTCTAGATATTGGTCAGGGGTAATCCGACCTCACCAAATCCTTTGCTGAACCATTGTCCGTGAGAATGCTGTATGTATTTTTGTTTGATAAGAGGACGAATCGATGGCAAACTAAGACTCGGCAATGTAATGTGCAACAGCAGATAGACAGGCACAGACCGTTTCCCTTCCCCTCCTTTCCCTCCTTTCTCCTATTGTTGCGCCGGCCTCACCCAGCCAGTTTCAATTTCGTACATTTCCACAAGAAATATTACGTTTTAAAGATGCACGACATTGACTCCCTTGCCTATCCACCCATTTTTTTTTCTCTCTCTTCGTTCTGCTTGCTGTTTTTCTCACTTATTTATGTGGTATGGCTTGGGTAGATACAGTCTGTGTTCAAAGTTCAAAAGTAAATTTGGTGCAACTCCAACCACTTCGAGAGTGAGCAACATTTTCTGATAGCTACTGAGTTTTTATCATGTGCCTCTAATTGAAACTTCGCTATCTCCTTTTACATGAAGATTAAGTTGAAAAGCTGTGGTGATAAAGGCGAAATGTGTATGTATATATTATGTGAACTGAATTTCTTGAAGGTCGACCAAAATCGATTATCATTCCAAAAATATACAGCTGTGCGCAAAATTATTGAAGAAGATTGGCATGTGACTTACAATAAAATAGAGGCACCCTTAAGCATATCGAAGACTGCAGTATATTTGATTATGCAAGAACATTTAGCTGTGAAAAAGATCTGTTCCCGATACTTTCGACATAATTTGATCAGAGATAAAAAAAAATGCTCGTGGTAATAGGTGTAATAAAATGCTCAAAATTTTCCACCAAGGAACTGCAAAATCCGTACAACATTTTAACAGGTGACAAAACTTGGATATATTTTTTATGAATCGGAAACTTAGCAACAATCAACTGTTTTGAGTATTCCAAGATGAACTGAATCCCACAAAAGTGTTTTGTTCACGAAGCACTTCCGAGAAAATTATCGTTTGTTTCTTCGAGTACTGGACATGTCCCAACCATTCCTTTAGGGGATCGAAGAACAGTTAATGTTGAATGATATGCAACATTTTATTTGCCAGAAGTTACCAATGAAATCAGGAATAACAAATGAAAACCTTATCATCACCATGCCAGCTCTCACACAGCAGTCAAACAATTGATTATTTGAAGGAGAAAAACATCGAATTAATGTCTCATTGCCCGTATTTACCTGACTTATCTCCTAACCACTTAATTTGGTTCCGGAATGTCAATCAAAAAATGTGGGGACGCGATTTTCATCACCTCAAGAAGCTGTTGAAAGCTTTACAAACCATGTTTTTGAGATACCAACTTCAGAATGGAAAAAGGTTTCGAGAATTGGTTTGAACGAACACAAAAAATGTATAATCTTAAAGACTATTATTTTTAAAAGTAATAACACAGTTTGTTCCAAAAATATTTTTCTTTCCTAGTTTTTGTAAAAACTTAGAAGTTAACCCTCGTATATTGTTCACTATTTGCAATTTTTTCATATTCGTAGTTGCAGATTACAGGCACCGCCCACAAACGTCTGTGGTGCCTCAGTAGTAAAAACGGGCGTTATTAAACACTACTCAAAAAAGCACCGCCCATAGATGACCAAGGGCTTGGAGTTCTACTTAATGAGGCCGTTATCAACAGAAATATTAATATTGCGAATTTTTGCTGTTCACGACGTTTGGTATCTTTTAAAAAAAACTTCAATCATTTACCGTAACTTCTGTTGAAATGGAATCAATTTCCGGTAGATATTAAGTTTCAGTTGTTCTAGGATGAGTGGGCTTGTTTTTATGTGATTAATTAGCTAACTGAGTTGCAACTGGCATGACATAGTTAAGCAGTCCTTTTGTCTACCGTAAATGCAAATACCACACGAGTGGCCGATACTTTTTCCACACTGCACTAGCAAAACAATTCCTTACCAAAATTTCATTTTTCAAGATTGCAAAGATTGCACGAACCCTCTCTTTAATTTAACTGTTAGTGCAAAATGGATCCAACCCATAATACTTTTTTAAAACACGTTGTAGCACTTCTTTGCTCAGCATTGCGTTATTTCATTATCAAGCGAAATAATTTGTGTACCTCATTGTTTTTGTATCCTTCCTTGCTGTCAGCTACGCTTTCATGCATATTGTGTCACATTAACAGGAAGTACTCTTTCTAAATTATCCTAAACGCTTACAGAAAGCCCAGGACATATAATGTTACAATTGACTGAAAACTTATGATAGTCTGAAAAGAAATAATTTTATGTGAAAGAACTAGGAGAAACATTTTAAGTACCAGATGATTTTATTGTCTACCCATATAAAAATACTTTTATTCCTTTTATTGTAGTTTGGCAATAATAATAATTTATTATCTGCAATATAAACTGTTAACATTTCAATACATATACGGCACTATATTGTTTTGGAAATAAAATAAAGAATACTGCAATATAATTAAAATAGTAAATAATAATAATAATAATAATAATAATAATAATAATAATAATAATAATAAACTAATTTTGCAGTAGAAAAGTTTTCAGATAGCACAGAACCCTAAATATAGCCACCATCTCTCAGATACATTGCGTCCGGTCGTATAACTAAATCCAACAAAGACATTACAGCATGTTGATAATGTTTTAAAATGAATCCATCTGCAGGCCTATAATGTTTAGTGTAAATTTTCACTCCGGAGTTCTGAATGTTAAAATAACATGTTTCCGGGCTTTGAATCCCTGGTCTAGTAGTTATAGGTCGTTCATCTCCGTCTAACATTTTGTATAATGATTTCAAGATTTGTTACTGCTAAACCACTTAGCCCCACGCCTTCAAAGAAAGGGTGGTTGATTTTTTTACATCCATTTTTACATTGGCAACAAGTTTCAGAATAAACTTTGGAATAAATCGATATAATAATTGATTTTATATTGCTAGGGGCAAATAAAATGAAAATACGATATAATGGTGCAAAATAATAAAATAAATCAATGCACAAATTTTGTTGTTTTAAATAAAATGTTACGAGTTTTTTGTGTGGGAAGCAAATGCATAAGCATGTCCCTTATAATGCCGGTTTTGTAGATTACTAGTGCCCCTCTTGACGGCAACTTCTTCAACAGGTTTGTTATGAGAGGCAACAGCATTCAAAGGGGCACCGGTACGCAATTGAAATCATTCGCGACCCTAGAGCATTTTCTTATACACATGTTCTTGGTCGCGCATTGGGAATGGATTAATTCAAACCATTTGTATGTTAGTGAGTCGCCAAGGTCTTTGTGTACTAAAGGAGTGGGGGAAGGAACTTGTTAGAAGAGGGGAGAGAGAAGCAGAACACTGATGCTTCATCATTAAACATCATTATAATAATTATGTCAGCAACTTCGGAAATCACGCATGATTATGTTGGAAGCTGGTGTCATGGCATTGCCAAACAGCAGTGGATAACATTATGGTCATAACTGGGTCCAGCGTTTTTAAGAGGAAGCAGAATAAATGTGAAAGACCAAAACGTATTACAGATATAGGTGTGGGTGTGTAATAGTTCACAGTTTTAGAGAAAATCCTTTCATATATCTGTCTCTATAGAAACACAACCTTCAGGCAAGATATTTAAGACTCCAGTTTATAGGATCCATAACAGGAAATTAGCCCGAAAAATATCTGACAATTGAAAACTCGGCGGTTGTGTCTGATTTGCTCTGTAATTCCTTCGAAGGCATGAGGAACTCTGAGACACACAATATAAACCGACGAAAATAGTAGGGAGATAGAATCGCTGTCACACAAAATGTGAAGTGGCTAACATTGTTTTCTGGGGCTTATGTCTCAAGGGAGTACGTAGAGGTCTTGAGAACTGTAAACTGTCCAGTGTTCAGGCTCCTTATTTCGCTGAAAATATGGAGGCAATCACGTGTTTCCAAGATAATATCCGCATTCACACTTTCAAAGTAATCAGAGATTTACTCCTCTTCCGTGGCCTGATAAATCTCCAAATCTGAATGTTTTAGGCTGTCATGTTTATTAATATGACAGTATAGCAGAAATAACGCCTGAAAGCTTACGTTTAAGAAAAGTAGGAAAGTTTACTGTTCCCATTTAAATTACCGGGTTACAAAAACAAGTGCATATATGTGAAGGAGTTATTACATTGTTTTTAAAAAATAAACGTATTATTGAGATTAACGTACCCCACCAATGAAAATTATTTTCTTTCTGTTATAAAGTATTATGGTGCTCATTATACAGTAAAATATGCGTTTCTTTTATTCTCATCAAGGACAGAAGCTAAATTCTTTTTAACATTAGCACAATAATTACAGAAATATTATTTAGGATTTATGTGCAACAATGAAAAATGTTATGTATATTTGAAGCAGTCACTTTCGGATATGAAACAGTTGCAATAACTTATCTTATATGTGTTCTTACCATTTTAGCACTTTATGACACAAAGAAGACCCAAATTCGCATAATTTCTGAGAGCCTTGTTGGTGTCTTTGTCGCAATATGCGTCTGTCGGAGAAGTTGCCTATAGAGAACGGCGAGTGTAGTCAAAGTTCTTCAACTTGCAGTGTACTGAATATTCGAATGCTGGATAGTGGTTAGCTGAAGGCGCAGTCATAATAGCAGTTAATAACCATTAAGAGGCGTTAAAAGTAATGCCGTGATATATGCTTTATGTGGTCAAAGAATGAGTGCAAATTATTTCCCCACGGTGAGAATATGATATTAAATAATTATTTTACAGAACCGCTAGATACAATTACCATATATTTTATTTTTGCAAATGACTTGCTAAAATGTTTCAGGTAAAATTAATTACTTTATCCAAATTTGTGTTTCTACATAACTAAAGTGCATTTGTTTATATAAATTGTATTGTATAAATTAAGCCTTAGCGTCTTTCTGAAAAACAATTTAATTGCGTAGTTTAAATTAGCCAAAAAAACAGCAAAATTATCACATAGACTGGAGCAATTTCACATTAATCCGTAGAAAGGTAAGGGAGAACGGTGAAACTTTCGCATATAAAATATTTTATTATTTTTAACTATACAAAATACTTAGAAAAAATTACTCTTCTCGAAGTAAACATGCTACCCAAGTGTTTTTAATAGTATCTAACGTCTGTTTTTACTACTGTGGAAATGCAAGTGGACACTGATGATACATAAAATGGAATGATAAATTGAGAAAGAATTTTTAACGTAGCAAGCGTACCATGCTTAATTTATGGTACTCCACGATATTATCTATATGACTGAGGAAAAACTACAAAAAAAAATCTGTCAGGGAAGACAGTCCTAGTGGGACTTGAATCCAAGACCTCCCACTCAGAGTCCTTGTCTTAGCTATCTCGCTCACTGTATAAGATTTCTCAATATGCGAGGCAACCTCAGCAACTGCTATAGCCTAACTTAGACAGGTGAAGATCACTTCTTATATGTATTTTCAGTATTACAACACTCTACTTCAATTTATGACGCATAAACCAGTCTTTAGTTTTTCCGTGATAAGTACAAAACTTTTTTTTCTTTTTTTTTTCTTTTTTCTTGGTTTCCCTTTATTTAACTTTCCTTACTTAAATACTACTTTCTTCGATAGGAATAGGTTCTGTCTTTTTGCTTCTAGTTTCCTTTTTCAACGATTCTTTGTAGACCCCAGACTCCCTCTGTCTTCGAACAGCTTTTCCAGATTTCTTCGGCTTCAGAACTGGCGAAATGACCGCAGGTGTAACTTCAAATCTGTCTTTACTAACAGATTCTGGAACAGAGGCAGTGAATACTCGACGGCCCTGCATCATCTGAATCATCTGTAGGAACAGTTTTACTTCCCTTGGAGGTTTAGAAGCTTCAGAACATTATCGTTAGTGGAAAATTCTTTTCGTTTGATATTCCGATGAAATTATCTTAGTGAAAATATCAGGATTAAAGAGACAAATTGTTGATCCAATAAAACCACCAAGGAGGAAAAACATTTCTGTAAGCGATTTTAATTAAAGTGCCTAAAGAATAGTTTGATTCGTCCAAACGTTCAAAGACCGTATCTGTTGCTTGTAAGAGAGGAAAGGAGAGTCAGCAAATTGATAGCATTCTCACAGCACGTTGCGATCACTTCACTGGTGTGACTAAAATGGACACCAGTGTCGCGTACTCTTTGCTGGGTCGAACACATTTAGTGAAATAACCTAAGACTCAATAAACAGGAAGTCTGATGAATAAGCTTTGAAAATAATTATCAGCTAACAACTGGGAGTTCATTCGTACTCGTGGGTACCCTAACATCACAGTAATAAACTTCCAGAGTATGTTTCTCAGTTGACGTAACCCTTCCCACTTGTTTCTCCTATTGCTCTGCCATTGTTTTCATCGGGGTTTGAACCAGACTTATTCCAATTTCGTCAACATTGACACCTACATTTTCTCGTAAGTTTCTCAACAAATCAAAAACTCGTTCAACATTAGATCACCTGAAACCTGCGATTCTTCCCATGTTGGTTCTTAAGGAGTGCAGTGAAAAAGACAGAGCTTTTTATAAAAGTTCCCAGCCGGTCAATAACAGTGTCTACATTTTTTACAACGTTGAAGGGTTGGTGCATTTTCGCCGCATATTAGTAGGCAAGTTTTCTCACTTCCTTATCTTTTAACCCAATTTAATTAGATGATCAAGCAATTGACTTACTTAATCCGGAAATAAATTGATTGATTAACTTATTTATGGACGCTGTTTAACAGCTCAGATCATCAGCGTCCCATTCAATTCAGGGCGTGAAACGGCCGACAAATTTTGCTCAGAGGCCTCTCTTTCAGGCTTTAGGTTCTTTATCGTGCCGTAAATGTACGACATGGGACCCACGGCTTTACTTCCCTTCCGAAGGAAACCATACTTAGGATTTGTACGCCCGAAAAAATCCATCGGTCCTGCCCGGGTTCGAACCCGCGATCTTGGGTTTAGGAGGCAAGTATGGTAACCACTACACCACCAGGACCGACATCCGGAAATAAAATAATGTTCAAAGTGCGCTCTGTTTTGAGCTCCTGGGAATGGGATATACCTTTTATCCATATTATAAAGTAGTCTCAGAAAGTGTTCGTTTCTTTTAAATAACAGATAAACTTAGGTTATTTTTCCTAATTCCAGAACAAGAGTGCTTAATTTCTCCTGATCGTATTTATTCTATTTTCTCCTCTTGTAAACTCTCTGAATTATTACCAAAAAACCCTACAGTACATATATTATATATTATAATATATATACAGCATTATTACCAAAAACGGCCGTAAGGTTTTAGGTAATAAATAATGCTGAGAGTTTACAAGGGGAGAAAATATGGTAAATGCAATAAGGAGAAATTAAGTACTGTTGTTCTGGAATTGGGAAAAAAATTTAAAAGTTTATCTGTTATTTAAAAGAAATAAATTTATATATATATATATATATATATCGATTTGATAAATATTTTATTATGTTTTAGTTCACGTAAAGCGCGCAACACAGGGAAAGTTTGGCAACAATTATGAAGAATTGCTTCATAGAAACTAACGAAAGGAACAAGGAAAAAATTAATGAATTTTTAAAGAAAGTCACGTTTTAGAAAATATTTTAAAAGCGTGTTACATTACATTATGACATATGGAACTATACTTACATACCCACGTGCTAAAATTATTTTTGTAATAAATAGCTTATATTTCTCTAGGTGCACAAGCAATAGGTGTAGCCATTGTATAAACTGCTAAATACATGCGCCCAGTCTATCCTCACAAATATTACATACAAATTTATAAAACATTACGACCTTGTCCCATGTGACGAACTTTTCCCCACTTCATTTACACAACATTGAAATGAAACAATGTTTGCTAAGATAACCACAAACTCTGGCATTAATTAAACACGAACTTGAGTTGGAGTAAGAGGATATGAAAACCGAGCATAATTCGGTTTGTAAACTTAACTGTATCGCTTTCCCTTATTACGCAGTGCTGCTCCCATAGAATCAGGCAATTACACCTGGCTTAAAATCGATTGGTTGGAAACACTACCTACTCCGTACATGAGATGCTGTCCGCCGGACAGTTTCTACGATTCATTGGTGCATTCTATTCAAAATTTAACTTAAACAATTGGGAAAATAATCATTCACCTCTCAGTAGTAGCAGTCGTATCTTTATTGTTATAAAATTCTATACACACATTACAAAAATATTTTATGCAAGGGTCGTAATGCTCAAGTGTGATACCAATTAGAAAGGAGGAAAAATAATAATACAAATAAAACTACATTAATAATAATAATAATAATAATAATAAATAAAACATTAAAATATTTACTGGTACATGAATACAAATATATTAAACATGATATATAATTACACTAATTATTACGTTCTAACCAGAAAATAAATCTCTTCTAGCTTCGAGCACTTTGCCTAGAAAAATGTCCATGTTCAACCAATTAGTGTAGTTCGCTCGCAAGCAATTCCCGGCATGGCAATAATCCTCTAATTGCCTTAAAAAGTTTTCAGGACATTTTTTTTTTCCTCGCGTGTTCCACGTGAGTACATTCCGTCAGAATATCATCCCCTCCACAAAATGGGCAGATTCTCCTACCAGAACTATCCGTTATTTTTTTAGCCTTCCAACTTCCTTTTCTAAACCAGGACATGCCTGATCTCACCTTTCTCCCTAGAACAAGCATATACACCTCTTTACCCCAAGTTAGTTTAATTTCATTCCATAGACTCAAGAAAACGTTTATGTTATCTTTTGCCTCGATTTCCTGCCTGCTGATATCCTCTAGACTTTTTCTATTTGATGCGTTTTTATTATTTGCATTACCTCGTTGCTATATTGAACCCAGGTCAATCCCTCTGAGTGCTCTTTCCTCCTCTGCAACCCGCCCAAAACATCGGAGTTATACTTTGCAGCTGATGTCTATAACATTTAGTCTAAGCCAATTTTTCGCCGTCTTTGTTTTACTAATAAACATATCTTCAAAACAGCCCACCTCCCTCAAGACCCGAGTATATTGTACAAAAGATGGAAGAACAGTTTTAACATAACAAAAGCTATACTCAAATTGTTATAAGAGAAGTTTTTGTTATTTTACTGTAAATCCTTGAATTGTTATTTTTAAATAACAAATAATAAGTGCATACTTTTTGAGCGTATTTAACTTTCATTTTTATAAAAAGTTACAAGAAAATTTTACAAAACTTAATATATTAAATTAATGTGATTATTTTTAAACCATACTTTACTTAAATTACTGTATTAGAGATCTTGTAAGTTAATAAAGTATTAATTGTATACAATTACTAAAGCATCCTACTATAAAAACTGAATATTGAATTTAATCTTTCATCTAAGTAAATACATGAGCAAAAACTTTATATACTGGCAAAATATGCACGCTTGTCGGGTCACAAAATAATAATGTTGAATTTCTTTGCAAAACTTTGGACTTTCTATGTAGCTCATAAACACAGATATCATTGTGGAGACCCCCGGCACAGTATTGTGGTCAGTGTGTCTGGAGATCTCGCTTCGAATCCTAGAAGATCAGTTGCCTGGGTAAGCTTTTGCCCCTGTTTTTTTTTTCTTACCCTTTAAAGGTGAATGCCAGACAACTTAGAGCATTGTGGGCCCCGGAATCATTACATATTAATTTCATCAAGAACCATTCATCAACTCTGTAGAAATTTTGTTGTGAGGGACGTAAATTAAGGCGCTACCCTACTCCTCATTCATTCTTATATCTTCTATAGTCTGCATTGAAACTATTAGAAATATAATGTAAAAATATAAAAAATGTAAAAACTATTAAAATATAATGTAAAACTTATATCATTGTAAAAATTTTACTATGGGAACCACAAGAATCATAAAATAACAAGATTAATAGTTTCTTTCATTAGATTTTGAATATGTCAGCCACACTTGTTTTCAGTAAAATATGTATTTGATTAAAAGGTGTGGCAAAGGTTGATTTTGCAGCAATCAGACTCAGTTTTATTCTTATATTCGTTCAAAATGCTGAGATGTCCGTCCTAGTGGTGTAGTGGCAACCATACTTGCCTTCTAAACCCAAGATCCCGGCCAGCATCGATGGATTATTTCGGGCGTAAAAAACCGTAAGTAAGCCTTCCTTCGGAAGGGAAGTAAAGCCGTGGGTCCCGTTTCATACATTTACGACACAAAAAAAAAAAACTTCAAGCCTGAAAGAAGAGGCCTCTGAGCAAAATTTGTCGGCCGTTTCACGCCCTGGATTGAATGGAACGCTGGTAGCCTCAGGTGTTAAAGAGTGTCCATAAATAAATCAAGTAAACAAAAATGATGAAAATAGCATGTTTCCTTACTTTTTACTGAGTTGATAGTTCGAAATCCTTGCATCTATAGGCAGCCTAAGGCAGTCTGCTATGAAATGTTCCATTCAGACGTTTTCAATAATTGTTCGTTTAACACATGTTATTGTTAAGCATAAATTATAGTGTTCATATCATTCCTTTAAATAAATTATTTAAGGTTATAAAATAAACTTTAAAATGAAAAAATGGCAGAGTAGTAATAGAAAAGAAAAGTGTGAGTAAAACGGTTTTCATTTCTTTTTCTTATAAATATTTTGAGAACTGGAGAAAATTTTGTGATTATTCCTAAGCTTTTCTTGTTATTACTACTCTGTCATTTTCCCCTCTTATTTAATATATTCACTGCAATTGTCTCATTGCGCCTTGTTCAGGACTGTGATGATATACCTGTATCGTATATTTCACTGCCTTGATCTGTAGGCCCATTATACGGTAGGAAGGAAATCGGTGCTTCAAGTTTGGATGTTGAAGTTATTGTTAATAATTACAAGTTTGATTGACTGATATGAACCTTATATTTAAAACATACCAATAAAGACCATTCGGTCCCCAATAGTAAGGTAGATTGGAAACAAGCACCCAAACAAAGGTTATTTTTGTAACTTTAAAATCATTATTTAAAGGAATGACATGAACTATAATTTATGCTTAACAATAACACATTTACTTGGATACACATTAATTAAAAACGCAATTGTCAAAGCTAAATGAAGGGACTCCGTTTTCTTCAGATACAATGAACACGTGGGAAGATGCGGAGGTGGAATTTAACAGTTTCTTGTGATTGATCGATTCTTGCCCACGGTTTTGTTGGAAAACAAACAGAGTGGGCGACCTTAGAAAACAAAATCCATTCATATGATGAAGTGAATGCAGTAGTAAACCAAAATTAACTTTCAGGGATATGCGACTATTCTTGATTGAATTTCAAAATTTCGTAACATTATATTGGCTGAAAACATGATGACGTCACATAAGTGAAATAGTTACGTAAAGCAACTAGCATTCCAACAACCTCCGCTAAATGTGCTTACCGGCAGATCCGGCTGTTTTTTTTTTTTTTTTTTTTTTGCCGTTTACTAAACTGTGGCTGTTTCTTGCGTAATGTTAAAATCTTCCTTTGAGTCGGGTTGAATTTGTCATATGGTATTTTTAATATAAAGCACGCCGCTGTACTTATACCCAATATTTCTTTCTATGCGGAAAATGAGGAGAGTTTTTAATGATTGGTCTTTTCTCTTCTCACACATAAAGCAGGTGATTTTTAATATGTTGACCAAAGCATTCTCGCTGTCCATTGGCAGCACTTTGAACTTCTTCTGTGATATAAAAACTGCTTAGTAATAAACCACGAATGTATAAGGAAACAATTTAAGATAGAGAGATTAAGCAGGCCTGTGACATTAAACTGAACGTGTAAAGCAAATATATTCATCAAATATAGTCCATGATACAGCAGGAAAATCGAGAAATGGTAATTTAATTATTGACGTGTATGCCGCTAATGGAAACTATATAGTATCGGTGATATAACCACATAATGTTAGTGGAAAATATTAAAACGCAATTTGCTCGTGTATATTAAGAATGAAAAAGCTGAAAATATCGATATACTTGTTTCAAAACATTTTTGGGACCTATTAAAAAAAGAAAAACGCATCACTCGCAGCTTTTCCTCTTGAGTAATGGGGGTGATGCTTTCCCGGATATTATTTTTTTAGTTCTTCCAGGGTATTTGGATGATTTTTTGTAGACTCTACTTTTAACGTTCCCCAGAGATAAAGTCACATGGGATTAGGATGGGGAATCGGAAGGGGGCTAGCACACTCTTTCTGATCAGTTTTTTTTTCCTCAACACTGTACGAAGTTCGTGCATAGAAAGCCACCTCTGTAAGTTGTTTAAAAGTCTTCAGGAAAAAGGCAAAAATATATGGAAGTGAGGAAGCATATCGTTTGCTTCAAGAATGTCAGTTCTAATATTAAAATGTTAGCACCTATGTATCTTTCCTCTAATAAAACTTCCTGGGCAGAATTTGTTAACACATAATGTTAAACTATTTCAAAATATACGACGTTAAAAAGAGAAGCACTCACTTTTAGAGCCGTTCTCAAACAAAAACGCAAATGGCCAGGCAACCTACGGCTAATAATAATAATAATAATAATAATAATAATAATAATAATAATAATAATAATAATCGGTAATACGTCGTCCTGGCACCTAGATGCCTATACCAGGACATATATTACAGCTTCTATAGTTTATTATGTTCTTATTTACTCTTACATTTTTAACTTTATTTGTACACATTATATCTATAATCAATTAAACAAAAATAACAAAATCGCAAATGAACAACATAACCTCAAATTAAAACACTCAACCAATTCTCTAACTGGAAGCCAGTTAGCAAATAAAACTATAACTGGTAGCCAGCTATAATTTAACTCCTAAAACTTAAATCAAAACTAAAAACTGAAGCTAAAACTACCAAAATTAGAACTACCGACGGTTACAGTGCTGGTAACCAGCATTCCTACCACTAAGCTAAACTTTTATTTAATCTGTCTATTCCCTGTATCATTTTATTAGTTTATAAGTATTTATATTTTAAAACTATTCTACTACACTTTATTTATGTCACTTTTACCTTGTTTACTTGAATTCTATTACCACCTTCTATCCAAAAGTACACCTCTCTTATCTTCATTTCGCTCCTAAGTGTTCAAATTATGACTGAAAATATTTAAACTTTCAATTCAAACTAATGTATAGCTATGTTATTTACTCATCATACACCACACGCTTACACTTTCACTATTTTATAAACCTTCGTAGTTTCCATACTTCGTCCTCTTCTCCTCCCCTCTGTGGCTCCCAAATCCATCATATGATCCCTTCTGCTCCTACCTGCATCTTCACACACCAATCACTTCTGAATTCTCCCTTCGCCGTCTCCGTTCTTCCCCTTTGGTCACCGGTCTGTCCTTGTTGTTTAAATTATGGTCCAATGTGTGTTGCTGTTAATGTTAAAGTTTTTAATTTTATGTGCTTTCTTGTTACTGATTTGTTGTTGATATCATGTTGTTTGTTGTTACTGTTATTTTTGTCAACGTCGTCAAGTTGTCAATGTCCGTTGCCTTCCATTCTTCTTTCTCTTTCGCCACCGTCACGTATCTTATATCATCCTGTTCTTTGAATGTTCTTCTATAAATTCTTCCTTTTCCTTCTTCATAGTTCTTGTATCCTAGGGCTATAAAATAAATATTGTTAGTGCATCACTCGCAGAGAGCCGAGTGAAAAGAATATTTTAAAATGTAACCATAGCATAGCTTTTCATTTTAGGGCCATTTACAAATAAATAAATATGAGCTAGGGACACTATCAAATGTTTCAATACAATATAAAAGAATGCGATTTCTCACTTATGTGTTCGTGTATATAAATTGGTCACTTGTCTTCTTGCCATAGAAGGACTCCATGAGTCCGAAATATAGCGATCTCAAGTGTGACTTTTTCTTTGTGTTTTATCTTTTTCTGCTATCATAATTACTGTTAATTATATATAATATATATAATTAACAGTAATTATATATATTATATATATAATATAATTGGTCTAGCTTCTTGTCATTGAAGAACTCGCAGTGTGACTCTTTCTCTGCGTTTTATCTTTATCTACTTTTATTATTAGTGTTAATATATATATATATATATATATATATATGTGTGTGTGTGTGTGTGTGTGTGTGTGTGTGTGTGTGTGTGTGTGTGTGTGTGTTTTCTGATATTTAACAAGAAGAAGCTGTAAAACAAGACAGAAAAGTACTGTTGTACTAGATTATTTAAACATTTTAGATGGGTACTCTGTAATTGAATATTTTTATCGTGATCGGATGAGACATTTGTGTAGAGAAAGGAAGAAACCTCTTCATATCAACTCAAAATCTAAAACGTTTCTTGAGGAAAAAAGCTAATATATGG
This sequence comes from Metallyticus violacea, assembly GCA_030762175.1. Taxonomy (NCBI): domain Eukaryota; kingdom Metazoa; phylum Arthropoda; class Insecta; order Mantodea; family Metallyticidae; genus Metallyticus; species Metallyticus violacea. Next base: position 5,609,135 of record CM060841.1, read on the forward strand.
CAGCCATTTGTGAAAACAAAGTCTTTCTTCTGATCATGTGTGTGGCTTAGGACACACGGTATGAAATATGATTTATTTTAACTGCTTATACTTTATTTTTTCCTAATAATAGTTTAAATTCATTGTGAAGTTTATTAATAATAGTGTTTAATAACAAGTTGCTTCCAATGAATGAATAGTGTTTAACGCCAGTTTTTGCTACAGAGGCACCACAGGCGATGGACACTGATGTTACATGAAATGATATATTGAGAAAGGATTTATTTTTAAGGAAGGGATCCAGGCCTAAGTGTAGGGTACCTCCCCGGCATTTGCCATTTATGAGGACTGAGGAAAGCCTGGAAAAAACCTCAGTCAGGAAGGACGGTCCTGGTGGGATTCGAACCCTGAGGAAAAGCTGGAGAAAACCTCAGTCAGGGAGGACCGTCCTGGTAGGATTCCAACCCCAGACCTCTCGCATCTAAACGAACTCGGCCATCCGTGGCGGTTCGTGAAAGCTGATGATTTGACTTTAAAACTCGTTACATTTATACTTAAATCATTGAACGAAGCAATAATAGTGTTATGAAAGAATGGTTTCTAGATCAAGCATATCTTTGTAAGACTTGTAAATGTTATGGCCGTTGTACTAAGTGTATGCAGATTAAAAGTGAGTATGTTGAATAAATATTTTACGATGCAGTAACATTTTAATATGTGAGCGGGAATTTATCATTGTCTCCTAATAAAACAAAAGATGTCGGACAAATGTATTCTTACTCAATGGGGTTTCTGCATTATGAACAAAGTACGCGCGCAAGCACACTCATAAAAAGAAATTTATTTGTTACGGACAAAAATACAGTTAAACTGAAGGTAAAAATGTGAATTCTTTACTTTGAAATCCAACCTTCTTAGTCATTTCTTTTCGGTTTGATAACTTGAGTAATAAAATGATAAAAATAGGACAAAACCTAACTCCTTGTTCCTGTGCGTTGCAGAAATGAGGTATTTGAAATTTTTATTGTACTTCAAGCACGGTATAAACTATAACGACTTAGAAGTGCCACGAAGCTTTGAAGGGGAGAAAAGAAAAGCCAGAGATATGTGTAAAATATATTGGCTCAAGCTAATCGGGTTCTCTATCTATATTTCTAAAAATGTTCTTTGTTTGTTATACCTAATGAAAAATTTTACGTGAATGTTCATTAAAATAATATTAACTCAATTTATTTCTTAAGTAAAGAAAAAATGTATTATATGATCAATGTTACATTATTTGTCTCTATATCCGTTTTCTTTAGAAGCATATAAGATGATACCATGAAAATATTTCTGCATATTCTTTAGTGTTTTTTATCCTCACTGGCCCAGCATAGTACTTTTATACAAAGGAATAAAATTATAATTTTCTCACATCAATATTTAAGAATTACATTTGCTTTAAGCTAAAATAAAAACATATTTGCGTAAAAGTACTTGATTCTAAGCATAATTATGGTATAAAAAGCAACACTTTTAAGTATAATAGCATCAAAGAAAAGGACATGTATATTTACTCTTTAGCTTCTGGTAAACTGTATGGAACTATTTAGAAATTCTACATAGGGAAAATGTTTGCGATCAATGGCAACAAGCTTAGAAGTGATTGCCGAAAATTGAATCTTTTTGGGAAGGGAATTCTGCTACATTGTGGAATACAAAAAAAAAAAAAAAAAAAAAAAAAAATCTTTATCCGAGACTATAGAATAATGTAAAAGGTTTATTTTCTCCATCTCCAATAAATACATGTCATATAAAATATGCTTAACTGAAGAAGGAAATGCCAGAATAGAAAATATTCCAGAGAACAAGAAACAGGCAAATTCATGATGAGCCACCAGCCAACCCTCTAGATATTTTGGTAAGTTGAGATCCTAGTCTCTGGCCCGAATCCAGCAAAACGGAGAGCCACGTCTTTGAAATTTAGGATCTCAGTTGCACCTGAGAACAGAATTATCACCAGGATTTTTAACCTTAAAAAGCTGTGAGGGTAAGCCTTTAAGTATACATGTACTTCAACCCGCCATATTTTGCAGTTATGAAGAAACGAGAATACATATCATCCTAGCCACATTTATCAGTATAAGACATATAAACAACAGTGCTCTATATATACTAATAATAAAAGTAGATAAAGATAAAACACAGAGAAAGAGTCACACTTTAAACTGCTATATTTCGAACTACTGCGAGTTCTTCAATGGCACGAAGCTATTATTATTATATTATTATTATTAGTGTTAATTTGTTACATTGTTAATAGTGTTTCTTTATTTTTATTTTTCATATATATATATATATATATATATATATATATATATATATATATATATAATTTTGTAAAAAAGTGCAGAATTAAAGGGCTAAAATTTCGTGCACACAATAACATAATTTTAACATTTTAAGAATAGGAATTATTTTAACATTTTTTTCTCCTTTAGATACAAAAATATCAAAATAGTAATACGAGTCTAAAAATGCAAAATCTGCTTACTACTACTCAATAGTTTATCTCTGATAAATGTTGTTCATTGCTCGACTCGAGGGCTACAACTTGTGTTGCAGCTTTGTGGCGAATCACGTTAGTATTTTTCCGATTTACCAAAATAAGTCGCATTCTGGAATATTCAACAGACGCTGTGCAAGTTATTGTTTCATATGCAGGTGAATCTGGTTGTCAGTCCTGGTGGTCGAATAGTAAACGTATTTGCCTCCTAAACTCAAGATCGCGGGTTTAATCCCAGGATCGATGGATTTTTTCGGGCGGAAAAATCATAAGTATGGCTTCCTTTGGAAGGAACCGTGTCGTAGATTTACGGCACGATAAAGAATCTCAAGCCTGAAAGAAGAGGTCTCTGAGCAATATTTACCGGCCGTTTCACACTTCGAACTAAATGGCACGCTGATGATCTGAGATGTTGAAGAGTGTCCATAAATAACCAAAATCAACAACGGGTCATCTTAGATACGATAGCATTTGTGGACACTTGCGAATAAAACGATGGAAGTACTAAATAGTTTTTGAAACATGTTTTGCCTGATTCAGATGTGAATGGAACAGTGTCAGTAAGGGATTTGTTACCGAGGGGGAATGAATCTTCCCTTTCCTTCATTATTCCTTCTCCCATTTCACCTCATTTAATTCCATGGTCCTGTTTCAGGGCCGAGAGTGAGCGGGGTTAGCTGGTGTTGTGTTCGGTGTAGCAATGGTTTCCTGCCATATCTCTGGCCTAGAGGGACTCTCGTGCATTGAAGAGCCCATCTACCGGACTCGCTGCATCCCTATCGCCCGATTTCTCCTTCACCACAGCCCTTCCTCCCGGAACTGGTCAATTTGAGCACATCTAAAGTACCGGAAATTCTTCTTTTGTCCTACCAATCCAATGGACATCATAAAGGGCTACCATAATCCTGTTTATGTACTATTTTGTCAATACATCCTTTTTTTCTGCACTCACCTATTGAAACAATGTAATTTTTAATTCAATGTGCTGTATATGAAAACTCAAGTTTGAAATGTAAATCAAATATAGGAAACTACGATTTAAAATACAATGTGGTCACCAGCAACCTCCATAAATATAAACAGATATAATTTCGTAACGGTGTACATTTCAATTTTCATATAGTAATATTGGAAAAAGATACTCCAATTTTTTTTTTCTTTTTTAATACTGTGGTGTTCTTATACCTGACTCTGAAACGCGATGTACTACGAGCAGAATGTTTTACTTTCTTAGCAACTGAGACAAACAATGGCGATCTCACAGAGCAGTGGTATGTTGTTTTGGAATAATTTTCCGGGTATTGTTATACTGCAGCGAGTTTCTAAGCGGCATTTTCATCAAGAGACATCCAGTGACAATGCGGTTACTAAGTCTGTATACCCTGATAAAAACACAGTGCATTAAGACAATCGCAAGTTAAATTTTTCTACATCTTACGTACTAATCTGAAATTGCACCCTTACAACTTCCAATTAGTGCAGAAGCCTTAGAAAACAATTAGCTTTCTACTGAAATTTACTGGCATAAGAAGACCTGCTATAAAGAATAATTAAATTTGTGACTGGAAAAGGGAAAAAAGCTCAAAGTTTACAAAATACATTTTGTTCCTGAACTTACCACATACCAGTTAATGCATTGAGGAAGTAACAAAAAGGAGTTATAGGTAATTAAAACATACATTGAGTAGAATATGGAAGACTATTCGAACCTTCCTCTCTTTTTCAATTACTTGAATGTAAATTTGGCACTTGCAAGGTTATTCCTGACAACCGATAATGGCGCATTGAAACTACATTGATAATGTTGTTTTTTCAAATTAAAGTTATATAAAGACATTGTTAGTTGCTTTTATTTTTCTCTGTATTCAAACATCACGACTGCTTCAAATAATGAGACCCTGGTGGTGTAGTGAATTTTTTTCGGATTTAAAAATACTAAATATTGCTTCCTTTGGAAGGTAAGTAAAGTGGTGGGTCCTGTGACGTACATTTACGGCATGAAAGAAGAGGCCTCTGAGCAAAATTTGTCGGTCGTTTCACGCCCTCGTTTGAATGGGACGCTGATGACCTGAGACGTTAAAGAGCATTCATAAATAAATAAAAAAAATTATATAATAATGAAAAAATTCCCCGAAGAAGAAAAGGAATAAGAAATATTGATCGGTTTGAAAAAGAAAAATGGAAAAGTTCAAAATCATTTAGACAATAATATGTAACTGTAAAAGGAAAACTGATTGAAGTAAAACGCCCTAGTTTGTCTTGCACGTTAGAATATTGTTTCTGCAAATTGTAATATTTCCTACATATGTTTGTATATTCATACTAAGTAGAAAGAAGAAAGAGTAGCATAGAAATTTTATTATTTTTGAAAATGGTACGCACAGATTATTTTTTAAAACAAGTTCAGAGGATAACAGTGTATCGAAAAGAATTTCCAAGTTAACATGGAATAAGTGATAAGGATATTGCTCGTTTAACATCACTCATTGTGGGCAATGCTTTAGAACCCGAAGTGGTTAGCATATAAGATATTTACCAACCCCCCTAGTCAAATACAATTCCAAGATGACTATATTAGGATTTAGAGTTAAATGTTTAAAAAATACATACGCACTTCTGTGAACAAAATCCAGCTGTTAACGTGAAAGTACGAATTTTATCTGAAGTGCTTCAATGAAAATATTCATTATTGGTTTGGACGTCCACGTGTAGATATTTGCTCCACCTGTGAGAAACTTAAACCCAAAATTAAATCTTCTTTTCATAATGAAAACGCTAGACCAGTTGCAGTGGCATAGTTAATAATTAATTAACATCAACATTTTATAAAAATAAAGCATTTTTTATAACTTTGTAATGAAATAGACGCCGCAATCGGCCTAGAATTGAACTTTATGCAAAATATTTCTCTTCCTACTATTCCGGTGCTTACAAAAACTGTTGTTGTTTGTTTGTTTGGTTTTTTTATCCATAATCTAAAGACAATACAGTTCAGTTTTACTGCAACCATGAAAGTGTGTACTTTCCTGATTGAATACATGATTGCCAAGTTTCTGCACGGAGTCACTCGTTCTTATCATGCAACAGAGATGCCTCTGTTATCAAGAGATTGATAAACAAGCGAGATAGGATTTAATTTATGAAACAGCAAGGTAAAACAAATAGTAAAATCAAGGAAAAAATCAAAACACTTTTCAAAAAATATTAACTATCAAGAAATAATTGATCATTAAGAATATTAACCACTTTTTTTTAAGAACAAAAAATGATCTTGTCCTACATTAGCAAATTACGAACATATGGATCTACAGCCAAGCAACACTTGTGTGATTGCATCTCAAAGAGACCATGGAATTGTTAAGAAAACATTCAAACATACAAATGAAATGAAAAGTGTTCATACTCCATAAAAACGAGCTTATAACAACAAAGGATGGTGAATACAAAAAAGTTCAAGATGTACATAAAAATATCAAGAATTCTGTAACAATATTCTCAATTGTGTCCATTCTGAAGAAGTAGACACTAAGAAAAACAGCAGTTAAAGATATTTTATTTAAAGCAGCTTTATCATACTAATTTACTACTTACTCAAATAAGCATTTTAGCACATTATATCAATAAACTTCTAAAAATGAAGCACTTTTATATTCAGTTAACCTCCACCGTAGTGTCGATAAGAATGAATAACCACAGACGGTCAGTGAAAACTGGTTCCCTGTTTCCGGTAGCTAAATAAGCAAGTGTTCATTAATCTGCCTGTGATGAGTGTTTCCACTTATTCCTCATAGATGATTTACCTTCATCCTCTTCAACCAGTGCGCCCAGAGATAGAGAGGTGGCTGCTATAGTGCTGCATAAGGCGCTCGTTCCCCCTGACCTTAACCTTATTCATTAATATTTCTGTTACTGCCAATTTTCTCTTTTAGGTTTGCCCTGCTAGCTCTCTTAAAAATATCCTCGTTAAGTTAGGGGTGGTACCGCCCACTTTAGTCTTCTTCTTCTATCGTCGTGAACAAGAGTCACGGCTGGAAATATTATGCTTTTACACTGTTAAGTTTTATTCTTTTCTAATAGGGCAACAGTTTAGTTCTCTTAAGAGTGTGGCTATAGACCCCCAAAGGAGCCTTTTTATAACATATTTTAAAAGTATGTATATAGTAAGTTTTCTCGAAACATAGGTGTATGGATCGTCTCTAATTTTTCCACTCACTTATTTATGAAGTGACTTTCCATCTCTGTAAAAGAGTAGACACACGTGTCAGAATATGGGGGAGCCACTACTGTTATGGTGGCTGAATGTCTAGACGAAAAATATATAGCCCATTCATACATTTGAAGAACATCTGAACGATATTCTACCAGGAAGATGGATTAGATGCGCCGGAGTCGACACAACATCTTCTGCAAATGACTACCAGGTCACTTGGCCTGTCTGCGACTGATTTTTTAAATAAATTCTTCTTTGTAGCCACACTACTTCAAGATCCACAACTAGTGCCATCGCTTGCTTCAATTTTTAATGGTGTTTAACGCCCTTTTTATTACTGTGGCACCACAAGTGGTGAACACTGATGATACATGAAATGAAATGATAAATTGGGGAAGGATTTTTTAAGGAAGGAAACGTCCCAGGTCTAAGTTTAGGGTACCTCCCCGGCATTTGCCACTCATGAGCACTGAGGAAAGCCTGGAAAAAAACCTCAGTCAGAGAGGACGGCCCTGGTGGGTTTCGAACCCCAGACCTCCCGCTCACGAGTCCGCGCCTTAACGACCTCGGCCACCCGTGGCGGTTATGCTTCAGTGTGAATATATTGGAGTGTGTATGAAAAGTGTTAAAATGTGTCTGCCGTGCAACACAACGGGCTCATACGAATGTGAGTGAAATAATTGTTTAATGATAGAAATTTTATATACATAAGATAGCCACCAGTGAAACATATCATTTTATAAACAGTGGTGAAATTTTTTGATGCACTGTATTTGATCTCATTCTATCTTTCGTAAAATTTTGTCTTTGCTTCATTCTGCTGAAACCTGCAGCATAGTTCCTGATTATTTTAAATAATATACGCATAGTTGTCTGAAAGTTGTCTTTATAGTTTAGTCATCTGCAAATATTGATTTTATTAGTACAGTTGACATGCTGGAATTTCAGATTTTTCGATATAGGCCGTCCACGTTGTTCATTTCTCTGTTGTTTCTTTTTCTCCAGGTAGTAAGTAATGATATAAGTAGCTACAAGTCCAGCAGATCTCCGGTTTTGATGGCGAATTCGCTTGGCACAGTAGTGCATACTGTTAGGCGAATAAATGTTGAGGTGTCGAGAGTGTGTTGAGATAAGAACTCGATCTAGTGAAGTGCTTTATCGCCTGTACATGACTTAACGCTGGTTAAGTAGAAGAACAAAAGCTGCAAGTGACATTAAACAACTGTTGCTGCAACTTTTGAAGCAACTGTAATAGGTTCGGTGGTTACTATCGTAAATCTGATAGTGTTGCTAATGAACGAAGGTCAGCTTAGAGTAACCCGGGATACAACAAATTTGCAATTTAATGTGTGTGAAGCTATTCTTCTACGTTAAGCCTGTAAGTCTGTGCCGAAAGTGCAAAAGTAGAGTGAAGGAAAGAAACGGAAGATAGGGAAAAGAGGAGAAGGAAGAAACGCACGCACGTTAACCGTCCAGCATTTGTTTCCCGTTTTAGCTGTGCCTGCCTGGCTGGCTGCTGGGCCGAATGGGGTTTCCATGGTAACTGCGGGCCCTCCCCCGCAACACATCGATCTCATCAACTACGTGGAGCTAAATTCTCTCTCTCCCTCCCCCACCCTAGTGCTCCCGAACCATTTTCACTTTCCATCTATTTGGTTCTCCACTTTCCACCTCTCTACCTCCGAAAACCATTCCTTTCACCTCTTTCCTTCTACAGTCTTCCTCTTCTTATGTCTATCTAGTTAATGTTCACGTTTAAGAATGTTTGCTTCCCTCCCTGTCTATTCCTTGCTTTTGATGTATACTTTCTCTGTTTCTCTCCTTGCCAACGCCGAGATCGCCCGCCATAACACATTCTGACGCACAAAAGAGATTTAATCATCGTTGCATTTTGAACAGCGCTAGGAGCAAGGCAGAAGAACATCCCATATACCGGGCCTCCCTTAGTCCTGCATTAGTTGTCCTTGCTCAGTCATTGACCCTGATTGAAGACTCAAGCGGTATAGCATACAAATAATCTTGCTCTTGATTTAGCCGAAAATCTATTTATATCCTTAAATCAAGATGATATATGTGTAAAAACCTCGCCCCGAAGTTAGCTATTTTCATTTTGACAGACGGGCAGATACACAGTTTTGTTATATACTACAGTATTAGTAGAATTCGGGTAAATATTACGTGCAAAAGCACACAGTTAAAATTTACAGCGAACAATAAGAGGTATATAGCTCTATTACAATGTTTGACTTTCATTTCTGTAAGTTTTATTTAATTATCCTTTACAGTGTTTTTAAATAATTAATTGTTTATTTTCAGAGTTATTTCATGAGCTGATGGTTAGGTATATAAGTAATGAGCAATATAAATGTTCATTATGTCTAATTAAATTACATTAATAGTCTACTGCATAACTGTGAAATGTGTTACTGTAAAACTCAGAACAGTTGTAAATGAACAGCATTTTTATTTACTTGCAATTTACAATATAATTCTGATTACGAACAATCAACAAAAAGTGCATGTAACCATAATTTGCCAAGGTAGTTTTCTTGTTGGACCAGCTCCTCGGTCTAGCGCTGCTGACTGATGCCTGGGAGGCCGGGGTTCGATTCCCGGTACCTACTTAAGAATTTTTCTAAGATAGGGAGGTCTGGAACAGGGTCCACCAGCCTCGCGAGGAGATGGAGAGATGACGATCTAGTAAGGCGCGATATAGCGATCAGCGGGATGTGCTGATCACATGCCCCCTGCAATACTGCACTCTACCAGTGAAAGCATGTGATGGAGGTAGAAGTCGCGGTAAAGCTCAAGCCCACATGGGGCTGTAAAAAGGCTTCACGAGAGAGTTCTTATTGAATCTATGACAATTATAAGGTGCATTTCATAATGTTTTGATAAGAAACACTCTAAGAGCAAACTATTAAGTCAGGATGTATCTGGCCAGGGTTTTGGTTCTGTACTTAAATGCTTTAATCATGTAATTAATATGGATGGTTTGTGTTTTTTTTCTTTACATCCCAAATCAATACGCTGCTTTTCACACTTTTCAAAATTTGAAATTGCGTCTAATTTATGTACATAATTTTATTTCTTAGCTATTCACATTTGAATATTTATTGTTGAACCTTGTGAATGTTTATTGGTCTTTTCTCGTACGGATGGTCACATCGACTGGGTTTCCTCCAGTACCTTCCTAAGTACGTAGGAATACATTTATTAATGTGGCACCAATACAATAAGGTTTCAACAGGCGCATAAGTCTAACGAACCATATATGTTTTTATAATAGCTCGGTCTGATTGCTTTAATACAAGTCATTAGATTAGATATTTCACAATAAGTTATAAAAATATATTTAACAATAAAATAAAAATTAAAATAACATAAAATAAAAGAAATAAAAGAAGAACGTTTTAATTAATACATTTAAAAATATAAAGAAATTCAATTTTAAATGGCACATAGCTGCATTCAATCAATTCGTTTTTGGTTATCAGATCTGAGTGTTTCACTTTCATCATACATTTATCTAATCTCTCCTTTCCTTCCTTGTCTTTCAGCAGAGCCCAGCATGATCATCTCCCTCTATTCGATCCCATAAAGTAGCATGATAGATACTTTTCCCTTCATTCTTCTGTACCTTTACATTCAGTCAGAACATTTGTCTATGATTCCCTCTCCTCACAGATGGGGCAAGTTCTTCGCTCATATTTGCGTCTGAGCCACGTGAGCCCCTGTAGTGAGTAGGCCACTGTTTTAATGCATTGCTTAATCACCCATCCATGTTTTAGCCCCAATTATACTTCCAACGAAATCATTTCTCCTCGTTGCGTAATTGCTGCCTATTCATACCCCTCAAGTGGTTTTAGCCTTCCTCTATGCGCTCTTTCTATTCCACTGACCCCTCAACCAAATGGAGAGCTTGTCGACATCAACGGGATAATGTCGTGTTTTAATAATTCTCATAATATAGAGACAGGTTGGAAATGCCATTTTAATTCTGAATGTAAGAATTAAAAAGTGGTACTGCATAATTTACCATGTGTCATAATCTTCAAATAAATGTGCGTTTCTTCACCTTTTGGTTGATAGGGAGACTGGAAAGTTGTTTATGGAATCATTATTGCACCCCATTTTCTTAAGTTTTCTCATTTATAATAATCCCTCTAATTCTAATTTCATTTTACAATTTTGTGTATGGTATTCTCGTGCATGACCTTAAACAGAAATTACATCTCTGATACCTGTTTTGTTCTACGGTTCTTTTTCCTGTTTCTGATTTAAATAAAAAGTGAAAGCTACATATAGTTATTAAATTTTAGTTTTTAAGTGCCTTTTAGTGTTATATAATATTGATTGAATCATTTTAACGTGTTTACTTTCTTATCGTACTCATATGCCTAACCCATTCTAAAATGTCAAAGTAATTTACTGATGTTGATATGTGTTTTATATCAGTGAAACTGTTAATTTATACGGAAAATAATATAAATTTTATTAATTGGGGAAAGGTTTATAGTATGCCAAAGCGACATAACGTTATTTTGTTTGGCTATGTTTCATTGTACTGTCATTCCTGTTTGAAAAAAAAGACTTTTTCGTGACTCGGAAGAAATGTGTGTGAATGCTTGCAGTTTCTAGATTAACTAACAAATTCTCAAGCTCAAGCTGGAGATGTTCATTAATTCATCTTTGCTCATTTCTCGGTAAATGTTTCAGAGGTTCATGCGTAATTTAATTGCGAACCTATACTATAGAGCGACCCAATGAGCTTGAGGTGTTTTCTTTATAGGTGTTTAGTGGGCTGCTATAGCCACACGACAGTTTCTTTTGCAATTTTAAAAAGGCTTTACTTATTAATTTTATGAAAACTGATGCTGAAACTGGTTATCGTCGTTGTCCATGTACATTTGGCACCTCATTATAATTTATCCATCTTCCTGGCGGATATTTCTTTTTTTCACTCCTTCCAGGACATGTGAGTTTGTCTTGTATATATGTGTGCATATGCTCTTTTTTTAATTTACTCCAGACATAATTGCCGGGAGACCGAGGAATCCATAAATCCGTACTAATAATTCTGTCATTCTGAAACACGCTTTCATTTTCTCTCGTCAAAATATTCCCTGTATGAACTTTGGCAGAGTCTTGAATGAAGCCGAAATCAAACTTCCTGGCCGTTAATTTTCTAAAAAGGGGCAACATTTTATTCGCACATGTCGCAATTAATGTATAAAGGTTTAAGTTTAACAATTTAGTAGCTCTTTGCTCAGAGATAAGAAATGTCTGTTTGTTGTGAAAATGTTCTAAGTAATATTTTACAGAATTCTTCAAACGATGACCAATGAAAACCCTACTCTCTCTCTCTGTAAAGTTTCTTAAACTCAACACTACACATAACGTGAATTTTATTGTAAATATTGGGATATTCATACGGCCTGGAACTTTTATACTTTAAATCGCCATAAAACTTGACGAGCTGACTGAGTTAATCCATACGAATCAACAATAAATACACATTGTGCAATATAAAACATACTGAGCCATAATTTATTTTTGAACAAAAATAGAGCATTCGTAATAACTGACTGAGCTCAAACACTATCTGATCCACACTGACAGTCAAAAACTAGCGTGTACTTCTTCCAGTCAATGGCGGGAAAATCTGTGCACACGCTCCTTGGAAAACACTGCATGATGGTTTATAGTTCAATGGATTGCTCCATAAATTACATTACTGAAATGCTCTAAAGAAGTCAATTTCGCTTTTTAATACAGTGCAAATTCCAGCTGAATGAACGCTTGTCCAACAGCAAGCCAAACATGACAAAATATAAAGGTATGTGAATCTATCAGAAAATAAAGGAAGAATTATCAGTTAAGTCCAATTTTCTTTATGTATAAAACTTAAAAGCAACCAATATATTTTCAAAACCGATATTGGTATAAAATGCCAAGCTATGTGTTTTATGAATTTTAAAAAGTTTACATTACTAATATTAACACTAAGGTATAAAAACCTTAGTAACGAGATTGTAATTGGGAATGTTTCATATTTAACTCATTAGGATAACATTGTTGTAGAATGGGTCGCTTACCCTACAAATGATATTCAGTGAAAAGTTTAATTTTCGCGTTTTGTGAAAACACAGTTCAAGTTGCGGTTCGAGGAAATGCTTTGAGCAAAAGTTGGACATACAAGGATTGAGGTATCTGATATTTTCCCATAAGATCGTGTTCCTTTCTTTCTTATGATACCTGTAAAATGTTTTATTAGAAGCAACATTACACATTGTTATATTTATATAGTGACTCAGTGACCCCAATTTTATAGGCTTCTTCTTGTTTTCCTGTGCAATGCAAAAGAAATATGAGTTTACCTTCCATAGAAAAATGGTCTCTTTTTCATGCTAATCTGCGAACTAGTGATTTTAACCTCTATTCGAAATATGAGTTTAACTAATGCCTTCAATACTTTAGCATTTAGAAACGAAATTACTTGTTCTGGACAACTTTTACTAGACTCATTTTTCTGCCCCTTTTCAAGTTTCCAATATCTATTAGTATGTTGCATTAAATAATGTGTTTTAACACGATAATTGTCCATTATATATAAACTATTTCTTTATTTTCGTTTACCATCTTCTGTTTTACCGTTCACAGGACTAAGTTTATCACTGAAGCACATTTATTTATTATCTTAATATCTACAATTATCTTACCTTCTGTCATACATGCAGTAGATAAAATGTTTTATCTGTTTTGTTCAATACGTTACATTTTACTTTTCATTTCAGACTACTTATAAATTATATTTAATATTTAGGAAATAATATTTATATGTTATCTAGGGAAAAATCTTTTCTGGATCCAAGATGCTGCCGAGTCGATGAATTTTTAGTACTTAATACTTCCAGTGCAATGTTCTCATTAAGGAACTTTAGACCGTCGCGTTTTGGCATAGGTTTACGGCACGTTGAAGAACTCCATACCTGTAAAAAGAGGTTCCTGGACAGAATTATCGGTCATTTCTGGTCCAAGTAATACCTGGTTTAATTTCCTGTCAGATGGCGCTGAAGGCGTTAGTTTGCCACCTTTCTCCTTGCCCTTAATTGAAATTCCCCTTAATTACCGAAACTTCCCTCACGGGAGGCGCCAATGGTTGGAATGGAGCAAAGAGTACTAGCAACAATAATAGTTTCAGTTTCCACATGACCGCATGAATGAACCTATTTAGCGATGATTCAAAAAGGAAGTATCTGCTCTAACCGATCTCTCCTTCATTTAGATTAATTTAATCTTTTTGTTTAATAACTTAACTAACGACCTTTGTAGTTAAATAATCAATACAAGGTCATACTAATCAGTAATCACAATTTGTTCCCAAGCTCCCAAAGAGGGGAGACATTTTAGATCTTCTTGCAATATTTGCAGATGACACAATGGTTGTAATTACAGCCAAAACTTTGAAATTTTTAAATCTAAAACAGATATATTTATGAAAATATGTAAATAATTGAATCCTAATAAATTATTAAATGCAAAACACTTAAACCTAAATTAAATGTAACAAATTCTAAATGCATTTCAATAACAAATTGTTATAGAAACAACCAAGCATTTAAGTGTAAGTCAATAATGTGTTAAGATGGGAAAATCCTATTAAAGAATACAGTTAAATAAAGTTATAACCATTTTTTGAAATCAAATATACACTTGCTGTTCTAAACTTAATTATATTCATGTTGCTACGAATGCTTGCAAACAAAAATAAAATACTTAAGCTACTAGAATATCAATTAGAATTGTAGTACGAGTCAATTAGTAGTAGGCCTTTTCAGCAAAACTTCCAATTTTCCCATGGCCTGTCATTACATATTTTCTTTAACAAACTTCCTCGTATGTAGTAATGAGATCGTAGGTGCTAATACTCTTTCTGTGTTTGCTTGAACTGTTACCCTTCGCCGGCTTTACAACTTACACTCCCCCAGAAAGTGCAGGTCAGTGCCCTGGTCGGTCGTTTGTCAAAGAGATAATAACATCTGGACCGACACAAGAAGTAAAAATATTTTAAACGCTGCATCAGCACACAAATATTTATGTGAACAACTTTTCATTTCTTTAGCCATGTAAATTAATATTTTGTAATTCTAATTGCTATCCACTGGAGACTGCAAAATCTTTAAAACGGAGCACTTGTCTATTATTTTCAATTTTACAGCCCATAAAATCAACTTTGCACAAATTAAAATTAGTTACGAAAACCACAAACACAATTTAAGCTTTTCTTCACAATAGAGTGAAACATCAGGCCATAAATTATCGAACAAAATGCC
Organism: Metallyticus violacea; assembly: GCA_030762175.1. NCBI lineage: Eukaryota > Metazoa > Arthropoda > Insecta > Mantodea > Metallyticidae > Metallyticus > Metallyticus violacea. The sequence goes on from CM060841.1 coordinate 5,624,208, forward strand.
TTTCAAAAGTTGGAAAAACTTAGGAGGTGTATTTTGGGTGCAGATACGAGGGTGGGTCCATAAGTTTCGGGCCTATCCATTTTCTAGACATGATAAAGACAAAAAAAATCACTTTTCTGTATAGTTACCCTTTATTGTAATACACTTCTCACATCTTTGAATTAACATTTCAATCCCCCCTCAAATAGTCACAAGTATGTTTAGTCAATGGGAGCTAGATCCGGGCTTTAGGGTGGATGGTCGATCTCCTTGAAGCCACATTTCTTCACAACCTCCTTTTCAACAAGAGCTGTGTGCACAGGCGCGTCGTCGTGAACAAGGCGTACACCACCACTCAGCTTTCCTCGCCTTTTCTCTTTGATGGAAGCACGTAGTCTCTGCAGTAGGCCAGCATAGTACTCCCCATTTGCTGTGGTGTTCCTCTCTTTGAAGTTAATGAAGAGTATTCCTTCACAGTTCCAAAAGATTATGACCATGATCTTCTTGGTTGACTGAGTGGTCTTGGCCTTTATAAGAGATGCTGCTACAGGTTTACGCCACTCCATTGATTCTCTTTTGGACAAGGGATCATAGTAGAGGACCAAAGTTTTATCTGCTGAAATAATAGTCTGCAGAACTTCTCTCTCGTTGCCACGGCAGAGCTGCAAAATTGCCTGAAACAGATGACTCGTTGCTGCTTTTGAACTGAGGAAAGAAGTCTAGGCACCCATCTTGCACTAACCTTATTCGTTTTTAAATGTTCATGAATAATTCGAAGAACTGTTGTTTTAGAAAGGTCCAATCTTGCTGCTATTTCTAAAACTTTAAACCGCCTGGTCTTCCATAATTTATCCTTCCACAAGAGCGATATTTTCAGGAGCGAGCACCTCCAAGGGCCGACCTGCAAGCTCTTCGTCTTCAGTGCTTTCTCGATTCATTCGAAAAAGTTTGGCCCATTCTTTTACGGTAGAATATGAGGGGAATGCTTCCCTATATACACCGTCCAATTGCTGTTTAATTTCCTTTGGAGTAAGTCCTTCTTTTGTGAGGAACTTAATAACAGGTCGATACTCCATTTTGAATATGTCACAGTCTTCTACACATAGCCTTCCTTGTGCAACTATATCTGAACAACTGAACAGAGCGGAGCGGAAGTTACAACTGCAATTGTTTACTTAAGAGATAAGGTGTGACACCAGATAAGGTTTTTGTGAAGGCGATATTCCTTATCGGCGATGCCGGAAACTTATGCACCTACTTCGTCAAAATTGATTTCCTGAAACAAAGGATAACAATCGACTCAAAATGTTACAATTTGGAGTTCTAAACTTTAAAACAGTTCACGCATTTAAGATGTTTATTTGAGCTTCGGAAACCGTTACGAAAATAGAAATCTTTCGTTTTGCATAATGAGTATAGCGGTTAAAACACAAGTTTTTAGGAATATTTCCATATCTTATTTATTAAAATATATTCATGCAATGAGAAGAAATGCTTATGAAGGCATAATTTATCACTCCTGTGTATTATTAAAACAAAATAAACAAACGTGACTGTAGTGCAGAATGTACCTGCAACTAGTGCGCAATTCACCGCATATTGACCAAGGTTGTAATGAACATCACAACAACCCCATTCCAGACACAACACAAACAGTTGCCGATATGGAATTGAACTCCGCGGTAATGCTATGTGCTAACCGCTACATCCAAGCGCTTGATCCCTTTACATTGCACAGCTTGGAGAAAGTTGCCAGCTCTTTGTTCAACAAGTAGTTGATGTTACCGCTCTGCTACCCCTTTCCACCCCCGCCGGAGAATCAATACGACCACTACTAGCCGCTCTGAAGAGATTTTTAAAAGCTGGAGACTTGGCTCTTCTTCCCTTCTGGATAATGTTCCTTCCATCCTGACATATTCTCGATTTCTGGGAGATTTTTCCCCTTTCACTAGGGACGTGCAAGTAGCTACTTTACGTCATAGTGCGTTACTCCTTCCCGGAGATTACCTCTCTTCCGCTTCAGGGTGATATAGCCTCTAACTCTGATGCAAATCAAGTGCCAATCACATTGAAATACCTGAAACTTGGAGTGTTCCAATTCAAAGGGACTTAACGTGTTCCGCGCAAGACTTAACCCCTCGTCGTTGTTCTAAAGCACTACTGCATCTTAAGATATACTCTACTAAAGTTGCGGTAGTTGAGGATGCTAATTAGAATTACAAAATAAAATTTCCAATATAACACGCATGCTGTGTAAATTATGTGCATAGTATTACAATATCCGCTGCAGGAAAGCAAGGTATATAATGCCTGTACCTGCAATACGTACAACAGAGTATGTCCACATAAAACAAATAGTTGCATTCCAGTATCGTATGAACAAAGAAATCAACAAATAAAGTATGGAGAGCATACTTTCATATGATGGACAATACTTTTAGCCGAAAACTGAGGTTAGACGTGCTGGTCTCCTGCATATTCCCAACCCAACATTATTATATGATGCCAAACTTGGAGCCTAACAGAAGTGGAAAAGAATAACATCAGCATGTGCCAACGTAAAATAGAGCGGAAAGTACTAGGGATATTCATCATGGACAAAATATCGTCTGTGGAATTAAGAAAGATGTCAGGACTAAACGACCTGGCTCAGCATGCTAACAGCCTGAAGTGGAAATGGGGCGAACATGTAGCGAGGCTACTGAGCAGTAGATGGGGACATGGGATCCACGTATCGGTAGGACAAGAACAGGAAGACCGAGAACGAAATGGGCAGACTCCTTCAGGAAAGTAGCCGGTATAAAATGAATAGTGTTTAACTACTTTACTACGCAGGTACACGGGAGGTACTGATGATACATGAGATGAAATGATATGTTGGAAAAGACTTTTTAAAGAATGAAACATTCCAGATCTAAATTTATAGTACCTCCCGGCATTTGCCGTTTATGAGGAGTGAGGATAACTTGGAAAAACCGCAGTCTGGGAGGACGATCCTGGCGGGATTCAAACCCCAAACCTCCTACTCACGAGTCCGCGCCTTAACGACTTCTGCCACTCGTTGCGGTGGAAAGTAGCCGGGACACACAGGACCAGCGTGGTACGGAACCTGGAAGGTCCTAGGAACAGAGCTGCAGAAAAAAAAAAAAAGAATAGCCAAGCCAATAGTAAAAGTGATACCAAACTTATAACACAAAAACTTAATAGACTCAACACTTGAACCTCCTAGTTAAATTGTGTAAAACTTGTAAAATAAGAAACATTATAGACTTAACAAACTCATAAGAACAATAGCTCATTTGGACTAGCTCATTATATGAGAAATCAATGAGCAACCCGCTTGGGAACGCCCTAGTCCAGGATGGGGCATAAGTGGCTTAATTCAATTCAACTTATGATACAAAGCTATTAAAATTTCACTTAACCCCAATAACTTCTGTTAGCTGAGCTCGGTGGCTCAAGAGCTAACGCTTCGGACTTACACTTGGGAGGTTTCTGGTTAAAATACGTTGGAGCAGGCCATCATGATCATGGGGTATTTTTTTCATTTCCCTTAATCGCTAGTGGATATTTACTTTCCAAAAAATTTCCTCTCTCTCATTTCATATGAATTCATTCCATTGATTCTCTTAAAATAGAAAATGCCAGAACGAGATGGGCTGGGGCGTTATGTGGTTGGCTTACGCTTTATAAAGATTTTTGCCCCGGCGTCTGGTATAGAAACCAACCTTTTGAGGTGCTCAAACTCCATGGGAGGGGGGCCTCCATCGGCGTTCTATCTGGAAACATGTTACAGATCCCATCGCGTCCGCGCAGTCTCCACCCTCACTCATTTCTTTCCGCACGGAAGTTTAGGTACAAACGGCCAGCCATGAGGATAGTGATCTGTTTTGATTTTCATAATGCTTTGTACTTCAAATAATATAATTCAGTCATTGTTCAGTTATCACATCTTCTTTCTATTCGTTCTTTTCTGGTGTTAGGACTTAACACCACTTGCAACATAAATGCCATTGGGTGGGTCACTTGTAAAGATAATAACCCATTGCGTCTCACAAGGGCAAATGCCTCCTTATCAGTCCCAAAGATTGTGGCCATAATCTTCTTGTTTGACTGAGAGACCTTGACCTTTAGAGACGGTGCTTCGCCATGTTTACGCCACTCCATTGACTATCTTTTGGACAAGGGATCATAGTAGAGGACCACAGTTTCATCTTTTGTAACAATGGTTTGTAGAAATTCACTCTCGTTGCCACGGCAGAGTTCCAAAAATGCCTGCCTGACAACAGATGACTCGCTGATGATTTTGGACTGAGGGAAGAAGTCTAGGCACCCTTCTTGCACTAACCTTATTCATGTTTAAATGTTCACGAATAATTCGATGGACTGTTGTTTTAGAAAGGGCCAACCTTGCTGCTATTTATGTAACTTTGAGCCGCCGATCTTCCATTATTTCTCCTTCCTTAAGAGCGATGTTTTCAGGAGTGAGCACCTCCAAGGGATCGACCTGCACGCTCTTCGTCTTTAATGCTTTCTCGACCCATTCGAAAAAGTTCGACCCATTCTTTTACGGTACAATATGAGGGAGATGCTTCTCCATATACACCGTCCAATCGCTGTTTAATTTCATTTGGAACAAGTCATTCTATTGTGAAGAACTTAATGATAACTCGATGCTCCATTTTGATCATGTCAAATTCTTCTACACATAGCCTTCTTTATGCAACTATATCTGAACAACTGAACATAGTGAACCACCTCATGTTGCCGAGGTCGTTAAGGCACGTACTTGTGAGCGGGAAATCTGGGTTCGAATACCGCCAGGACCGTCCACCCTGACTGAGGTTTTTCCAGGTTTTTCTCAATCTTCATAAATGGCAAATACCGGGGAGGTACCCTAAACTTAGACCTGGAACGATTCCTTCCTTAAAAATAAACCCTTTCTCAATATATCATTTCATCTCATATATCATCAGTGTCCATCGCCTGTGGTGTCTCTGTAGTCAAAACGGGCGTTAAACACTATTCTTTCTGTACACAGTGGAGCGGAAAGTTACAGCTGCAATTATTTACTTGACAGATAAGGTATGGCACCCAGGTAAGGGTTTCATGATGGCGATAATCGTTATCGGCAAGACCGGAAACTTATGGATCTACCCTCGTACGTTTGGATTTGCATCATGTTGTCTAGTATTAACGCTATTTGGTGTTCCACTATGATATTTAGTCGCTGAGAAATACTGCGAAAAATATTTTAAATATGATCATCACTGTTATTTGTATGAATCGCTAACTAGTATTTCAGGCTTTAAATGCTTGTTTGAATGGTTTAATAGTTCTTATTATGAATAAAATATATTAGAAAAATAATCTTCTTAATAGAGTACAGCAGTCATTTCGCAATAAGTACCTGTATAAGATTGTAATAAGTTATATAACGTTGTAATACACAAATGCCTATACCTGTGCCTCAGGTGTGTAGTACATAAATAACTTTGTTATTGTTATGAAATATTATTAGTAAAATAAAACATTAAATAAATATTTAAATACAGTTGTTAAAGTATTTTTAAATTATATATAAATACAGAGATAAGTCTTAAGTCATGGTAAACATTTCTTTCTCGCGAGTAATGGACAATACGCAAAATCTAAGATGGACGATTGAAAGTGTATGTAATCTACTTTGAAATATAATCACCAGATGTTATATGCGAGCAGTGTGCATGTCTCAGCACGCCTCGGAGTTCAGTTGGTGAGCGACAATGATCAGGAACGGAGGTCACAAAGAGTGAACAACGTGCACCTGTTAATGTTATGAAATCTAAAGCTATAAGAAAAATGATTATAGGGTTACATTAGCAACTCACATACAGCAGGTGGTATTCAGCCCCTTCCCTATCATTGACAACAAACAAACGATATACTTGGAAACTGCTTCAAAGGCAGCTAAACACCGTGGATTATAGAGAGACCGATTTGCAATCCTGTGTAAATAGTTGTGCGTAACTTTTGCTCGTGCCCAATGTCTTGCTTCTTCCCTACGAGGGCCGCCTACATCTAGCTTTCCGTTGGTTGCACCACTCAGCAGTAAATGTCATATACTTTCAATCGTATATCTTAGATTTTTTGTATTGTTGTCAGCGGGGGGGGGGGGAAAGAACTAAGAACATATAAATAATCGGAAGCTTTCACGGCCGGAGTCAGCTTATAACTAGAAGTTTCTTCCGGGCTTAAGAGCCGTGGTCTGTTGGAGCCAAACGTTTCATCCTCAACTGCGGAGGACATCTTCAGTGGCGCGGTCTGAGTTTTCTGGGCGAAGGTCCTGGCACGATTGAAATGCCAGCTGGAGGTGTTATATTTATATATGAACTGCTCAAAGGGGATTGGTTCGACTGGAGAAGAGGGGTTGCCGATATTAGAGCACATAAAACAAGCCCACACTAGCAAAATTCATGCGAACCAATCACCGATCAGAACGGAGATGCCCCGCTCTCCGAATACAACCCCTCTGCTCCAGCCGAACCAATCCCCTTCGAGCAGTTCATATATAAATATAACACCTCCAGCTGGCATTTCAATCGTGCCAGGACCTTCGCCCAGAAGACTTAGACCGCGCCACTGAAGATGTCCTCCGCAGTTGAGGATGAAACGTTTGGCTCCAACAGACCACGGCTCTTAAGCCCGGAAGAAACTTCTAGTTATAAGAACTTATACCTCTTTTATATTGAACATGTTTTCTTTTACATTAGTCGTCTGTAGCACATAAATTTGAAACTAGGAACCAGACTTGAAAAAGCGGGTCACTGCCGGGATTCGAATAATGGATATTCAGCCTTCACAGCTGACGCTCTTACCAAATGACTATGACTAAACTAAACTAAAAGCCTAGGTGTGGAGTAATAATAGAATTAGGAGTCGCCCCTTAAGGAATTAATCTATCATAGTGGAGAAACCTTAGGGAGGTCTCCACGGTATAAAAATATCAGACGACAAAAGTTCCTGGTTCCGTACTTGGAGGAGGTCACGATCACTCATTTGGTAGAGTTCAGCCCTAAAAGCTGAATATCCTTTTGAAATAAACATTATTATTTTTAAAATGTTTACAATTTCATAGACAACTACACTCTCTCATCTTAAACGTTCTCAAAAGACAACCGTTGAGCTTTCTATATACTTAAAGAAAAGCGTTCAAATATATTTGTGGCTACTATCAAGCCTCGCAGACTGTTATGTAATATTGGCTGGATATATAGTTTCTTAATTGTTATCAGTTCAGCATTAATGACAAAGCAGGAGAGATTGGGTAACAATCTAACGTTGGACGCCACTAAAGCAAGCAGAAGCTTTAGGAGTACTAATTTTTCGGTTTCTGCCTTCCGCGGCCGTCTGTCCCCGAAGCATGTTTTGTGGGGGCTGTTATTGGAATATGTGGTAGGCCGCAGTGCCCTCTTGTCCCACAATTGGGGACGCGTGCTCCCAGAAAAGCGTAATTCTCTATCAGTCGATGATAGTGCAGTTCTATAACTGCCCTGTGTTTAACTATCTCTGTCACTAATAAACTCGTTGTTATCTACGCCGTCCTGTATCTTATAGATTGTCAGTTTTATTCAAGTTTAGTAGGCATGGGCTGTTAGCTAAAAGATCAAGGTTTGCTGTCATCATAGAAATTGGAAATAGGATAAACTTGAGCATAATTGAAGTGTATAATTCTCCAAAAATATTCTCTTTTACTCAAGGCTGCTCACCTCTAAATGGTAATACTTTGGCAACAAGTTTAACTTCAGAGATACCTCTTCAGTGTAAAATGAGCGTACAAACGGAACTGCTTTAAGTAATAAAATTGTTACTGAAGAATGAGTTGCTCCAAGTCGTCATCAGTTCCACCTGATACCTAAAACTTCAGCTGAAGTAGCCATGATTCTTTCGTACAGAGTTAACGCATGCCAAAGAGACCATTAGAGCTTCTGAGAAAAACAATGAAGACATAAAGCGAGGAAACAAGTATATGAATATGTTTAATTTTATTCAGAATTTCATGTTCAGGAAATATCAAGAAATAATTATGTGCCTACGTTATCTGTGGCACAAGACCTCGTTTCTGCTTGCGTGAAAATCTAGGATATATTACTTGTTTAGGTGTTTCAGTTTCCTTTAGCCCTGTGATTGTCTTTAAGTGTCCATGCAAGGGCAGTAGAACTACTAACATTAAGAACTCGGTTATATAAAATTTATTAAAAGTATCATACAAGTTAAGTAATGAACTGAAATCATCCACACGATTTTACTTGCTCTATTCTTTTACATTCAGTCATTTTTACTACTCAAGCAAAATAAACTTAAAGCCACAGATCCAACTAGTATATGTTTCTTACATTGTTAGTGTACAGAGCAGTTGTGAGGTCACTATGGCGTACGCGGCCGAAATTAGGGATTGTGAAAACACCGAGGAACTTAATCAGGCACAAACACAGTTTCTAAAACGGTTGCTACAAGTAGGGAGGGGTATAGCAAATTGTGCAGTTCTTAAAGAATATTTCTTAATATTTCTCACGAAAGTGTGAATTTAAAAATAAGAATAATTAAGTACTGGTTAAGGATAATATGGGGGGATCAAGCTCTTCTTCGAGAAGTTTGTCTAAGGAAGCAAATATATGCCGAAATTTCAAATTATTATTATTATTGTTATTATTATTATTATTATTATTATTATTATTATTATTATAAATATAGTTTTCAGATTTGTACCCCAAGATAAATGGTTATGTAAAATAATTTTATGCCTAGAAATAAGGTCTTACACGCCGACACAGTTATAATTAAGCATGAAACATTACCTGCCATGGACGTGAGGTTATCCAAACTTCAACCGTAGCATAAGTGACTTTGAACGTTGCATGGCAGTTCAAAGTAAACTCTACACTACAGGTTACCAATCGACTCGTTCATTTTCGGCATTGTTGCTATGACCAGTCATCTAGGAAGTTTTAAGTTTAGCCCTCAGTTGAGAGCCAGTTTAAGTTTTACACGCGGAGAGAAGCAGTTCTAGGTACTACCCGCGGCTAGACATTTTAAGTTCTACATTCTGCAGGGACGCGTCCATTCATTGTTAAACCCTACACACTGCGACGCACCCATTTGTCAGTTCCAAGATCCACATACTTACTGTACGCACGTCTAGGTTCCAGACGCGGCGAGAGACAGTCAAGTTTAAGTTCTTTACTCGCTGGCAATACATGCTAAGGCATTCGTAATAAGCTTTATTTCACATTCAATGCATATCCGTGGAAGATACGGCAGCTAAATAAGATAAGTGTATTAAGTTCTATCGTGTGAAAAACACCAGGGGACTGTTGAACTCCTCTTCCAGTCCTGTTGAGTGCGAATCACCAAACACCGAAGCGATCAATAATCAGTCTACCAAAGCACTTCAAAATGTGAGACCCCACTAGAAACCGCTTCAAAATTGACGCTCAACGTGGGTACGACGGGAAACCGCTTCAGCATGTTATCGACTATTTATATTCTGTTAAAAATGTTGAGCATTGTCTTTTCCGGTTTATGTTTACACAAATATTAGCACTCTGTTCGCATTAGAACATGAAATATAACAAGGCTTGAAGAAAAATGGTTTACAATTATACATACATACATACTACATATATACATACATACATACACACATACATACATACATACATACATACATACACACATACACATACATACATACATACATGCATACATACATACATACATACACACATACATACATACATACATACATACATGCATACATACATACATACATGCATACATACATACATACATACATACATACATACATGCATACATACATACATACAATGTGTACACACTTCAAGCAAAGAAAAAAACTGTGTTAACATAACCAAACTGAATTCAAAACAGAAAATTATGAACATTAATCATCTTAGACTTTTACAGTTACAGCAGTTGCTCAAAATGAACAACATCATGATCGATACACTTCTGAGTACGTTGAACTACTGATTGAGCAACGTTTGCGAAAGTGTCCTCAGCGATTGCAGCACATGCCGTTTCAATTTCTTCCCGAAGTGCTGCCAGCGTAGCTGGTTTTCTACGGTATACAGCATCCTTAAGAGTTTCCCATAGAAGTCCAACGGCGTTAGATCCGGAGAATGCGGTGGAAACCCATCGGACCTCTTCGTCCTATCCAGTGCCTTGGAAGATTGTCATCAAATTACGCACAAACATCTTGGTGGTAATGTGTCGGTGCACCATTCTGTTACATACGGTACCACGAGTCTCATATTTGTCTCGAATGCGTTGGCGGTTCTGTTCTGTACACACATCTCCATTGCCTTTGAACTTCAACAACATTCTCGGTTTTCCAATACCACTTCAAAATTGCTTCCCGCTGTCCAAACGACAATCTTGGCTCCATTTTGTTGTAGCAGCGCTATCATGATGTAATGTGAGTCACATCTGTTTACAGAACATCATACTACACATTACTGTTGTTTTTCGGTTCAACTTTGAAATATATTAAATAGATATCTGCTGTGAAAGTGTGTATACATATACATTTTTCAGGACAGTACAAATTTGGAATAATTCTTGATGTTCGATTTCACATATAAATATGTTACACGTATATTATAGCAATACTAATATCTCTCTGCCTCTGTTATATGATGTGATGTTTTCTATCCAGAAACATTGAAATCATCTTTGTGGTTCCTCAAATTCGTGACCTCCTTAAGCATTATGATTGAGCTTTGTGATCATCACAAAGATGGCGCAGCGCACAACCGCATGAACATTGGCCTACTAGATCGACTTTCAGAATGTTATTGTTTTTTTATTGATTTAATACTATTTCTGCCAGCTGGCCAGCATTGTCTATGTTTTTCGCTAAAGTTTAGGTAAAAATATTTATACCTAGACTTCAGATAATATACTAAATTATATAAGTTACAGCCTGGAAGAGCGCTGTTGCATTCTGAGAGAAACCAGTCAATGCATGTGCAGATAGAAACTTGTGGTTAGTTTGAGGGAAACTTTGGCAACCAATGGTTTTGCGTTTTTGTATCACATGGTGTTTTCATTGTATGCTAATATTTTTCGTTAGTTATGCCACTACATAAATATAGTTAAAGAACAAGTTTTTTATGTACATTACATATGGGAAAACGAATTCTTGCAGAGAAGTGGTAAGATGCCTTGAAAAGAAAATTTCTTGGCAAGCATGTTCTAGGTAGAGAAACTGCTAACGAAATTGTTAAAATGTTACGAAAAATAAGATCTCTGAATGACAAAAGTCATCTGTTCTTTCGGAATAAAGTTTAAATGAAATCTAGGCATTTCCTGCGCAGATGCCGGCAATGTATTGCCACTGAGTGGCATCATCTTAAAACGTTTATGTAACACAAGTTACATAAACTTGTATCTTTTATGCCCTTAGTAAAAATATTAATAATAAAATAAAGATATTAACTTTATACTCTTTTTGCGGCCGCATTTCTCCAGTAAACAGTCATGCTCAGGTGGTCAGTAACTGAAATAACCTCACTGTATGTTGTAGAAAAATGCAGATTATATTTGAGTTAAAACTTTCAGATATAAGAGCAGATAGCTACTTGTAGAGTATTAGAATTGTAATTCCATGATCTAGAGGCAAATGAAAATGCTAAAGTCTTTTTAAGCTCTTGTCTAGTAGCAATTAATGCTTCAGAAATTAATTATACTATCTCATATGAGAAAACGAAAAAAAGATGTAAACTTTCATCCATTTTGATGTACAGAGCGCTTATAATAACGTGGTACAATAATCAAGAGATTTCTGTTATATTTATTGAAATGCTTTGCGAAATGAGTGGCTACAAACTATGAAATAAACTGATCATTAATTTACAGCCATTATTCACATGACTTAAGTTTCAAAGGCCCTTTCATAATATTCCATAAATTATTAATTTAATTAGCTAACAACTTGTTTTATTTTTCTCTTAGGTTCTGATTTGTCATAAAATTATATTTTTGCAATTAAAAGGATGGAGAAATTACAAAAAGAAGACGGATAAATAAGATGAAAAAATGTCTTGTTTTAGATCACATATCATCTACAAGTATGATAAAAGCGAATATACCTAACATCAATAAAAAGTTATGACAAGAGCTTGAAGCTATGCTGTCGCGGATCTCGTAAAATCAATTTTCTCATCGTATTTCTTTCCCCATTTCTTCCCGCCCATAATCTCTATCTCCTCCATTTCTCTTTTTCACGAAAATGAGGTGTAGCAGAAAGAGCGTCGCCATCGACTTTTTGATTATTGATTCTCGGAGCGTGGGTGTGAATACGTGTGCGACATACACACTTCAGCATTACTCATCATCTCTCCACCTCTTCTTGTTGCACTGTCTCCTGTTATTACTTCATTATTTTCTCTTTCATATATCCTGCAACATAGCGTTGGTTACCCAGCAAGTTTATCATGATTGGATGCATTATAGATCAAGAGTTATGGAATTATTTAATGAAAATATTATACAGAAAATGAATAACTGTGTTTTCATATCAGTTTGACAGAAAAAGCATGTTTATATAGGAATTTAGCTATAAAACTTGTCCCGTTTTGCAGTTTTTACTTCGTTTATGAACCTTTTCATGTTGATCCCATGGCAGTATGCAGTGATTTGGGAAGATGGTTAGGGAATGGTTTCTATAGAGCGTTCAAGGTTAAGAAAAGAGTATAGGTCTTTGGGCCTTAAATTCTGCATCCTCCTCTAATACAGTAAACGTGCATTATACAGGATACCCGCATAGAACCTCCCTCATTTCATATTATTATTTTAAGGAAACTGTTAGTTCTAGAGCTATGAAGTTTGTTGTGTCTTGTAAAGGAACTCAAATTTTTTCTGTTCCCACGGTGTTCGGGAAAACGTCAGGGACAGAGAAACTTTTATGAATGGTGTGCTGTGGAACGTGACTGAATTGAGGACTGTTTTTCTTCATGGATAAAACAATAAATTGTGTCATTTATCTTGACATTCCTGGCCAGTTTGCTATCTCACAACTTCTCCCTTTGCAACCAAATGTGATATTCCAGCACGATGACAGCCCACTGCACTGGAGTGTAGATGTTCGTCCGTTTTTGGATAGAACGTTCATGGACCCAGTTCCTAACCCCAACGATTTCCATACATTACACCTTTGGAATTTTTTCTGTAGGTTTATGTGAAAGACAGACTCCACGCTGCACATGTACATGATCTTCCTGATCCTCGCCAAAACTTGTGCCAGCTACAACTCAATCACTCCGAACGTACTAATGCGCACATGAATCGATATTGATTATCGATTGGACATTCCGAGAGTTACTAATTGAAGTAGAAGTTCATACATTTTAAACAGTTTCAGTTGCTTTATCTGATACCGCAAATTGCAAATCTCTAGGACTAATAGTTTCCTTAAGATTAGAATTTGAAATCAGGAAGATTTCATGTGGACACATTTAGTGAAAATAGTCCCGATACTAGTTTAGCTGTCAGCGGCTAAACCCTCCGGCAAGCGCTGCACAATTTAAATTTGGGCACTACGTATTAAATAACAACATGTGATACTCACCATCGTTACAGTGGATGTTGAAAATGTCCATTTTTACTGACACGTTTCAGTTCTTCATCTCTAATAGACCAAACCTAGTTTCGAATGTTTAAGTTCCTCCTTCGTGTAAGGATTAGTTGAACCTCCTTTATTTAAAAAAACAAAAAAAAAAACACAAATATTAAGATATGGGAAACTAGAATGCTAAACCAAAGTCAACAATTCTGAAATCAAATATACTTCTCAATTCTGTTTTCATCCCCCCCCCCCGTTAGTCACAGAAAACTGCTGCACTATTTAATATTGTTTTTATATTGGAATCGGGCTGCCAAGAAATTTACACATTTAATGCTTGCTTCATTGTGCCTCACGAATTTCTGCAGGTTATGCCTTGTAGACGATGTAGTGATTATTTCGCCATTGCACTAATTGCTCTTGACTGCGCAACCCGCTCGCAACTGATCCAAGAGAGAATGACGCCGTAAAATTTCATCAACTGGATGGGGATAGGTCCGTTGATCGGCCGATCTAATTCATGGTACTTTTAAACTGATCTTACTGATCAGCATTATTATTAAGTCCCGTAATACAGCATTGGTTTGTGTATGGCAACATATTATACAGCATTAAATTATTTCTATTTCTATCGTAATGAAAGAGGAAAACTCTACAAACTACAAAAAAACAGCCCGGTTACGTCACACTCAAGTACTGTACTGTATTTTAAGTGAGAGAGTTTCTGTTTATTCGCAAATATTCTTATGTGCAAATAATTCACATTAATTTGGCATTTTTGGTACTGGGTGTAATTTTAAATACTGGCCGAATATGTTTAAACAAAGAGTGTGCTTAGGAAAGAAGAGGGGCAAATGGTGATAAATTTATTGTCATGTTTGAAACCAAACACCCGGAACAAAATATAAGCTGAGCAGCAAATAATGTCGTCTCATTGTTAGAAATTTAGATATTTCGTACTTTTTAATAAAAATTGAGAATGCCGAAAATGTCCAACTAAGAAGGGGGGGGGAACAAAAGTTTGCAGGAATGCCAAAAAAAAATGACAATTTCACTTTTGTGACATCATAAAATGGACCAATGAAATGAAACAAAATTTCTACTTTTGACTAATCACAACCCGATATTATGAAACCCTTTTACCACGCAAAGTGCCTTTGTCTTCTGGTCAGTGTAGCGAACTCTATACCCCCCACTATAATTCCTGAGCATCATACAATTTAATCAAGAACAGCATTCGGCAATTTTAAATAAAGTGCGGAATTCTACTTCTACATGCTCATCTACTAATTTCCGAATGTCCTTTGTATCCAATAAAATTGCACCCCTGCATTTAAATTTGATAGCTGTGTTTTCATAATTGTAAATTTAAGTAACTTAATGTATATTCACTCAAACAATTGTTTTTGTGTATTCAGCGAAACAGTCTGACATAATTTTGTAAATTATGTAACAATATCTACCTAAGCAACCATACATCTTAATAAACACGTACCGCCACGGGTGGCCGAGGTCGTTAAGGCACGGACTCATGAGCGGGAGGTCTGCGGTTCGAATCCCGCCAGGACCGTCCTCCCTGACTGAGGTTTTTTCCAGGTTTTCCTCAGTCTTCATAACTGGCAAATGCCGGGGAGGTACCTAAACTTAGGCCTGGAACGCTTCCTTCCTTAAAAAAAAAAATATATATCCTTTCCCAATTTATCATTTCATCTCATGTATCATCAGTGTCCACCGCCTGTGGTGCCTCAGCAGTAAAAACGGGCGTTAAACACTACTCAAAAAAAAAAATAAATAAATAAATAAATACGTTGTTCAAAATGGTAAAATCTTTTCTCTGTTTTGTTTTTTTCTCAGTTGGTATTAGTAAATCGAATATATCGATTTTAATAGTCGACTTTCGTCTGTTTCAGTCTCACGGTTTCGGAATAGGTAGGTAGGTATTCATAAGTAAGTATAACATTTTATACAACTGTTAATATTCTGTGCGTGAATTTCAAATATATATTACTCTTATTCTTATTCTATTCATGAATTAGCCTTAACCTCGTATTTGCCTCTCTATTAGCATTATTGACAGTCGACTTTCATCTGTTGCTAGATGGCTTGAAAAGTTGTATTCGTAATACAAATTTACAATTATTACCATTTTGGAAGCTAAATTTAGGGGAATTATGTTTAAATTTTTGTTTTATTCCTGAAATAGTTTTAATAAACATCACTACTCGCTACGTTCGTGAATTTATTGGCAATCTCAGAACCTCTTGTGATATTACTTGTGATAATTTCGTTAGACATGGAATAAGACATATTGTTTATGAATTATATTTCAACTTTATAATTTAATACGTTATTTGTTTATACTTGTATTTAAATTTTCCGTTCTGATGTTCAAATGGGGCATTCGCGATATTTTTGATAACGAAACTATCTCGTAGTACTGAGCATGTCCTTTTTTATGTCGTGACAGCAGTCCAAACAGGATGTACTAGAGAGCACCATGTGAGGCTATCTAACAACCGTGTTGTCATAAAACCTGTAGTCTTTTTTTGACCCTGAACGCTCTGTAGAGTAACGCATTTTTAGTATAATGTGAATCCGCTCCTATGCGCACTGGATTCATTCAAAATTTTCATGTTCATTTGTCTCATTCCACAACTATAATTTACGACATTATATTTCTGTTTGTATTTGGTTATTAGAAGTCAAGAAATCATAATCAAAAATTGTACAGTTTTAACAAAGGAAAAACTTTAAAAAAAACAGTTTACTAATTTTTAACATTAGCACACAAGTGGGTGGTTTCTGAATGTAAGGGAAAACATTAACAATTAAATCAGAAACTTTACGGTGTTCCAACTTAATCATATCAATCGGAATCAAAACGCAAGTTTAGTCGTGGTAGGACTAGTGTAGCATTATCTGCAAGGTAGGGTTGTGGTATATGTTTTAGGAAGCGGAGTTGAAGAGACGTAAAATAACCTGTGAGCGGACAAAGTTTATAACTAAAGCTTTGTAATTCGTATGCTAATTGCTTTCTTAGAGTGTAGTAAGTTTGCATAAGAAATAATGCTATAACTTCGTATTTTTCACACCAAATAGAAAAAAATTTATTTAGTTCACCCTTGCTGCTGCAAGTGTTTATGGTCTCTTGTACTGCATCTCCAGGTAAAGCTATACAGAGTGTGTCACTTAACATTATCACCTCAATATCTCCCAGACAATTTTATTGAACCCTTTTCTCACGATGGAAGGACAAAAAGGTCACACAAATTTAGCTTAATCAGATTATAGGAATCGTGAAAAACTGTATTATCAGTTCAAAGTTATATTTGTTCATTGTTCAGTGGATATTATTCTAGAATTGCTAAAAATATACGAAATTAGAATGACAATATGAATAGCCGCATGTTTATTGTAGAAATCATTATCGAGATACAGCCATTGGAATTTTCTCTATAACCTTTAATTCCTGGATGATGTATAAAGATAAATCAATGTTGGTAAGGAAGTTGTAACTAAGGATCTTAAAGGTTTTAACAAGCATTAATCCAGATAATTTCAAAATGAGTTGAAAAGCGGTTACACCAAGGATAACTTCATGACAACCATTTTCAAGGAAACGTTCTAAGTGTCATTCTCAGATAAGCAAAAAACTACCCATCTGTGTTATTATTTAACATATAACATCCAAAATCATTGTGACAAAAAATGTTTACTGCTAAGTTATTTGGCATAATTAATCATTACCAAAAATACAATAGTCAGTGAGAAAATAATTAAAAAAAATAAGAAGATTCTGTGTGCCAAATGATGGAAGAGTCGGTTACAAGTGCTATTCAAAATTGTATTACCATTTATTTCAAGTTTTAGGGGAAAATAATTTTAAAAAATAACATTAATATTTACAGGAATGTATGTTATAATGTTATTAAGCACAAAATACGTTAATAATGGCAAAAGTAATTAAACAAGCACAGCAAAATTCTTATACTTTTTCCTACAACTGAAAGGAAGAGTTAAGTTTTTCATTCTTACACAGGGGTTGAAATTGATGTCTCACAAAACTTTGTGTGCTCTTCAGCAAAGAATGGCAACATGAACTAGAGGTCTTTTTTCAACTGAAACGAACTTCCAGACGAAGTACATATTGTTATATATCAACCACTGATTTTCTTCTCTTTGAAACTTCAAAAACCTTCCACTCCCCAATGGCGAATAAATCCTTTTAATATCTCTTTGAGATGAATCAGATCAAAATACTTTAGGCATTGTGCATTTTGAAATGTTGCACTTGTTTAATGTTAACAATATTCTTAAAATCAAAGCAATCACCTACTCCATTGCAATCACATGAAAACAATTTATAGCTTGTAGCTTAATCTAAATTCTTATGTAAACTTTGGAAAATGAAGTCCTTACTTACACTTTTTCTTTTGTCTTTAATAGCGAAATATCTATTTCAACACAAAAAGCTATGGCCACTGACTAATTACTTCTGTACCATAAGTATTTCCCCTTAAAAGTTAATATTAACATGGCATGGCACTTAGATCAACGATGGAAACATAGTTATGGTATTTAGAACTGCGCTATCTGTTAACGAATATTTTAACTGCTTTATCTTTGTATAGACACTTTAAACACAACTATGAGATGCATCAGGGCAAGTAGAACGATAACTTAGAACGTTTGGTATTTCCACTGTTCATATCTAATAACGGATTATACTGGAACCTTGCGGCAACCTCGTGTTACATTATAACATTATGCTAAAAATGAACAGTTTTTAAACTCTATTTGGGCTAAACTTGCGAGCATTTCTTTGTCCTTCTCTCTGGAGAAATCCAAAGCTATTTCCTCCATTCTTTTCTTCCCCTTTTCATTCTCTTCATTCCATAAACGTATATGTGTTTCTTCAGACCATATCCTTCCTTGTGTTTCTTAATCTTTTCTTTTGGTAACGGGGTAATAACTGCTCTGTAACAAGTAACAAGTATTCGTGTGTTTCAATTTGCCCATTTGCTGTATCCAAGAGAGGTTATTTATTATTAATCCATCATGTACCTTCATACATAATTTTAAATAGTTAAGGTGCTAGTCTAGAGCTCAAAAGTTAATCAAAATATTTCCTAGTTGGGGTTCCTAATCTTAATAATACAGGAATCCTTAAAACCACTCTTTCCCATTGGGTCATTCGCGGCTTTAGGGGGGGGGGAGGTTATAGGAAAAGTTCAGAGGATCCGGTAAGCATTTGCATAAAATTTTCCACTTTCCTAATTACAAAATAAATGTACTTCTTTTTTTAATATTACTGCCCACATCCGCTACCTGCAGCTAACATACAAATACAAAAGCATTAAAAAGTATCAGCTGATCTCTGACAGCTGTTAGCTAGTTGGTAAACATAACTTCAAAGTGAAATTTAAATAAAGTTCGTAGGTTCGGAATGTGTAGCAGTTACGTGGGTAGAATAACAGACGCAACTTATACATCAGTAATTAGAGGAAGGTTTGTCAGTGTCTGAAATAATAAAAAAAATTTAAGAATTAAGAAAGCTATAAAATTGCACTTAACTCCATCTTCACTTCGTTCTTTTATCATGGTTTCCATCATAATATTGTATCAGTAAAGTAACGCTAAACCATACAGGATGTTTCCGTGATGATGATAATGTGTCGTTTTCAGATTGGCAGCCTCTATCGTAAACGCTGAAGTCGCAGATTATA
The DNA here is from genome assembly GCA_030762175.1 of Metallyticus violacea. Taxonomy (NCBI): domain Eukaryota; kingdom Metazoa; phylum Arthropoda; class Insecta; order Mantodea; family Metallyticidae; genus Metallyticus; species Metallyticus violacea. The sequence goes on from CM060841.1 coordinate 5,643,537, forward strand.
ATTCAGAATTTTTTGGATATTTATGACAGAGGAATAAAAAAAAAAGCATCGGTCTTTGTTTGTAGATGTAATAATTCTGTATATTTGTAGTGCTTCCAAAAGCTGCGAAAACACTTGCAACAGCTGTTCAAAATGGCGTCCTCTAGCAGATATGAAAACGTCCATATAAGTCGCCCGAGAGTTCCGCAACCGTATTGGCATTTCGCTCGGGTTAAATGAGCGTGCGCTTCATCTTGTAAACTCAGTCTGCAGTCCACTAGACACTCGCACTAATACATCTGGATTAAACTCTTCAGATGCACGTCATAGCGTCTTTATTGTATCACTATTTTAAAACGTACGCCATCTGCATGGCATTAGTGGAGTTTCTTTCCCAAGCCTTCGTGATATGCGCCTACATGGTTGTCCAGATTGCCTACCCTTATTTTTTTTTCTTCTAAAATTCTTTTATATCTCCTGCAACGTGTGAAAAAGAGCTTTGGTTGTTATTTGCTACTGTGGGATTTCCTAACTCAAATTGATACTTTGCCTTTCTCTATAATGCCTGAAGGATTCTACATCATCAAGGACACTCCCGGTATGTTGTACCGTTTTTATAGATGCACTGCTTAGTAGATTTAAGGTCGCGGATTTTTATGGCGGTAAAACCCAAAGTATGGCTTCCTTCCGAAGGGAAGTAAAGCGCGGGTCCAGTGTCGTACATTTATGGCACGTAAAAAAACCTTAAGCCTGAAAAAAGAGACCTCTGAGCAAAATTTGTCGACCGTTTCACGCCCTGAATTGAATGGGACGCTGATGACCTGAGCTGTTAAAGAGCGCCCGTAAATAAATCAATAAATAAAAATAATAATTTTTCTTTTGTTCTGCCTCTATCTACGAGGGCCATCCAGAAAGTAAGTCCCAATCGCGCATGGAGATGGAACCACTTGTCGGATAGGAATGCGCATGCGCAGGAGTAGAGAGGAAGTATGTGGGAATAATGCAGTAAAGTTTCAGCCTTGTGACGGCTGTGGTTACCGCGCTGGGCTATAGGAAAATGGCTGCTCTGATATTGTCTCCCGCCAACTGCGAGGTTCGTGCAGTCATCCGAGGTTTGCTCGCTCAAAAGCAAAGTCCAGCAGAGATCCACCGCTAATTGTGTCAAGTGTATGGACACGACATTATGGTAAGACGATGGTGCAGGCAATTCACTGAAGGACGAACCAATATTCACGACGACGACTGTAGTGGCCGACCGTCCCTGGTGACGGCAGAAGTGTTGGAAAGTGTGCGGCAAGCAATTGAGCAGAAACGGTGCTTCACAATTTCAGAACTCTCTTGTCAATTCCCCAGATGTCTCGCTCCCTTGTGCACGAAATTGTCTCCCGGAAGCCTTGACACTTCTGCCGTCACCAGGGAGTCGGCCACTACAGTCGTCGTCGTGAATATTGGTTCGTCCTTCAGTGAATTGCCTGCACCATCGTCTTACCATACTGTCGCACTAATGTCGTGTCCATACACTTGACACAATTGGCGATGGATCTCTGCCGGACTTTGCATTTGAGCGGCAAACCTCGGATGACTGCACGAACCTCGCAGTTGGCGGAAGACAATATCAGAGCAGCCATTTTCTCCTAGCACAGCGCGATAACCACGACCGTCACAAGGCTGAAACTTTACTGCATTATTCTCACATACTTCCTCTCTATTCCTGCGCATGCACATTCCTATCCGACTAGTGGTGCCATCTCTAGGCGCGATTGGCACTTACTTTCTGGATGTACCTCGTATTTTATCTGCTTTTATTATAATTATTATTATTTAATCGCTTTTTATTTTAGTTAGTTTTTAGATTTAGATAAGTCTGCACAATAATAACATAACAAATGTAAACATGTAATTTTTTCAAATAAAGAATAAAAGTTCTGGATATACGTTCTGGTATAGGGAACAGGTACCGGGATGCAGTATTACAGATTTTTATTTTATTTTATGTACCTGCGTAACTTAACACCTTTTTGTTTTCAATGAAATTAGGTGTTGTATGGCAGGTAGTATTTAAAAGCAGTTCTGGCTGATATTTCTTTGATGAACCGTGTAAATCATGCGAATTGCTCAAACGCTTAGTTGTGCATTCACTGAGTTGAGTGACGTTGTCCTGTGTTCGGTAAACTGTATTCCGCAAATTTGCTTGCTCTAATAAATCGATCAACAGTTCGGCTGTCCCGAGTCATCTGATGACAAAGGCAGTGGTAGTGCGAACGGGCATTTGGTTAATTAATTGATATATGGGGTAAATAAGAAAATGGCTTTTGTATATTAGAAGCTTTCGCATCCCATGCGAGATATTAAATGGTGCTTTTGTTCAACGAACAATATATTGGTTTTATTGTATATATTTATTTAATTGTACACATATTTTGGCTACATTTTATAATAATTAATATTATAAGAGGGTCTGAGATTACGTGAGTGAATTTATCTGGAGAGCTCAGACCCTCGTGTAATATTTATTAGGAATATTTCAGAATAAAATAAGAATTTAAATATAATTGCCTTAAACTTGGCTTATAAAATTGTAATAATTGTATATTTGTCCTTAACCTTTTCAAGCAATCTTGAGACAGAAGAATGCCGATTGTCAGTAATGCCAATGGAGAAAAGTAAAATACGGGTTTATCTCTATTTCATGAAAAGAATAAGATTTATATATAAAAGAAAAATAAAAATAAAGTAACACTATTAACAATGTAACCAATTAACAGTAATTATAACAGCAGAAAAGGATAAAAGCTTCTATGAGTTCTTCTATGGCAAGAAGACAAGCCAAAACAAGACAACTCAACGAGTTCGAAATATACCTAGCGATTTCAAGTGTGTCTTTTTCTTAGTGTTTTATCCTTTAAATAAAAGTTTTTATAATTACTGTTAATTTGTTATATTGCTAATAGTGTTACTCTATTTTTATTTTTCTGTTATATTGTTTGCATCCCTGGTGTTGCTTTTAACTTGACTTATTAAGTTAAATTTGCTTTGGCCTGTTTTGCTTTTGACTTCTTTAGTCTTTATCTATTATTCTTTCAATTTTATTTCTGACATTTTCTGTTTTTACTAATACAATTTATTGTTTAATACATCTTATACTATGACATCTATCCAAGGTAATATATTAAATGATATATATATATATATATATATATATATATATATATATAATTTGAAATTCGCCTACAGAATATTAACATTTGTAATAAACGTTATACTTATTATTATCTATCCTCTTCAGAAGCCGTGAGACTGAAATGAGCAAAAGTCGACTATTACAATCGCCGTTCGATTTTCTAATACCAACTAAGAAAAAATACATAGCATACAGTGTCTCTATTTTTCTTTGTATTCTGTGGTTTGGAATTCCTAATGATAAGATCAATTTGCACATTTGACGCAACACCAAAACGCTTTGAAGAGCCCTCCATTTTGCGTTATTATTGTAGATTGTTCATAATTTTGTTGCTATTAATAGCTCCCCACCGCCTCTATCACAAGTGTGGTCAGTGATCTATGTTCAGGAATTGTATAGTGGAGGTATAGAGCTGGCTAGAGACATCGCGTCAAAAATCGAATTTGATATTTTTTTTCTCCATAATTTAACTCCGTAATCCGGCTGTGATGGTCAAAATTCAAAATTTTATTTCGTTTCATTGATCGATTTTAAGATTACGTCACATGAGTGAAATAGTCCATTTAAGTACTTTTATTTTTTAAAAGAAATTTATAAACGTTTTTGTAAGTTACACCATTGATTTTCTCTGCTTTTCACTCCAGAAAAAAAAAAACTCAGCAACTCTTTATACTTAAGAGCTCCAGTTAACATGCTTTGTAGTGGATTTTATGTTGCATAATTGTATACAGTTCAGTGCAGTCTCTTTTATGTGCAAGCCATGTGAGTGAAGTGGAGATTGTATTTTTATTTTCGTTTCCTGCTGCGAGCGTGTTTTTTGTGTAATTATTTCACGATTTTTAGGAAATACAATTTATTATTAACACAACTAACACAAAGAGTGTTTTAACAAAGCATTTAAATAAAGGTAACATAAACTACAAAAATATTTTATTGAACTTACTGATATTGTTTCAGATATTTTTCAAAGAACAAGTTGGAACGCCCTAAAGAGTATTTAAAATATATACACGCCAGACAAAGACAATACGTGTTTAAAAAGTGTATATTGCTATACCTTGCATGCTGAACTACTCCAATTATTCGCGTGGGAGGTGTAGTTAATAAAAGAGTAAGACAGGGACGTTCTTTGTCGCTCACTCTTTTGAATATTTATATAGATAATGTCATCATAAAATAGAAAGGGAAACCTCCACCAGGAGTAGAAATGAACAAAAACAATAATAATACATAATACATAAAATGCAAAAAAATTTAATAACCTCGCCCCATCCTATCAAGTTCTGAGTGTCTAGTGTGATCATTTTCCCTAAACAGTAATATGCAGCCAGCGTTGCCCCGTTACATTCATGCATCAAAGATTGGACAGAAAAGATTAATATTTCATGCTTCTCATATTGATAAAATATCTGGGAATTGCTCAATTATAAATAAAGAATAAAGTGTTTAGCACCACTTCCATATCCGATCTCTGTTAGCACTAAACATTGAGTGAAAGAGATTGCAGAGACGTGACAATGTTGCTTTCCTAAGCGAATGTTGACACACGTCATTCCTCAAGCGTAACATAAATAAGCAAGTGGGTAATCGTAATCTCGTCTTCAAGAAAAGGAGTCATGAAGGTATGTCCCATATTATTCATTTATATGCAGGTAAAATGAAAATTATATTTGGAAAAGTGCCCAATTTAAACTATTTTGGTAGCAATATTTCTTATAAATAAGACAAAGATAAAAGCACATATATTAAAGGATGTGTCAGACAATAAATACTATTAAAAATATACGAAATGCCACAAAACAAAATTTTAAAATCCATGGCTATCCCCATTCAGTTATTTAGTCATTAAATCGTGGATAACAAAGAAGAAAAAGTTTAAGGAATTCAAGCAAATCAAATGAAGTTCTTAATACCTTTAAAGGGTTGCACTAAAAAGTAAGGTAGCTAATAACCAAATTAAGGAAGAATTGATACATTTTCAGCAAAGGACAGAATGGAATATTTAAAAAAAACGAAAGAAACATAGGAACAGATAACAATAATTTTCCAAAAATGACCCGCTGTGCAATCCCAAAAGGAACAGCAATATAGATATACCGAGAAAAATATTAACTTGAGGCCGGAACAGGTCATGACCCTTATCAATAACGGCGGAGAAAATGAAGAAAAATTGAAGGCAGTATTATTGGAAAAGGTAACCCAGTCTTTGCATGGCAAAACGTAACATAATTTGACCGAGAGTTTCGAAGAACCTTGTTTTGGGGAAGAAAGTATTTGAGTTTGAAAAGTTTGACACTGTAATAACTTTCATTAAAGAGAATATTGTCGCTGTAACCTATGAGAATTGACATATTAAAAAATGATACTGATGTCATCTCTTTTTCTGCGTATCGTCCTGCTTTGAATGGAGAGGTCCATTAGTTAGGTCTACGCAATACCCTGACTCCCTAGCCTTTTGGATTGGGGAAGCGTTTAAAGACCTTGATGTATTCAGCACCCATCGGCGATGTACAAACAAAGCGGGAGCGTGTGTTTAGTGCGTGTCAGCAAACCAGAGTGCAGTCAGGCGTGTTCATCAGAGTGCGTGATTCTGTGAGACGCAAGGCTGAAGGTTGTGAAAATGTCGGCTCTTTCTTTGACAGTTTGCACAGATAGAATAGAAATAGAGATATTCGGAATATTTTAATTCATCTTAGTAATGTAACTTTCATAATTTATCGAAAAGGTTGGAATGTTAACTTCATGTTGCATTTTTGACCACGCAACCCACATTTCTGTTAGATATTGCGCAGTATATTTCACAGTGTTGTTCAATTTAAAATGTACAGAAACAAACGAGAAACAGAAACTTTGACAGTGGAAAAAACGAAAGACCAACAATATGATCGACTTCTTTGACATGTTTACAAGAAGATCCATATTTAAATGGGACCTTAGATGCACCTTCTTAAGAAATTAACTAATTACACAACTAGAAATTAAATGCCTATGAAAGATAAAAAGAAGGCTTCGGAATTTTTAAGCACTAAAATCAGAATGAAGTTATATTGGCATTGGATTGTAGACAACAGGTGGCCACGACTGCAAATCGTCATCTCCATTTAAGCCTGCCACTCGTCAATTCTTTTAAGCTTGCTGGGCGGAGGTTCATAGCCTGTATTTGACAGTACCTAACTTGGCTTTATTTCCTTAAGAATTACGATGTCTAATAATTAGTAATGGGAACCATATGGCAGTATCTGATAAGATATTTATCCTCATTGATGCCTAACAGTACAAAGTAAATTAACAATTATTATTATTAATATTGGTAATTAAAAAGCGTCACTTATTTGTAATCTTGTCCTGCAAAAAAGGCAACTAATGGCTATATTTTTTACAAAATTTAATTTCTTTAATTTCTTATCCTACAAAGAATAACTTTAAAGTTTGTATACTATATCTGTTTCGTGATTTCATCTGTTTTACTAATAGTAATGAGTGCGATTTTAAGTTTATGAATATCAAATAACGTGGGTTTTACACTTATGTGATTTTCCCCCCACAAGCCGTGTGTTTGTATTTACAAAGTGTGATGACTACAAATTATTGAAGTCTATGTCAATAATGGGGGTTTTAAAATGTTTGAAATATTCATAATAAGCCCATCAAGATCTGCTAACCATGTTCCACTATTCCCTGCTATATTTCGTTTTTTAAGTATCTGTTTTAGATATCTGTAAATTAGATTTTCCACAGTTTAAGAAGTTGGATCGTCGCCGAATTTTTGGGGATTTAATGTGCCCAGAGACTGATGCTGTAAATGATACTATCATAGCAATATTCTGTTGTTGTATACTCGTATGTCGAGCTGATGGAAATATGCCCTACATATAGCGCTTTGGTTCAATTCACCTGACGTTTTAGGGGTCCCTCCCCTTTAATTGCTGTTATAAGAGTAGCTTTACGTTTTATATATCAATTCTAGATATTTCTCTTTAGCTCTTCCTTAGCCACTTAATTTCCGAGTATCCTTACATGGGCCTTAAGCCAACCGAATTGTACAAACCGCCACGGGTGACCGAGGTCGTTAAGGCGCGGACTCGTGAGCGAAAGTTCTGGGTTTCGAATCCCGCCAGGACCGTCCTCCCTGACTGCGGTTTTTCCAGGTTTTCCTCAGTCCTCATAAATGGCAAATGCCGGGTAGGTACCCTAAACTTAGTCCTGGAACGTTTCCTTCCTTAAAAACACTTTCCCAATATATCATTTCATCTCATGTATCATCAGTGTCCACCGTCTATGGTGCCTCAGTAGTAAAATCGGGCGTTAAGCACCATTAAAAAAATTGTATAAGTCAATAGAAATTTGTGAGTTTTTTTATTTCTTATTATTATGTATTATGTAACCATGGTAGCAATCTTCCTTAGTAGTGCTAAGGTAGCGTTACTATTTATGAGATCTATTGCTGTTCTTTCTGCTGCACTGAAATTTAGTTGGTCGATTTCTTCTTATCCCCTTCATTATGCTGTTTGATTTTTATCGTGTGGCCCGATATACTTTGTGCAGCTCCCACTTTTCTTTGAATTTTACCGCCACCCCATACGACAATGAACTGAAGTGTATTGTACATGACTATGGCTTCAAGATATTACTACAGAGCATTCCAGCGAACTAGAACCAATTCTGGGGTTTTTCCTGTAGGTAAGTGTGATAGAGTCGCGCGGATACAACCACATAACTAACTTACTTACCAACTTTATGAAAGTAAGTGCTGAAACTTGTTGTTGTTCATACATTTTTGGCAAATCTTTTAAAAAAACTGTCCATCACTCGCTGTAGTTCATATTGAGTAATGCTCGCAGTTCTCCCAGAGTATGTGGGTTTGTCTTTTGTCTTTTATAGGTGAATTTACCCATGGCACGGGTTTTGGTTGGGTGACCGAGTGGACCACAAATCCTTAATTAATAACTATCTCTGTGATAAATTAAAAAATACCGTACACAAGACAAACCCAAATGCCCTGGAAGAATTGAAACTAATATCCTCCAGTAGTTTATCATCGTAAACTACTGATAGTTTTTATAAATAATTGCCAAAAATGTATGGATAAATATGGTGGGCAGTTTTAGTATCATCTTTCATAAAGTTGGTAAATAATGCCTTGAAATACAGTTCTGGCAAATGTATTGTGTCAGCGTCATTGTAGATATGCCCACAGTGTCGCTCTCGCATATAGGCAAAACACTGCAAGTTGGTTCATAGTTAATTGGGTCGTTCTGTATTACGAAAACAATGAAACGTGCTGAATAAACCTCTATATAAAAATCGTGTGTTAGGATACGATTTTTAAAAATTCGAGGCCACAGCCGAGACATAAACCATGCATCTTCAACTTATAGTGCCCAGTTCTTCATCTGTTATTTAGTGAATTGAGAAATTACTTGAATAAAAGACTTGTGTGAAAAAAATTACATTTCATGTAAATAAATCATCAAGTCTGGGCTACAAATGGATGATTTCGTGTTGCCCCTTAGGGTTAAATATCTGTAATGAGATTACCTTACAGGGTAGGCTGAAGATTACGATCGTTTCCTATCTCTAAACGTTAGTTGGTTATATTTGTGTTTTAGTACTGGTATCCAAGTATATCGATCTTAAGCAACTTTATGTATCCCCCTACTTAAATCGTCCAGAAAGTATGTGCACTTAAAAATGTACATAAGTTATTCTCGTTTAAATTCGAAATAGAATCCCAAAAGTACAACCAATCAAATATAATAAAGATTTTTGTCCGCCTTACAACACTTCAATAACTGAGATATAATAGTTTCCCCTCTTCTTTACCCCTTTGATAGTCATACCAATCAAAATGCTCCTTTAATTGCCTGGAAGTGAATCCAGAATATTCGGGACTGGTGCTGCCATCTGGTCAAACTTGCTTTGAGACTAATCACTGCTGTTACCCTGAAAATAGTTCCCTTCCACACGTATACACCGGTCCCAGCGAATCTGCTATTTTCTAAGTGCATCTTGGAAGTTATGTTCTTTGAGGGCGTTTAGCACAGACAGCGTTTCTTCTTGAATCCTCTCAATTGTGTCGAACGTCCTTTCAACTTGGTTTTCACTTTGGGGAATAGAGCGAAGTCGCAGGGTACCAAATCAGGCGAGTACGGTGGGTAGGGACAACCGTCATGTTGTTTTTCGTCAAAAAGCTCCTGGTGAACAAGGAATTGTGACAGGACAAATTATCGTGATGCAACAGGCAGTTCCCTTGTCGCCAAAGTTCGGGCCGTCGTCTACGCACATTTTCACGGAGTTGTCGCGAAACGTCGCAGTAGTACGTGGAATTCACTGTTTGATTTGTAGGGACGAATTCTTATGCCCAATCCCCTTGGTATAAAACAAACAAACAAAAAAAAAAAACAGGAGCATGTTCTTGACTTTGCTCTTCACTTGTCTCCCTTTTTTGGTCGGGCTCTTCCACTGGGAGGATTGTTGTTTTGTCTCAGAGTCATAAGCTTACATCCAGCTCTCGTCGCCGGTTATGATTCTCGACAAGAAGATTGGGGTCATCAGATACGCCCTGACGAAGCTCCGTGCAAACTTCAACACGCTGCACCTTCTGATCAGCAGTCAGGATCCTTGGCATAAATTTTGCGACGACACGATGCATGCTCAATTCATCAGTTAAAATTCTTTGGCATGCCCCATTACCAATTCCCACTTCATAAGCAAGGTCTTCAATGGTTCGACGTTGATCCTCACGAACGAGGTGTTGAACTTTGGCAACAATGTCAGGCGTTGTGCAGCTGATGGACCTACAGGTGTGAGCATCGTCTGTATGGCCGGCCCTGAACCGAGCATGCCACTCAAACACACGTGTACGGTTCATGCTTTGTCCCCCAAATACTTGTTGAATCATTGCGAGAGTCTCCGTAGCATTTTTCCAGAGAGTTGCACAAAAGTTTATGCACACTGTAATCTTGGATCCATCATAAAATTGCCACACACAGAATATCATGAAAAGTACTATAGAATCTCAACACATCTACCCAGCTGCATGAAACTTTAAACACTCACTCATCAGATGTGCTAGTGTTGCTACCTAGCGGTACAAAACTCTACTGCTACTACTGTGGAGATGGCAGCATAGTCCCGAATATTGTGGATACCACCTCGTACATGAAATAAAATGATAAATTGGGAAAGTATTTTTTTAAGAAAGGAAACGTCCGAGATCCAAGTTTAGGGTACCTCCCGGCATTTGCCATTTAAGAGGACTGAGGAAAACCTAGAAAAAACCTCAGTCAAGAAGGACGATCCTGGTGGAATTCGAACCCCAGACCTCCCACTCACGAATCCGCGTCTTAATGATCTTGGCCATTCGTGGCGGTCACAAACTGATGGGACTTATCTTCAGTTTGGCGTGGAATATTTCTACCAAATAGTGAATACATTCACTTTATATAAGAATGTTCATTTTGTTTAAGCTTCAGACCAGAAATTGAACTGGGTGTAAAATAAAGGTCCTAAGTTTGCTATAAGGAAACTGGCAAACTGCTAGAATTTATAAAAGATCGTGTACTCCTGAAGATGTAAGGAAGACAATAAATCAACACTAATATATAGAAACGTTATATTTATTTGTGATTCGTCATCTTAGATGTATCTCAATTGATTTGGCACCATTAGATAGTTCAGCTTCCAGGTGAATTTTGGCTTTATATTATTACTGAATGACTAAGTGATGCATAGAAAACGTTTGTTTAAGAACAGTATCGCACGATATGAATAAAGCAGCCAGCTACCTTCATTATAATGATAGAGACATTGCAAGAACAACCCTTAAAACAGTGGGATGATATTTGAAATCGGACGCCAACAGATGACCAGTTTTATGTTCGTTCATTCACATCTAGAAGCTCCAAAAATAAATTTATTTGATTACTCCAGGTAATCACTAAAAGGTTTAACGTACAGTGTGTTTACAATATATTTATATCGAAGTGGTTCTTCAATTTATATTGACAATTGATTTAGATTGCAGATGGTATTTTAGAAATTTAGAAATTTACTAATGTGAATCAAATAGCTATGAATATACTTGAAGTTGCAGGTAGAAATCATTAAATTATAGGGAAAAAATTCTCTCTCAGGACATTTATTCCAAATTGAAGTAACACGTGCATAGAGTGACGATTTGTTGAAGAACAGTGTCGTTTAATTGTACCCGAGCAAGCAAACGCTAATTCTTAACGCTTTTCTGATTGACAGTCATCTCAATCTTGTTAACAGGTGCATAATGCGCTGTGTGCTTGTTTCTCTTGGCTACTACAGCATAAAGCGATCATGTGCATAAAATATATTTACAGTCTGTTTCTTACATGTCGGTGACACTTCGAAAATATAGAACAACATGGATATACAAGAATCAGGTATTCGGTATTACAGTGGTAAATGTTCGCTTTTTAGTTAAAATTATAACGTTTTGGGTCCATGTAAAAAGCCCCTTTTAATATATATCACATTAAACTTTGCTTAGAGATTTAACTATGAGCTGAGTGAAAGTTGATGATAAAGTGCTTAGCAATTTCTTCGTCACTTCATATACTTTTATTTATGAAATAATTGGTTGGTTTTTCTTGAAATGTGACAATCTGTGTACCCACACTATTGTTCTTGTTATTGTTTTGTCAAGTCCCAGTGGGAGAATTTAATGAATTGAGGGTTTCACACTCAAGAGGGAAAGATAAATCAACCCAGTTTTCTTATGTCTTAAGAACTAAAAGCGTGAATTAACCTCCGATTTGGATAAAAATGGCATTTAAAAGAAATCAATAAGGATAAAAGTTTTGTTCATTTCTTCGATTTTAAAATAGCTACGCAAGAATTCTCTTTAGATAAAAGGATAAAATATCAATGGACCCCAACTAACTCGGGCAGGGCAATAAAGCCTTTTGTTCAAATTTCCAAACGAAAATGAGTCAAGTTAAATCTTTGATTTCAAGCATCATGAGGGGAAACTTAAATCTGCTACTAGAGTTTCTCTTCTGATAAAAGAGATGCTGCCTACCTTTTCAAAGAAGTCAGACAAATTAACCCTTCAAGAAGAATAACATTTTAAAAGTTTAATTTTTATATCCTTTATATTATGTTTCACATTTTTATTAAACTTAACATCCCATAAGTAGCGTAAGTTTAAAATTGTTTTAGAAAAACCCAATTTGCATATTTTACAATAATAAGTGGATAATTAAAATAAACACAAATAATTAAACAATACACACTAACAAAATAATAAATAACTAACATATAATACAACTAACAACTTAAAATATTTGTGTAATTATATCACTAAATTGTAATACCTTACCAGATTTACATTCTCTACCACAGCCGTTCGGGAGTACAACCAACCATACAATTCCAGCAGATCAAGACGCACATCTTGCTAAAGAGATTTTCCAGCCCTCTGTTAAATGAATTAGCCAGCAGCTACGTTTATAAACCCGAGATGTAACCAGAATAGCCTTTGTATTTGTATTTCATTTATGCTCAAAAATAAATGTTAAATAGAAAATAAATACCTTTTTTCTTTCCTCTTAAAGACGGCCGTGAAATGTTTTTTTTTTTTTTTTTTTTTTTTTTTTTAATCTCAAAGACTCTGTTCAGATTTTCTTCAGATAATACTTATGGCAAATTCTTCCTTCAAAGAACTTGCTGTAAAAAGTGTTTACAATTTACCCTAAGAGCAAACTCAGTCAGTGCTTTGCATCTGATGTAAATGCCAAACCCAATATGTGTGCCAGGGAACTTTGTAGAGTTTTAATTTGGTTTATGTTCTGATTCTTGTGAACTACTATTACTTATTATAATAGGATGATCCGTCTGGCTATGGATAAAACGAAAACACTATGAAACATTTACAACTGAACTTTTTTGTTTTGAAACTTGGTGTATGCAACATTGAAAGATGGGAGGTTTCTCAGAACGCTACATGACCCCCATTGCGCTCTCTGCACAGCTCATAACGGTCATGCAATTCAGCCCATGTCATCATGGATGCAAAATTGAAACAAGCCTTTATAATCTTCATCGCGTAAGGCTTGCAGACGTTGTAAGTGATATATATGTACAGTTTCAGGTACTTTTTCACAATACGCTGACAGGACGTGTATGGTACATTCATCTCTGCTGACACTCATCTTTAACTTTTGTAGGGTTTCTTGTCATAGTTTCAGATATAGATGCATCTATAATGTGTTTCGTCTGCGAGCTCCTGCATTTTTTTTTTTTTTTGACACAGAACTTGTTTCTGCAAATGTTCGATACCACAACATTATTGAATCTTATTTAGGCCATTACTCGCACTACATTTAACGTCCAAATTCTCTTTGAACTTGTTTAGCACTCTCAAATTTACCAAGAACACATTGCGATCGCAGTTGATTTGTAGAAGTCGTTTAAATCGTCTACAGTTTTTATTTGTCATTGTGCATTGTTGATTTTTATTCTTGCCATCTTTTAAGCAAAACATTATCAGCAAGAAATGTCTCCTACTATCATATGAACTTTGCGGGGGATTGTGAAGGGTATTTCGATTAATTATCAGTTACACGTTGAAGTGCCAAATTTGCGGAGGGTTGTGAAAGGTTTTGGATTAATTGATTTTGATTTGAATTGGAGTGGATCTGATACTTACCGTTGATGTAGTATGTCACTGCCACGAAAGAAGTCTGCGTTGAACCCTCCTGCTGCCGCGATCGTCTCAGGGATGCTGAAGTTGCTTTCAAGGCTTTTCTACCAGGGGAGGAAGGGAGAGGAAGAGCACTGAAGCAAACACTGTGGAAGATGCGGATTAAAGTTACACAATTGCCTAAACTGCCAACACTTCACTGTTAATTTTATTATTCTTTTTCCTTTGGCAACACTTCCATACTATTAGCAAGGGGATGGGAGAGTTTTAAATATTTCCTGACGCCGGACTCACAAATTCTCTAGCCGTTCGCTCGCATGCATAAACTTAACACTATTGATATCTTCTAAGCAAATTGAGTTTTATTGTTCCGCTTCACTGTTCCAGTTATATTTCTCACTATCTAAATTGAACTGCTCTGTCTCGTCTTTCCAAGCGAAGTTCTCCCGTCTCTCAAAGCGAACTGAATGTAAAAAGCCTTCAAAAATGCTTTTAATAGACTTTCTACGCGTCTTCTACGATAATTTAAATTTTTGAACATTCCAGACGCGTAATAAATTTTCCTTCTTGACTGGCTTAATCTCTTGCCGCTAGAAGTTTCTCGAAAAGACATTTTGAATTACGAGAACTCATTGGCTAAAATTAATTCATTGTATAGCTAGAGACGTTTTAATGGAACGAGAATTTCTCTTTTTAAGGGACGGTTCCTCAAGGTGAAAGCTATTCACCACAGTGTTTTTAAGGACTTATTTTACGAAGATGTAAGGTTCTCTAGCTATTGAATGCATAACCTTGCTCATGGCACAAGGAAGTTCATCGTGTTACATGAAAGTTTTCATCTTTACAGCAAAGATTTTTTATTTTTGAACATTCTACATCATTCTACATAATTGCATAATGAAATATTAATCTATGGAAGTTAATTAATTAAATCTTGATCTGAGTTAATTAATTGTACGGGATCAAATTTGGATGTCCGTTGCAATTTTTATAATAATATTTAATATTATCCATACCCAAACGGATCACTCTGTAAGGTTATGTGTTTTATCTTCCCATTTGCTGTGATTTGTATTTCCTATTGCACTGTGCCTTAATATATGCTCAGAGATCAGTGGAAACGTGTGTGGTGGCCGACAGTGAAGTGAATACTCGGATACCGACCTGAGCGTGAGAACTATAGCTGAAACTTATGCACACCCAATCGAAGGAAATGTAGTAAGAACTTTCATTATATGCGCTAAGCACCCGCAGATATTAAAGAGAATGTGATCCATTTTATCTCTCCATGTCTGTACCACAGAATGTATATCATACCGCATGAAGGTATTTATATGGAGCCAGGGGCGGGGGAGGATAATAGCGGAAGATCCTCCCCTCCACTGCGCCCGGTTTTTAATTACCCGTTGAAGCCTGTCCTACAGTGCTCCGCTAGCCCCCTCCCCCCACCTCCCACTCCCTTCTCAGCCTATATTCGTGGTGCTGTGGTGCAGTTTTCGATAAGCTTCCTGCTCTGCAACCACTTGCATACAACAAGGACACATCTAGCTATCACGATTTGTGTTGTTCCGCCAACAGGCTGAAGTACTTACCTATGATTTCTGAACACCCCCAAGACTGTGTTAGGAAATAATGCACAGGCGTGGCCATGTTTACTGCATCATCATTTTAAATTGTATCATGGGAGGTTGGCGATGTTACATGTGTACAGGTTTTAGGAAGCCTTCAAGACTCGAGTGTTGTTGCTTAAAGCTTTATTTAAAATTTATATATTAATCATCCTAAGCATCACCAAGTATATGACAGCCATCCAAAGGTTACAACATTTATGTAGGATCGAAAAATGCTTGTATTTGATTGAAATTCACAGAATACTTCACAAATATATTGAAATATTTTTAAATGTAATCACCGTGGAAATTGATACATTTCTGTAGTCGGGGCACCAGTTTTTGTATGTCAGTGTCATAGACAACCGCCGCCAGCTCTTTCATCCACTTCTTCACAGCTTCCTCGACTTCCTGATCGTTGAAAAAACGTTTCCCACCCGAAAACTCCTTTAGTTTTCTGAAAAGGTGATAGTCCGATGGCGCCAAGTCGGGTGAATAGGAGGGGGGTGAGGTATCCTATCCAAAAGATGTCAGTAGCTCCTGTGAAACTAACGCAGTGTGGGGCTTTGCATTGTCACGCAGGAGGCTGATACCCCGGGTCAGCATTCCCCTTTTGCGGTTCTGAATGGCTCTTCGTAGTTTTTTAGGATATTGCAGTAAGCCTCTGCATTAATGGTAGTCCCTTTAGGCATAATATCCACCAAAATGACCCCCTTACGGTCCCAAAATTCAGATACCATGACTTTTCAAGCTGAAGGGACTGTTTCGAACTTTTTTGGTGGCTGGGCAAGATGAACGACGTAACTGAAGTGATTGTCTTTTGGATTCTGGGATGTAGTGAAACACCCTCGTCTTATCCCCTTCACGATAGAGCCCAGCAAAGCTTCTCTCTCCTGTGCAAAACGATCCAAAAATGCACGCGCGGCGGTCAGGCGTTTTTGACAGTGCTCTGGCGTGAGCATTCTGGTATTCATCTCGCACACAGCTTCTTGTAACCAGGTTTTTCGTACATGAGACTTCGAAAAATGTCAGGAAATTCTTTGTGAAGGTCGTCAAACGTCACACGGCGGTCATTTCGCACTTGTTCTTCAATGTATTGCACAAGTTCGTCAGAAATCACTGATGGTCTCCCAACTCTCTGCCTCGTCGTGAGTGTCAGTACGGCCTTCTCTGAACAACCTAACCCACTTCTTGATCTGTTGTTGACTCATCACATCGCACCATAAACTTCCACGAGCTTCCGATGGACATTCGCAGCGGTTGTTCTGTAAAGTCAAAAACGGATGGCCGCTCAGATCTCGCACGGCGGGAGCGAGCGACGACCTCCCCATCGAAAGAATTTACTGTTTCTGAACAAAATAGGCGACAAATACGCGGAACCAAACAAACTGACCGTTAAGATCCACCCTACACGCTAAGTGCACCAAATTCCCCGGTATTAGGAGCCTTGTAACCTTACTTTCTGGATGGCCCTCGTACTTGTTCCATGATCTTCATTTTTTTCTCTATTATAGTCATATTTTTAAATACCTTGCATACATGATGAAATTTCTGAAATAATGTCATAGCAAAGTCGAAATAAATGCGTATACTTTAATGTAAAAGGAGACAAAGCTTTCAGAACACTGTGACACATATCAGAAAAGAAATAACTGAAATGCTGTAAGTTGCTACAGAGCGTTATGATTTCTGATTTATTTATCACAGTTGTTAATTAAGACCCCCATAAACTGAAACCCACGAGAGTTTTACTGTCATCTTGAAATAAAAAAGTCATACTCATAGTGATATATGGATGACTAATTCTCAGTTTTATCAAGGTTTAGGCGGAGAAACTTCGCCTATTAAGACTATGAGTCAGAAACTACCCAAAATTAGTGGTTGACTTGTCTAATTTATTGATGAATTGAAAAATTTCCTTATTTAACTGCTGCTCTATATATGAAGCAGATAGCTGTTGTCGATAATACGGTCGAAGGTTCAGTCTGCCTTGTACAAGGTAGTGGTAATTTGTAGAACCTCAAATCCAACAAAAGGACTTGAATACTGACGATATCATTTTGAAATGTATTATTATACTATTTTAGTTGTATTGTGATAACAAGGAATGGTGTAATTATATAATTTTGACAGTGACCGCAATATACTTTAACTGATTGTTTTTTAAAACT
Source organism: Metallyticus violacea (assembly GCA_030762175.1). Taxonomy (NCBI): domain Eukaryota; kingdom Metazoa; phylum Arthropoda; class Insecta; order Mantodea; family Metallyticidae; genus Metallyticus; species Metallyticus violacea. Next base: position 5,661,153 of record CM060841.1, read on the forward strand.
CTCTCTCTTAATTACATTTTAATTTACGCGGGAACACGAGCAGTATCATAGGTGGCAACTCTTTTTTTCCAGAATTTCTAATTAATTGTCAACTGCAGTCAACTTGCAGTGTTACTAGTATTATACAGATATAAAGTCCAGGAATTAATTTTAAAAGCGATTGCTGTATATGCACAGAAAATGGATCAAAGTATTGATCTTATATACAAACAGATATAAAGACGAGTCATGAAACATATTTTTTTTTTAATATTCCATGCAATTTAATTTAATTTTCGTTTACATTATTAAAAGTCACAATGCCATAATTTTAACATGAAAATATATACAAAATTACAGAACCATTTTTGTGGTATGTTTAACATAAATTCGACTTTCCATTAATTTCGAAATCTCGTGTTTCGGCCTACCCTACAAAAAAGGACACGCTTCGCCACTAGTGCTTGATGAGTGTATATATTAACTAGCGGATTAGCAAATCTAAACTATTGTGTGTAATGATGTAATCATTGATGCTTGAAGTTTCCATATGAATCTAAATGAAAGCACTAGAGAAAAAGAATATTTCCCTAATTTTAAGCCATTTTCTCCTAATAACAAACTATTCCCTAACTCTGAAGAGGAAATTTGTAACGGTTCCTCTGTTCCACCCCCACTGAAATATAATTATAATGTACATTTATGTAAGCCCAATCATAATATTTCATGTATTATAATTAGTAATGTAAATATTATACGGCATAATGTTAATGCATGAGATGAATGTCATCAAAACAGAAAGCTTGTTGGTGTTTTCTTATCTACGGAAGCTTGAAAAGCCAGCAAAAGGGTTATAAAACCTCTATTCAGAGGATGTAACCCGAGGGTCACATGTGAAACCCCTTTCTTTTGTAATAGGCCTGCCGTCACAGGGTTAATAAACCTGAAAGATTTTTAAACTCGTTAAAGTCCCTGAACTCGGCAGGCGTTGTACCGTTAGCCCTTTAAAATCCCCAATGCCAATAAAATCTTTTAAACTTTAAAAAATAGCGAATGGCAGGTGAATTTGAACCAGTCAAAGGAAAATATATGTTTGAACTTTTAAAGATATGCATTAATATTGCGCGTTCTTTTTGACCACGTGGCATTCGTTAAGTCAACGATTGCTTAATTTGAATTTAATATATAAGAAGGCGGTTGCTTAGCTGGGGCATGCAGTCCTAAGTTCTACACGCATTGAGATGCATTTCTTCATTCAATTCGACTCAGTTAAGCAGTAGGCAGTTGTAAGTTTGACGTCGCTGAGGTACGCAATTATAAAATCTGCACTCAGTTCCGATACACCAGTTAAACAGTTTTCAGTTTTACACCCGCGACACTCATCTGTAAGTTTCACACGCGGTAACTAAGTTTATATTTGACGCAGCTAAGTCTATCGTATACAAAACACCAGGGGACGCAAAAGATTTTGGACATAATAAAATAGCAGTATATATTTTGTCGCATCGCGTGCTTATTTACACTATTGAACTCCTTTCTCGGTCCTGATGAGTCCCGATCAACAAAATAGCAGAATATCCACCTTGAGAAAGTATTATCATTGAAGCGTGGGCAACAACTCCGAAACGATTGATAATCAATCTACTAAACCACTTAAAAATTGGCATCCCAAAATAGGGCTGACAATAACAACGGCAACAACACTCACCTCTAAACCGCTTCAAAGTATAGTAAATTTCTGAACTTCCAATTAACCTAAATGTAACTACAGAGATCATAGATATTGTAATGTGCATATATAAAGAAAAAATAAACATTCTAAATTATTCTTAGGTAATTTCTTTTCTATATATTAGTGGTGATGTGTATTTCACCATAAAGTTGTTTTATTTTGTCTTTATAAAACTAATTACAAGTTTATCTATATATAGCGCTTTCTTTATTGATTACTCTTGCTTTTTGACGGCATATTCCAAATATCGAATGCACTTGATAAGGAGCATAGAGAAGGAATAAAACATCCTTACCTCAAAAGTAGCTCTTTTGGATAAAGATAAACTTTGGGGACACAGATATAAAAATAAATGTTTCAAGCTTACAAAACTTTGTAGAATGGACGCAGATGTTCTAATATTAGTCCGAAACACTTTGTCTTTGTTCAGCAAAATTAATGACACGTGTTTCCCATAGCTTGACTCCGCTCAATTGGATGAGAGACCCTTTGCTCCATTCAATCATTAGTCAGTAGGGTTTACCGCACGGAAGGAAAATGAATTGTGTGAAGAATGCTGAAGAATTGAAGCTCCAGTCTTTAAAGGGAGACATGTAATCATTCTGTATTTCATACAGAAATATACAATTATTATAACATATTGTAAATGAACTTTAACATTATTAAACATGCTAATATTTTTTTCCACATTTCTATATACAAATCTTTTCTAAATATAATATTACATTGTGTGATCCATCCAGGGTAGGTCCATAAGTTTCCGGCCTAATCATTTTCTAGGTATGATAAAGACAAAAACTATATTTTAATTTTCAATATAGTTGCCCTTTATTGCAATACACTTCTCACATCTTTGCATATACATTTCAATACCTCCCAAAAATAGTTAGAAGTCTTGTCTGCAAAATGGGCATAAGCAGCATCCATTACTTCTTTGTTTCACTTAAATTTCCTTCCTCGAAGGTCCTTCTTGAGTTTTGAGAACAGGAAACAGTCACTGGGAGCTAGATCTGGGCAACAGGGTACATGGTGGATCTACTTGAAGTCACATTTCTTCACAGCTTCCGTTGCAACAAGAGCTGTGTGCATAGGCAGGTAAGAAGGCTCACACCACCACTCAGCTTTCCTCGCCTTTTCTCTTTGATGCAAGCATGTAGTCTGTGCAGTTGGCCAACGCAGTACTCCCCATTTACTGTGTTGTTGCTCTCCTTGAAGTTAATGAAGAGTATTCCTTCACAGTTCCAAAAGATTATAGCCTTGATCTTTTGGCTTACTGAGTGACCTTGGCCTTTAGAGGCTTCGCCAGGTTTACGCCACTCCAGTGTTTCTCTTTTGGACAAGGGATCATAGTAAAGGACCATAGTTTCATCACCTGAAACAATAGTTTGCAGAACTTCTCTCTTGTTGCCACGGCAGACCTCCAAAAATGCCTGACAACAGATGACTCGTCGCTGCTTTTGGACTTAGGAAAGAAGTCAGGGCACCCATCTTGAACTAATCTTATTCATGTTTAAATGTTCATGAATATTTCTAATGACCGTTGTTTTAGAAAGGCCCAACCTTGCTGCTATTTCTGTAATTTTGAGCCTTTGGTCCTTCATAATTTCTCCTTCCATAAGAGCGATGTTTTAGAATGAGTACCTTCAAGGGCCGACCTCACGTTCTTCGTCTTCAATGCTTTCTCGACTAATTCGAAAAAGTTTGGCCCATTCTTTTACGGTAGAATATGAGGGGGATGCTTCCCCACATACACCGTCCAATCACTGTTTAATTTCATTTGGACTAAGAGCTTCTTATGTGAAGAACTTGATAACAACTCGATACTACATTTTGAACATGTCACAATCTTCTGCACATAGCCTTCTTTATGCTGAACAACTGAACACAGCGGATAGGAAGATACAGCTGCAATTATTTACTTAACAGATAAGGTATGACACCAGATGAGGATTTTGTGAAGGCAATAATCCTTATCGGCGAGGCGTAAACTTGTAGACCTACCCTCGTAGTTGTCGATGTTTCTATTGTAAACTTAATAAAGATACACAGTAGGCGTGTTACTTATTTCTGAATTGTGATAATTTAGAACTATAATATGAATACGCTGCAGGATTGTAAATTAAAATTTCAATGTGCTGAACACAATTCGGTAAAACTTGGATACGAAGATAAATGAAACAGATATTTATGTGACTTTTTTCTCATTGCGTCTTTGCGTCTTCTTATGTAGAATAAGTGGCTTGTAAGGTGATAGTTTACCTTTTTCCTTGACACAGTACTTACTTAAAAACCTATGCGCGTATTCTTGAGCGCAATAACCAAAGTCAGTCAATGATTCAGTTATTCCGCAGGACGCATGCGCCGAGAGGCACCCACTGACCCACTGCAAAGCTACATCAACGACGATTAGTTCTCGAGGTACTCAGAATGGGTGGATAATGTCCTACAGCCGGCAGTATTTACACTATAGAGAGGATTTCACGGTTTACCCCAGTTGAACACTAATGGCAAGTTGAGGGGCTTTGAAAAGTAGTAATGGTTTCTAGAATTAGCTTAGAGAGAACGCTAACCTTGCCAAAGCAACCACTATTTTAAGGTACCGGTATGCGACCCCCATACTGCCGCCGGCATTTCCTTTCATGAACTCACGCCCAACTAAGTTTCGTCTTTTTAAAATTTAGGCACTATGTGTTTAAATATCAGAATGTAATATCTAATCTCCTTATATAAGTTTCTCTGCAATAATGAATCTTATAAGTGGTATATAAGCTATATAAGTTCGTTACAGTTAAAAATCACAAACTTGTAGTTCTATTGAATCTTTCGAGAGCATGTCATAAAGATTTTCTTCTGGAAGCATGTGTCACATTCGTTTCGTTTTCCAGTCATTCCTAAATCTCTTTAATGGCAATTCCGTAAATTGTAGACAAAATACGAAGGGGCATTGGCAGGTTGTTTTTTTTTTTTTTTTTGTTTGTTTGTTTGTTTGTTTATTTTTTGCCTAGCAATGAGTAGAATGTAATTCTTTTTGGAAATACTCTAAAATTTGAACATTTGAACTCCACATATAACTATATATCGTTCATTGTTTGACCAGAATCGTGGAAAGAACCCCTCACCTTCTAAACTTATATCATTTCATGCTATTGAAATCAAGAGGCGCCTTCTGTTTGGTAAATGTAACGTGTTAGAAATACACTTTCTAGTAATTGGTGGAGCGTTTCAGGTTATTTATTTTATGTACTGAATAAGCAATATAATATAAAACTGGTCTTAAACTAGTCTTTAAAAACAATGCCTTCACAATATAGAAATAAATCATCCGTTACCCTATAGCTGAAATACAAGCTTTTTTTTTAATAGCGTTTAACGCCCGTGTTTACCACTGAGGCACCACAGGCGGTGAACACTGATGATAAATGAAATGATATGATATATTCCGAATCGATTTTGTAAGGAAGGAAACGTTCCAAGCCTAAGTTTAGGGAACTACCCCGGCATTTGACATTTATGAGGACTGAGAAAAAAAACTGGAAAATACTTCAGTCAGGAAGGACGGTCCTGACGTGATTCGAACCTCAGACCTCCCGCTCACGAGTCCGCGCCTTAACGACCTCGGTCACTCGTGGCGGTGAACTCAGAGACAAATGAAAATCTCGCTTATGGGAAAAATTGCTATCAACCTAATGAAAACAGTGCAAACACTTTAGAGATTGTTTATTAAAGTTACATTATTGTAACAATCTACTACAAGAGACGTATGCAATATACAAGTTGTTTGGAAATAACCGGGTCACTAGCATAAGGAAACACAAACAAAAAGTACTTTCGCTTTTACATTTTACACCCATATGCTGCAACAAACTAAAGAGTTCATATATATCTACCTCAGTTTCTCTGTCTTCCGGCTTTAATTGCTACTATTCACAACTTAATGAGTAACTGAAAAATAAATTATCACTCTACCGATGGAAGAACACCCTGAGCAGCCTATAGAAGCTAAGGACACACCTGAATAATTTGTGCCGTACTGTTGATGGCGTTCTAAACTTGGCGACGTCATTATTCCTATCCCGCCTAGAGAGATGCTCTTCGCGCAGGATAAACTTGCCAGTTTCACGACATAATTTCATTACGTTAGTAGCAAACCTTGCAACATCTCTCGCTGGGCCTCTACACATACAATTCGCTTATTTTCCTACAGAATCAGTGTTGTCCAAATCATTTTCACTCGAGTTTCTGTTAGGTGTACTTCCCACATTCTGAGCAGTTTATATTACTTTCTCCCTGCTATTATAAATACATTCTGATACATGCATTGTACCGTTTTCAAAAAGTGGGTTATTTACTAATTAATTTCAAATACGAATGACACTTGTTGTTTACTTTCTCATGTTACATCACTTCTATCACCCTAATAGGTAAGTGGTAATAGTAAAATATTGTAGCAATAGTAAATGTGTTTATTTATTATTTTAATACGATATTCACATTTATAATAATACGAGGGTGTATCCATAAGTTTCTGGCCTCACCGATAAAGATTATCACCTTCACAAAATCCTTATCTAGTGTCATACCTTATCTGTTAAGTAAATAATTGCAGCTGTAACTTTGTTCAGTTGTTCAGACATAATTGTATAAAGAAGGTTATGTATAGAAGATTGTGACATGTTCCGACTTCCTTTAGCAAGAAAAGCCGTTGTATTAAAATTGTTCAGATAAAATCTAAGAGTAGATAACCTAAAATAAAACCAGATCAGAGAGTAAAAAATGAAATCACGTAAAAACAGTTTTGAGAGTATATAATTTTAATAAAAGGTGATACATGGGCACAAATGGAGCCGCTTTTCCTTTGTGTATGAATTAATCCAAACATCTTTTGAGAGTTTCTAGACCGATAATGTAAACATCTGGATTGTTTTGCTAAAAAGTCTGTATTTTAAATATTCTAATGTGAAATATTCTGTGTTGAAATTTCAATGGAATCTTACATACTTCACCACGTCAAGTTATGGCTGCACATTCAAATCGAAGACAGTAATTTAATCATTCCTTTCTAGAAGAGTTTTCTTTTGTTTCAAAGAATTAAGCAAGATTATGCGCTTTTAGTACTGGCCTGATTTACTGAAAATATCGAATTTATACCATATTTTTCGGTTAAAAGAAAATATTAATTAGTTTTTAATTGAAACCAACGTATCTTATAAGCGTTTTATATGAGTTTCAGACGAATTTAAAGGCAAAGGGTGATTCTAAATCTTTTAAAATTGTGGTCAATTGGCCAGGAATTGATTCACGCACACTGTAATAATACTGCTCTCCAAACAATACTACTGTTCAGAAGTAACTTTCAAGAATAAATTTATAATGCACGTTCTTGACTTTCATAAGAAATGTTTTGAAAAGTTTAATGAGCTTTTGTTACAATTAAAACATGGATAACGTTAACAAAACAAAAGAACAGTATTTGGTATCAAAAAAAGACATGGCCTACGTCGTTTATCTGCATCTCCAGGATTAAACTCGCTATATATTAATTCAAAATGGGAAGACTGGTTTAAACTTGAAAACGTTCTACACTATAAGACATTATAATGAAATTATAAAGGCAAGAATTGCATCTGAATGAGTTTTTAAAAGTTTTATTAGAGCTTTTAGCTAGTGCAACTGTTTTAGCTCGGGTTATTAAAAACTAGAATGGATAATACATTGTAATTTTTCAGTTTTATTTTAAAATCCACCGTGAAAATTATTTTTTATTTCTTTTCGTTTGCAGATCCGATGGTCAATTTTTTTTACTAAGATCTATGTCAGTTTAATTCATTGCTTTCTGTGCGGTATAAACATCTTCAAATATTTTGATACCTGTTTATTTACGTAACTACCGTGTTTTTTGCTTGACTTGCGAATAAAATACATAAGGTTTTTCCTGTTAAATGATTCTTAATATTTCGCTTTTCAGCGATCCGCATAAAATAGTTTGGGTAGCGCTGATTACAGTCCGAAGTTGTGGCTGTTGGAATGAAGCTTGGCAAGTTGGCGGCTGCAGTAGCTCCCCTGGTTGTTATCAAATTCATAGCGTTCTGACGGAGAGCGGGCGTGATTTGATGTGCTCCCCTCCCCGCTACATAAATACCGAAACACTCCCGCGAACCCTCAGCGCCGCTGGATCGAAATCCAGCAGTTACTCTGATTGAATCATTAGATCTACTGCTGCAGCTGATATCTAACTGCATTATCCGCAGGTATTTGTTCTACAGGCGTCCGCCTTTGCTGCTGTTTCTTTCATTTAATCACTTACTACGCCAAGCCATATAGTTAAACTCTTGCTAAAAAGTTTTTCAATTGCGATATTCGAACGTTCATGTGCAGCTAAATTAATTATAATAAATTTCGGTGTATACCACTTCATTTTTCATTGTTATTATTTACAAATGTTATTTAAAATATTTATTTCTTAGGAAGTACCGTGACAGAAAAATGGAAAGAAAACATTTTATATTTAAGAAACACTGGGAATGAATTTTCAAAGTTCCAATTTTTTTATGGAATTTTGTGAAATTTTACTGTTTTAACATTGCTATTAAGTTAATATGTATACAGAATTTCATTCAAATTGGATAAATATTTTGCGAGCTATAAATTATTTCTAAATTTTATTACATAAACATGACGCATTATCCAAATATTCCACGCGGCTCATGGGTTGAGAAAATTAGTTGGCATTTTTGCAATTGGATCTTTGAATGCCATACAAAAATCGTGTAGAAAAATATTTTAAATAAATTTTTTGATTATACTGTGATAATTATTTTCAATCTATAAGAAAATTTAATCTTTAAAATTAATAATTCTTTCATAGAAAAAAATTTTTTTAAAGTATTAATGTTGTTAGTACACTTTTTGTTCTATAAAATGCTACAGTGGATATTTGTGTACATTCTGGTAAATTTTAATTGAATTTAAACCAAAACTGTGACGCGTGGAACATTTTGAATGTGTGAAAATGAATTTTTGAGAAAAATGTAGTTTTATAAAAACGTATGGTGGAATAAAATGTGATTTAAAATTACATGCAGAGCGTTTTAAATCGTTGTAGAGCCAAAAGGGAATGGAGAATATGCAAAATTTGACTCTCTGTGGAACCATTTACAGCAATATATATATTTTCATCACGTGACCAAGAGCCAAGCTCGAAATATAGTGTGATTTTAGTGTTCAATTTTACGGTTTTTAGTGTGAAATTTTATGTGAACCTTTTTATATTGCACTCTGAGTGTTTTTTATGAGTTTTTATGCTTTTTAGAAGTTTTTATTACTCTATTAATAGTATATATATATATATATATATATTAATTTTTGAGCGATTTTGGCCAAAAGTCCCTTAATATGAGTAGAGCTGAATACGCGTCAAAGATACTTACATGTCTCCAAATATTTGGCGAAGATAGTTTGCTACTTTGCAGGTACATTTATATTCCTTAATTTATTTCGATTTTCCAATTTTAAATTTATTCCTCAAGCTTTAATTTTTAATTACACAATACTGTTTTTTTTTTTCCATCTAGAAACTATGAAAATATATTTCTCTGGTTTTTCTTTTAGTTTAAGATATATTACGGTAAAACAAGTTTCATTTTATCATACACTGCTTTTTATCTTAACAAAATGTACTTCTGGGAAATAAATATTGAAGAAATTCATGTCAGGCATATTCAGAACCTTACATATGTCCTTCGGTCCAGAGCTCACAGAATATAAGAGAGAAGTCAGAACCACAGGTTGAGAAGTATTTATTAGGAGTGACAGATGTCATGGTCTTCGCCAGAATGACAGCTACCCATCAGATGAAAGAGGCTAAAACTGATATTAAATGAAGCGCCAGATGCAGAATAATGGTTGAATGAAATAAGGTAAACATGAGGGTTAACAGAGAAAACCTGACTTTGCATTCCGCATATATCACTTTGCAGCTCCGAGATTGAAATTGAGATCCACAGTGCTAGCAACCCAACTGATGATACATGAGATGAAATGATATATTGGGAAAGGATTTTTAAGGAAGGAAACGTTCCAGGCCTAAGTTTGGGTACCTCCCCTGCGTTTGCCATTTATGAGGACTGAGAAAAACCTGGAAAAAACCTCAGTCAGGGAGGACGGTCCTGGCGGGATTCGAACCGCAGACCTCCCGCTCACGAGTCCGCACCTTAATGACCTTGGCCACCATTGGCGGTTTCTTGTTGGTGTTTTCATTGTGATTACGGAGAATTTTTAATTTCTCCGATATAGACAAAGCTTTCCGTTTCACTCCTTTATTCAAGCTTGGACTAACCAAATACAATGTATATCTTCACTGCTCAATCAATGACAATGGAATTTAAAACTGGCGTTGCAACCAGGCGACCTAGACTCTGCAGGTATAAAGATCCAAATTCTATTCTTTGGTGTTACCCAGCATGCCCTTGACAAGCAGGCACTAACTGAAATAGAAATTCCTTACAAATGTGATATTTTAAAAAAAAAAAAGTTCATGTGGCTAAAGAGAGCATATTAACCGGGATGGCGAGCCCACCAAGCGGTGAATTTTGAATTGTTTTATATAGGGACTTCAAGGGACCAGGAGAAAAGAGTGTATAATGCGGGATGGCGTGACAAACAGGCGCTTCTTATCCATATTTAACTGTACTTGACATTAATATGAGTTTTTGACATAACAATTGTGCTAGGCTAAGATTTGAAATCACAGTCGGGTAAGAAATACTCGATGTTTTCGGCTTGCTATACTGATGCTCTTCCATCTAAGCTACCATGCCTTGTCTGACCTCAACCGACCGCCACGAGTGGCCGGGGTCGTTAAGGTGCTTACTCGCAAGCGGGAGGTCTGGGGTTTGACTCCCGCCAATACCATCCTCCCTCACTGAGGAATTTTCCAGGTTTTCCTCGGTTCTCATAACTGGCAAATGCCGGGGAGGTACCCTAAATTTAGTCCTGGAACGTTTCCTTCCTTAAAACAAAATCCTTTCCCAATTTATCATTTCATCTCATGTATCATCAGTGTCCACCGCCTGTGTGCCTAAGTAAAAGCGGGCGTTATTCATTTCTTTCCGTCCGCAATCGCTAAACTCATAATCTGAGTCCACCCTGGAGACTCCGTGGATGTGCAGACATTGAATGTCTGAAATTTTCGAATACTTGCGGGCTAAACTTATAGTTCGCTACGCCATAGGATTAATTTATATGAAATGTTATGTTCTTCGTGTCGTATAATATTCTAAGATTTAAATTTAGAACCAATGAGAAGGTTTCGACTTGCCGCTAAGGGTAATTTCTTTGTAATCAGACAATCTTCACAGTTCCCACGATACACAGACTCAGAAGCGAAAGAGGAAAACATAATCGGCAAGGCAAGCTGAAGGGTGTAGGAATTCCGACCGTAACATAAAATGTTTTCTATTTTACTCGAATTGCAAGTAATTAATATTTTAGCTCCTAAGACTGACTTTTAAGCTACTCTCCTCTTGCTAATATTCTTGTGCGCTATTATTTTGCACCCTGTATACGTGAAGCTTTAACTTTTTAGCAATGTATTTTATTGAAATGTGATGAACGTAAAGTTTGGAGTGTATTTTTTTTACCACTGAAGTGAAAACATCTCACAAGGATTTGTTTAAACGTTGATGTATTAAAAATTTGTATCGTGGCTGTTGCGCAACAGTTGGAAGGGCAGTGTTTTCTCTTCCCCGAACTATCCTGGGCGCAGAGTTTAGCTGCCACTAACGTGGACACGCTAAGCCAAAAGTGGACTGTAGAAGAATGGGGTTTTCGTGGATGGGCTATGGCTATGTTGTCGCGCTCATCAGAACAAGGCTTTGGAGCCGTTTAGAGCCAATCCCCACTTTGGATCTATAGGTCCACGACAAAGTCAATTAAAAAGGCCGCATGTGAGAGAAAAGAGAATAGGTAGAGATAAAGCAGGGAGAAAGCGGGAGACAAACACGTTTTAGAAAAGCTCTCCTGTGTGTATGCGCGCGCTGGGATGGAGAACAAGAGAGAGAGAGAGAGAGAGAGAGAGAGTAAAATTGAATTCAAACGCTTAACCGTGCATGTAGCTTGGTTGCCTGCCGTTTTCCCTTTGATCGCTGTACCCTATAAATGTTTTTTTTTTTTTTTTTTTTTTTTTAATGTTTTCCTTCTTTTCCGTTTACATGTATAACGTTGTTAAATTGTTAGTGAAGGGAAAATGATGAAAATGATGGAAGACAGATGGGAGAGAAAAAGCGTTAATAACGAAGTGTAGCATCGAACGTTAGCTTGACGGTTTGTTTTTTTTTTTTTTCTTTCTTTTTTTTAATATTAGAAAAAGCTCCCCTGTTTTCTGTGATTTTAACCCACTTTTAAAGTCAGAGAGCGGTGCGAAACCAAAGCGGTGTTGTACAAACTTTGTGCGATGGCAGGTTAGGCAAATTATTATGCTTGCATTTTTTGCCACATTTTGTACAAATATTATGTAGCCACTTTGTCCAGGGGTAGCTTTTATGGGTGTCACTGTTTGATTTCTAGAACTCTGCTTAATGAAAGAATGCAATCCATCTACCACAGAGATTTTTTTGGAGGTACTGTTTGTTTTTTAATTATTTCGTTTATTTACCGATGCTCTTTAACAGCACAGGTCATCAGCGTCCCATTCAATTCTGGATGTGAAAGGCCAATACATTTTTTCTCAGAGACCTCTTTTTCAGGCTTGATATTCTTTTACGGGCCGCAAATCTTCTTCACGGGAACCAGTAAGGGGATCATACTTAATACTTTTGCATACAAAAAATTCACTGACCCTGGTTGGGATTGAACCCACGATCTTGGGTGAACGGGACAAGTATGACTACCACTAGACCACCAGGACTGACATCCGAGTTACTGTTTCCGTGTACCTCGGTCAAGGGATAAATGCTCAGTTGTCTACAAAACAGTTTTTAAAAAGTGCATTATCACAGTATAGTCCTATTACAAGCAATTGAAACACTTAGAGCCAGTTTTACAAAAGTTGCCAACTGAAGTTTGCTTTAAACTAATTTAAAAGGTAACTACAGATTGTAATCATTTTTGTTTGCATAAAAATAACCGCAGACTACGCAACAATAAACGTCAAACGTGTGGCAACATTGCGAAATAATAGACATTCATGTTTAGAGCGAGTTGATGTTCAACTGTTCAACCTGAGAAAAACAATAATTATTCAGTTTTTTCCGCCTCCTAGAATTTTCTCCCGCTTAACATGTCCTCAAACATGCCAGCGGCCAATTTTAGCAAATGTGAAAAGAATAGTATTATTGACCTGGTGCCAAAACATCAGGAGATAATTGAGATTCGATCTTAAATAAGGATAAAGAACATAAATGGGGGAAATTACCAAAGAGTATAACATTTCTATTGTGAAGATTTCTGCATTATAACCCTCAGGCGGTATAATGGGGATGTGTATGCAGTCTATAGTACTTAAAACTGCAGGAAAATATGCGAATATTATAAAAAGACTAGCAACACTTTCCTTATGTCACCCTCTTCGGTTGACATTTTAATGAACTGACCTCTCAGAGCTGCTCTAGTAACTTTATGGATGTTCCTTTCTCCACTTTGAATATACCTCCAATAACACCTTGGAAACTCCTTGCATCATAGAATCTTAAAGTATTATGAACATCAAATTCGCTTAGTATGTGATTGTAATGGAAGACGTAACATCTGTTCCAATTCTTCGACATCTTTTAGTTAGCGAAATCGCATTTTTAATTTTTTGTCATTCAGTTCAAGAAAAAGATTGTTTCTCTCGTTGAAATTCATCTTTGGATGAGATGTTGGAAATCAGAATTCTGTACAGTATATCGCTTGTAAAGTTAACCTAGCACAACCTACAGTTGAACGTAACTCTGTCTGTTATTATTACTAGGAAATGAAACGTGAATCATTGAAGAAACTTGTTCTACAGGAAATTAAAATAAACATAACTAATGAAGTTGTTATGCTTCTGTGCTCTGAGACGTGTTTTATGTAATAATCACTAAACTGTAGCAAGTGCTTTAACTTGAGAAATTTCGCGGGTTAGCTTTAATTTGAGGTTAAGACGAAATAATCTTAGATTAGTGTTTAATAAGCAAAATTTCCATGGTTAATTTTATGCCCTAAACGTAAGTTAATTCTTTATATAACTGGCCCTTAGGCAGTGAGCTACCCCTGCTATATGTTGAAGGAAAAAAAATGTTAAACTCTCCGTTTTTACTGTCTCGCCTTCCAACTTGTGCTAGATCGGCTTGTACAGTTGCTGTTTTCCATTTATCATTCCAAAAGTGCAGCTTTTCATCTATTAACTATTTGATTTGTCTAAACTTTCCATTGTTACTTTCTGTATGATGTATTTCTTTGTAATCCAATCATTATTTATATATCTTCTCCGCCAATGCGCATTTTACGTCTGGGTTAATAAGCACGACACACCGCTTTCTAAAACATATATAGGAGATGGATTGTCGTCCTTCCGCAACAAAGCACGATCAAGTTTGGTTGTTTTCGTTGTTAATATTTTACTTTACATTCCAAAACCACCATTTGTTTTAATTTCTGGAGCCTTTCGGTCAGCGGATGTTCAAGAGTTGCACAAATTGCCTCCATTTTTCACTGTTAAAACTTCGATTTCGTTCGTGTATTCAATTTTGTATTTTTTACACAGTATTCTTAATTTTATTTGTGAAAAGGGACAATTGATAAGAAAAGTTGATAAAAAACTGTTCATTCATAAACTAATTAGTATTAAAATTACGTTTACACCAATGGTCTCAGTCAGGCCAAATAAGGGCCAAGCTTACCAGTCAGTGTTTGCTCCTGCTATCTAACAATGGAGCGGCGGAGGATGCAGGAACTCATTTTGTGACCGCTAACCGCCACGTTTGATTTCGTTAGACACGTGCATCAGTTCTGTTCTGATTATTCAATTGTTATATGGCATTTTCTGACATCAGTAACAAGTCCAGACCGAAGCATAGATTGTCTGACCTGCTTACGGCGTTTACGTATTTCGTCACAATCAGTACACCCTTTAGGATCGTTAAATCACTCACGTGAATTTCCTCTCCCTCCATTGACTATAGTGCTCAATTCCTCTGTTTGAAAGACCTGTTTTGCACACAGAAATGGTGTAAATGGTTTAGTTAAGATTGATTGTATACTACCACGAGACCAACAGGGAATAGGTTTGGTAAAGCGTTCAAAGAAATGATATAAAGTGAGCAGAGTTGAAGTGTGGACACCTTCGGCTGTGATATATCTATTAGCCGATACTTAAAAAATCGTGAGAACGGACAAGTTTTACAACTAAACCCTTCTGTTTTTGCTGGCATTATTAACTTTTTCTAAATTTTTAGTCAGCGTTTGTTTATAGGTATCTGAAGCTGGTATATTTTAATAGATAAAATTTAAATTGAGGTCACTTATCTGTTATATTATGGATTTTCATATACTTTGAAGGGGGGTAATTTTGCTATTAAGATATTACGGTGGTTGTTTTTATATAACCTGCAGTCTGTACTAATATACATTTTATATTTATGGTTAAGAATAACGGAACTAATTATTGATTTCAGTTTCCTTTCTCCCCAAGATTATTAACATATTTTCCGTGCTCAAAATCTGCATGTTAATGATTGACAATTCCTTTAGTAGTTCATCTTATTTATAAACTGTCATTTTGATACCTGAATATCAGCCACCCTGGCATTTAATTCGCCGTCTTTTAGCATTTACTTGATGTGTTATTTCCTTTGTTACTTTTGATTTCACTTAAATATGTTGTCATATTAGTATCCTGTTTTATAATTTTCAATTATAGTTACTTGTCTCAATATTAACAGGTTTTTTTCTCTTCTTCCACTTCAGGGACTACCTGAGGTCTGTTCGGGATCCTGTACGAATCAGGTGAACCACACACACACACACGGACATGCCTTATAATCCATCCATAGCTGAGGTATGTTTCTAATTCGCAATCTCTGGCACATTGTAGTTAAAAACTGCCTGTAGTTATTAAACAGTATTTTTAAGCAAACTTTGAGCAATGGAGGGAAATCATCATTATTTTTTAATAATTTAATTCATGTACAGCAGCACTGGATACAAAACATTTGTTTTGTTTCATAAAACTGAGTATGTACAAAATTACATTTCGTTTTAGTGTATTGAATTCAAAACCGCTTAAAATATTTCCTTAAGTGATACTGAGGAATTTAATCATCAAATGATTTTAATAGACATTAGGTATACAGGTGTAAAATATACGAAACACTGGTATATTAAAACATAAATGTATATAGAAACATTTTTCATAACACCGTGCGTTCCAGTCATCCATCTGCCGCTTTGCTCTCGGATCGCACCAGCTAGCATATCGACCGGACCCTTATCGATCCATAATATCCTTGTATATTAAATGGATGTATTAATAGGATGAATAAACCCATGTACATGATCCTATTTTATATTATAATGAAACGTAACCTGCATTATAAGAGATTTACAAAGTGATGTTCGTCTGCATTCAGGCATTCATGGCATCTTCAAAATCAGCGCTCACTGGCAAAAATTGTGTTTCGGGATTCTCCGCATATGTGCTCTTATAAGTTTTAGTTCGTTTTTTTAGAATTATCTCTTTAGACTCTATTTTTAGGGTTCTCGCAAATAATAAACAGATCTGGAAAACATGGGAGTCAATGATTCTGTCATAAAAAATGTTACTTAAAATCTTCAAAGAATCAAGAAGAGTTTGAGATGTGGCAGAATCTTGCTTAAAATATCCTTGTTGTCTCTCATTAAAAACTGTGGGAATATAACACCTCTCTGAATTTACACTATATTGAAAAACATGGCCTGTATGATTCGCTTTACAGGTACAGTGAACTAACATAATGTTTTCTCCTTACAAGGGAAATTTATGGTTAACTGTGTTGTCTATAGTTTTGCTAGAAAAAAGAAACGTGTAAATGAAATCAAGCCTCGTTGAAGAAAATTAACTGCCAGTGAGCAATACTCTGCAAAATTAATTTACACACAACTTACTTCGTCAAGTAGCCATGAATCTTGGACTAGAATCACTCTTCAAGGTTTTAACTTAGCAATTCAGTAGTAGTAATAAATAGTAGACTATTTCAGTGAGAGCATCCAAATTAAGAAAGGGGCTAAAAACAACAGGGCTGAGGTTCGTTTGATTAACAGCGTCAGAGGAACAGATGGAGGAAGGTTAAAACCGCTTGAGAGATATGGATAGGCAGCAGCCAATTGTACAATGCAGGGAGATGGTTTCGCTAGAAATAAAATCGGAGCTAATTCTGAGAGCTGAACTCACTAGTTCTAAATGCCAGTGCCTATTTCACGTGATACATGTCGTAGAGATCTTCTCTAATGTTTCTCCTAAATTAAAAATGTTAAATACAAAATATCAACCTGTACTACAACAGATATCTCCAGAAACTCATGTACATATTAACTCAAAATGGTGAAAATTTGCTAAAGATTGACGCTTTCTGCGAAATTGTATTTTTAGACTAAAATAGCAGTTGCTTCCATAAAATGAATATATAGGAGCTACTCTAATTATGTTTTAAGTCTACACCTTATCCTACGATTTTGTAAGTTTAGTTTTTTTGGTTGTCAGTGATTTTTCCTTTCTTTGTTACAAAGCAGATTGAGATTATTTTTATTTTGAACTGTTTCAACTATAAGTAACTTTTGTCATCTATTCTTTTTTGTATGGAACTGTTTATAGCAGAGATACACCTGTTCCTAAATTTTTACGGAATATCTCATTTGAAACATTTTTACATCATATTTATTTTTAAATGCGCAACAAATAATAATCCAATAATTCATAGAAAGAGTACTAAAAGAATGCTAATAGTAGATATTAAAAGAAACTGTTTAAATATGTGCATCAACATTATTAAATTTGGACTAATAACGGATATACTGAAAGATTATCTTATCTAATTCAATCTTATAAATAGTCGTGCAGGAACTTTACAATATTGCAATTCCATTGACATATCCCCTTCATTGAAAGAGTTGCATTGTCTGAAATCGAGTGTTGTTTTCGAACTTCTATGTCATTCAACTTAACGTTTACACATTTATTTTCAGCCGCAGGTAGGTATTGTGTTCTTTTTTCATTATTCCATATCCGAAGCAATTTATCTGAAATCTTCACTGCAGGCGAAACGCTTCATCTGAAATAAACTTGCAGCTCTGACAATGTGGTGCTCCATTTCAGTATTCAGTGTTGTTTACCTGACAGCAAAATGCTCAGCAGCATTTGCACAAGTGTGCAGGCACATCTTTCCACCAGTGTTGATCAATGTAATACTGAAAAGTATTTTATACCTGATATAATATAGAGTGATCATTTCACTGTCTTCATGCAGTCATCTTGTTCTTCTTGGTAAGATTTCCTCCATTGCTCAGCACTACTGCAATATCTCAGAAAACTACATTCTTATAACACGTTCCAGCAATGTTTGATTTATATATATGTGTGTGTGTGTGTGTGTGTAATTACGTTTCCTTTTATTTATACAATGATAACACAATAATTAGTGTGTCATATTTCATTCCAGGTTATACGAATTATTCTCAGGTGTTGCCTAAGTCTCCTAGAATAGAAAAGGCGCTGAGCACACCCTCCCAGATTCCATTTTTTAATCTGTAAGACAAATATCCCTTCCCTGCTGTCCTTTGACATCAAACAAAATGTGACTGGAAGTACCTATATGTTCCTTGAAGAGGTCTGTTCATCTCCTCCTGGGTCTGCCGTATGTCCCTTTTCCTATCCGGGATTCCCACATGAAGATCTTGTAGGTTCACCTGTTGTCCTGCATTCTTGGAACGTGACCGCCCCATTGCCATTTGCTTCCAAACTGCCCCATTAATAAAAACCACTGTTTCTTAAATCGGTAGAACCCGAGGATAACAAACCAACAGTAATTAGTGTATTGTCGAAAACCTCACATACTCAGTTTAATGATTCTTAAGCTATTTGTGCAGTTTCAGGGGTCTGCTGAAACCAACCAATCAGCCATATGCCTTTTTCTTTTCTTCCAACCGCTGAAGTAACAGCATTAAGATTGTGTTTTGATACCAATTCGCATTATTTATTGTGTACTATTTCTTTTGCACCTCTCGCAATCCAGACACCAACTCTCTGGTCATAATTGGAGTATTCATGTAAAATTCTGGTTTTTCTCAAGACCAATACCAACAATTTTGTATGTTTACATGCCCATTGAAATGAAATCACGATTCATCTATGAATAAAAATAGCTGTGGACAAATTTTAACCCTGTGAACTGCATTCAGAAACTAATTGCAATATTTACTCTTTGAACCAGATCAGCTCGCAAAGCATGAACACGTGACTAATAATAAGCTTTTCACTGCCTTAGGGAGTAAGGAATGCAGCAGTCATATATTTTAATAATCCTGTCTGTATGTGTTTATATACACATAACATATAACCGTTTTTGCAGTCTTCATTCTTCTAAAATGTGGGAACGTTTCTTTATAAAACACTTATAATTTGTCTATTCATAGCTACAAACTTTGCTGTGATCTCCCTACAAAACCCACTCACCATAGCATTTTTGTTCAACCACATGTACCCCAATTCATTTCCATCAGTTCATTCTTTATCTAACCATTAGTTTCCAAAACATTTATTTGCAATTTTTAATATTTGTTGATAATTTCTGCTTCTTAAGTCAGTTTTTTTATCATTTTTTCATTATACATTTCCAATTTTTTGCCCAGTACTGTAAGAATGTTTTACGTTTATTCTCATGTGTGATATTGTATTAACATGAAGAAGCGCATGCTTCTTTAAAATTTTATTCATCGATTTGATGTACGTATAAAAATTTGTTTCTGCAAAATATTTTGTTGGTAATTGTAGCGGAATGTAGGGATGCCGACATAGACGTTTGTCGTCGTAGATGTTGATGTGACTAACACCACTGTAATGTTCTCGACTAGTTCATTGTTTTGTATTAGAGCTGGATTTTTCATATTGAAACTTCTGGGGTGAAAGAAATGTGACTTTAGGTATAACAAAACCACAATGGATAGTAATCTACCGAGTTTATTAATGTTTTGTTATTAACATACAACAATACACTTTTCTGATTACGATATGCTTTAAGAATATTATTAGATACAAACTGAATACCAGACAGACGTGTTACAATTTATATTTCTCTCCCGAAAACTGTGCTTTTTGTCCTGTTGCAACTAGTATACTATTTTCCTATGTGGATATTAGTTCAAACTCGCAACTCCTAGCATTCATAATTTTGTAATTTCTTCCACTAAATATTAATCGCCACTTATCTTTCCGTAATGTTAAAATGCTGCTTCACTTTACGAGTACGAATCACGATTTTTGCTAATATAATTTTAATACATGACTTCTCTCGACGGAATCCAACGCAAACTAAACATTCTGAGATATAAACCGTCACTTATTACAATAAGATTGTAACAATATTATTAAATTACAATGCATTATATTTTCAACATACGTACACGAAGCAAATCAAATTCGTTCATTTCTATTTAGTTGCAATAAAGTCGTCTGTCCGTGTTTCATTCTTGGTACACATTATTAATGTTGTTACGCTTGCCATTGGTTGATTCATTTAGTATTACAATTTTCTTATCTTCGATTTTAATCTTTTCATATTCTTGGCCCCTTTGAACCGTTACACTAATATTATTAGGTATTGCCATAAGGACCAACAAACAAACATTAAGACATACATTGTAATAGACCTTATCTGATACATGAAATCTATACAAATGAACTTACTATATTTGTACGATTTAAAACGTATTGCCAACGAATATTTGTTATTTAAACTGAAAATTAAAGACCTTATTTAACATAAAATATGTGCAAATGAAGTTAATATATTTATATGATTAAAAACATATTATCAGTGTATTTTTGGAGTTTAAATCGAATATTATGTTGTTTTTTTTTTTTCCTTACGTTCGCATATGAGCTTCTTAAATTAACATAGCTAAATAGCTATTACTATTAATGTTCGTGACTTTATATTGAGCATTACATCCTTTACCTAATATAAGAGCATATGCAAATGAACTTATTTAATTAATATAATTAAAATATATTATCAATAAATGTTTTCCGTTTAAAGTAAAATATTATAGCTTTTATCTTACATAATAACATATGTAAATGGATTTCTTAAATTAATACAACTAAATATCTGTTACCATTTAATGATTATGGGTTTATATTGATCATTATAGCCTTTACGTAATATACAAACATGTGAAATTGAGCTCATTAAAATAATATAATTAAACAACTGCTATCAGTGAGTGTTTAGGGCCTTAAGTCGGATATTTTCCGTTTCACAATCTATTATTGTATCTTTTTAGGAAAAAATCAGATAAACAATTAATGAAGTGCGTTTAATTCTCATAGAGCACAGTTTCAATTTATATTGCAGCTTTAGTGCGTCTTCACGTTAACACTTTGATTATTTTCTTCAGCACGATTCAAGATGAAAGATACCTCTATGGAAGTTTTCCAATATTCTTATTAACACTCGCTTACTTGTTGCCGTGAGAGATAATGGTTTTATGACTCTTAGCTCTAAAACTCTGGTAGAAACTCTTAAAATTTAGGACGCTTATTTTAGGCACCATCTTCATTTCATTTAGCAGTGAAAATTCATCTCATATTCTATATATTTTTTGTAAAAGAAGCATTAAAATTTAAATAATTTTACATACCACATATCTGCAGATTTGTATAATTGTTGTTGGTTTCTTTATTTACGGACGCTCTTTAACATCTCAGGTAATCAGCATCCCATTCAATCCAGGACGTGAAACGGCCAACAAATTTGCTCAGAGGCCTCTTCTTTCAGGCTAGAGGTTCTTTATCGTGCTGCAAATGTACAACACGGGACTCACGGCTTTACTTCCCCTTCCCTTCCAAAGGAAGCCATACTTAGGATTTTTAAGCCCAAAAAATTTATCGGTCCTGGCCGGGTTCGAACCCGCGATCTTGGTTTTAGAAGGCAAGTATGGTTACCGCTAGACTACCAGGACCGACTATACGCTGCTGACTGCTGGCATGGAAGTCTCGGGTTCGATTCCCGATGTCTGCTTAGATATTTTCAAAGTTAGGGAGGTCTGAAACGGGTTCATCCAGCCTCAAAATGGATATCTGCCAGTGTCTGCTTCGTTTGTATGTGGCATTTGCTCCTGCGAACGGGCTCTTAACAATTTATGTTGCATTTCCAGAAATCACATAATTAATCACCACCCAGGCGATTATTATACTTGTGTTTAGTTAATGGCTGTAGAGAAAAGAGGGGAGTTGGGGAGGATGAGAGTACAGGGAAGGGGGGCCCAGGTGTAAGTGTACTATTCATGTTAGTATGCAAGTGTATAAAATTATTTATAGAAAACGTGTGATTTAAGTATATCGATGTGTTTTGTATATATTTACATATATATAATGTATGTATGGCCGCCGCGGTGGCCGAGGTCGTTAAGGCGCGGACTCGTGATCGGTAGGTATGGGGTTTGAATCTCGCCAGAGGCGTCCTCCCTGACTGACGTTTTTCCCGGATTCTCAGTCCTCATAAATGGCAAATGCTGGAGAGGTACCCTAAACTTAGCCCAGGAACATTTCCTTCCTAAAATAAAAGCACCCTTCCCAATATATCACTTCCTCTCATGTATCATCAGTGCCACCGCCTGTGGTGTCTCTGTAGTAAAAACGGATGTTAAACACTATAAAAAAATTGTATGTATGTGGGTTTGCTTTGATTGTTACAAGGACAGTATGTACGGCCATACGTCCCATGTGATAGTTTTACTTGTGTATACTTTAAAACTCCTACAATTAAAGTCCATTACTACTATTACTACTATTACTACTATTACTACTATTACTACTATTACTATTACTACTACTATTACTACTACTATTACTACTATTACTACTATTACTACTATTACTATTACTACTACTATTACTACTACTATTACTACTATTACTACTATTACTACTATTACTACTATTACTACTATTACTATTACTACTACTATTACTACTACTATTACTACTATTACTATTACTATTACTACTATTACTACTACTATTACTACTATTACTACTACTCTATTACTATTACTACTATTACTACTATTACTACTACTACTACTATTACTACTATTATTACTACTATTACTACTATTACTATTACTATTACTACTATTACTACTACTATTACTACTACTCTATTACTATTACTACTATTACTACTACTATTACTACTATTACTACTATTACTATTACTACTACTATTACTACTACTACTATTACTATTACTATTACTACTACTATTACTACTACTATTACTACTACTATTACTACTATTACTACTATTACTATTACTATTACTACTATTACTACTACTATTACTACTATTACTACTATTACTATTACTACTACTATTACTACTACTATTACTACTATTACTACTATTACTATTACTACTACTATTACTACTACTATTACTACTATTACTATTACTATTACTACTATTACTACTACTATTACTACTATTACTACTACTCTATTACTACTATTACTACTACTACTATTACTACTACTACTATTACTAGTACTACTACTATTATTACTACTCTTAGTACTATTACTTCTACTACAACTATTACTACTACTACTATTGCTATTACTACTACTATTATAATTACTACTACTCTTACTACTACTACTATTACTACTGTTACTATTACTACTAATACTACTATTACTACTACTATTACTACTACTATTATAATTACTACTACTACTATTACTACTACTACTACTACTACTATTACTACTACTACTATTACTACTACTACTACTAGTTTATCTACCGTACTATCACATAATTTCCCATTTCGACTCTTTCTTTTCCTTTTCATAATTCTCCCTTTGTGTCAATTTTAGTTTTTTCAACAAATTTAATCTTCCTTTTTCATCTTTCCTAAGTTTCTGATTTTTTTTTTTAACGCAATGCTCTTTTCACAGATTTATTCTTATGTATATCCCAGCGTACCATGCTAAACAGTTGTGTAATAATGGTCCACCTCTACCTCTTGATTTATATATAGATTTTAAAACTCGAGTCTTATATTTTAAGAAGGATTTTTACGCATCGTAATTTATCATTTTTATGTCATACAAATTTTAATTACTCATTAATATATGCTTCATATAACATAGATAAAAATTACATATACTCCCATTTTCAAGAAACATAAAGAGGGGGGTGACCTTTTAATAGCATACGACACTTGTGAATTTTAAACACCCTTAAAAATATACCAACTATTCATGAATCAGCCTATGCTGAGGAAATTTCGTAGTATTGGCTGTTATAGCGAGTTATCCTCATCTTCGTGGGATTCTCCTTTAAATAAATGCTGATGTTGTAAATTGAGAGGCATTTCCACGAAGGCATTGAACTCCTATGGAGGCGGTTACTGTACAGACCACCCAGTATGAATACAGGACAGTATTAGAACAGTCCAGAGAATTTTAATTAGAATTTGTAAATAAAAATAAAATAAAGAGATGTTGGTAGCGAGCAACTTATGAAAAACTTAGCAGCAAACAGGGCCCCACATATTAATACTGAAGCATAACATAATGTAGGCGCTGGAAACAATTGAAGTTTTGAATCGCGTCGTTGATATCTCTGCATTTCCAAAGAAGAAATGGAACTGGCGTTATATAGGAAATATAATGCGTGGTAATAAATTTTGTTTTTATGCAAGGTTCTCAAAACAAGCAAGTTGACTCGGGTAATTTGAGGCTTGTTATTTGGACATTCTCCACTGCTGGGCAACCGTAAAAGGACTTTTTATGGTTTTCCTTAGTCATCAAGGCAAATACCGTACTAATTTCTTACATCATTAATCCCAGAATCGATTAAAGGCCGAAAAAAGTGTTAAAATCTCTACAGATAATATAAGGGAAAATGTTACGTAACTATCACCTATAGGCTTCTGTTGCCTATTTTAAGGAATAAAAGTTATGGATTTTTCTGCGATTATTTACGCATTTTAAAACCACATAAGGAGTTTCATATATCGAAGTGAAAAAAAAAATATAAAAATTTATTGGCACATTTACTCACAAAAATATCTATTGAGAATCTTGTTATACATTTATTACTTTTCAAGCAGTCAAAAAAACTTCATCCTCATCCCATTCACTTAAGCTCTTTTAATAGCAGAGCCTTCATTAGTTACCACGGTTACCTCGGGCACAAGAATACTACAAAAAAGAGAGGATGAGGTAAGTACTTTAGTTTTGAATAGTCCTGGCGAATGGTCTTGTATCGATCTGCACGAGACAATTCTAGGAAATTTGTCGTGGGGGTAACTTCTCAGCTGCATAAACGTGACAAACAATTGCAAGCGAGAAAGATGAAAGCGGGACAGCTGTGCAATAAACAGTCCGTACAATGTGTTCAGTTTGGAAGTACGAGAGATAATAACCTGCTACTCTATAAACGCATAAACAAAAAATGAACTCGACCAGAAACCACTGCATATCTTTCAAAACTACTTTACTTTGTCTTGATCAACATTTCCATGATGTTCTGATTCCTTCCAAAATAGCTTGTTTTAAATGTGATCCAATCACTTCAGTGCAAGTATACGTTTTTTTCCGTGATGAAAAATATTCTCTCTGACAAGCGGCTTACTATGATAGTTGATACATTGGAGAAAAAAATATTTTGGTTGCTTGTAACCAAGAAGTTAGTTTAAATGCTTTAATTGTGTGATAAAAAAAATTATTAAGTATTTTCAGTACATATTTTCATTAATGAGTGAAATTACTCTCGTTTTTTTCACTTTTAATAAATTAAAAGTTATTTTAATTATATTACAGCCTATTTTCAGTATTTTAAGTGTCATTTTGCCTGCCAACTTTAAACAAAATAATACGTGAATTTCTGGGTTGAACTGATGTGTTACTGTGCTATTACGTTTCATTCCTCTGTTCGCCATGGTTCAAAAATTTAATACAAAACAACGCATTTTCATTTGTTGTTAACTTTTAAGAAATAAATCAGAATGTGCAGAATTTCGAGGTTGTTTATCGGGGATAAGTCCACCCCGATATGTCTACTAATTAATGTTGGACAAGAAAATAAGATCAAGGCATCATGTGTTAACTGGGTGTTATCTCTGCTTGATTAGAACAATCGCCGAAAAAACTCCCGCACAGTTAGCACAACAAGTAGCACACGCTGTTATAAAATTGCTAAAAATTCATTCCTTCAAGGTTACTGGAAGTGAATACCTTACAGCACACCGATTTGGAAAGGAAAATTTTCATTTACTATGGAAAAGGTAAATATGTTTTCAGTACTTTTGCGTTCGCGAGGCTGATTAGGTGTGGTTAGCTGCGCGGTGCCGACTGCCGATCTGGTCCGCTTGCGGGGAAAAATAAAACGCACTTTCTATATAAGGAATTGACGAGCAAGAGAGGGCGTGCTTTGCACTAAGTATTATGAGAGTGGTAATAACGATCTGAGAAACTTCGAATATGAAGCTATAAGCATTGATATAGATTAACTTCATAGCTACTTTGCGATGTGCTTATAGCCACTCAAATAATACAGATCTTCGTTGAAATGGTAACGAGTTTTTAGAACCACAGTAGAAAGGTTTTATTAATGATTACTGTATCTGAAGTTCATTTATTTGACAAAATTAATTATTTTTAAGGTAAGTTATTGTGTTTTCTGTTATTTTGAGCACCCATAAAAAAAATTGTAGCCTAGGAGTTAACGTCTGCAGAATCATATTCGATTCCCTTTTTACTCATAAATTCTTTGCAACCTTTCAGCACTAATCTGGATTATCAAACAAACAGCGATATTACAAGTATATTTGAAGATATATACAAGTAGTAGGAATATTTTTTTACAATGGACGTCCCATCACAAATATTTGACCTAAAAGAAAAGTGGGAAGGCCAAGAAAACGATATAGAGAACACTTTTATGAAGCCGAAATAGGTCAGAAGACCCGCAACCGTGTGGTTTATGTTGGTGATGTACAGTCTAGGTAAGGAAATGAACTTGAATACCTTAAACCTAGCACTGTGTGCATGACTTAATGTGTCGGTCAAGAGACACGGGGTGCATTATCCTGCGCGTGTCACTGCTCCAGGAATTATTGCCTTCCGCACATCCCTTCTGGGGGAGGGAGGATATATCAAGTATCGATTACTTGGACCCATAAACCTCCTTTGATACCTTCACCAGCATCCCTTCAGTAGTAGCTCGCGTGTTGATATGTAAGTTTGGCGAATACAGGCATAAGAAAATGGGAGGAAAAAGAGGAAGAGAAGAATTTACCTGCCGGTGCTTACGACGTTGCCAAACCATGCCTCAACAATTGTACGCTGGACTACTGTTTAGCCTATGCCCACTGTACGTGTATAGATATGATTATGATCGTAGGTTGCCATGACTACAAGAGAAGAGGGGTCGGTGGGGAAAAGGGATGCTATCTCCATCTCCGTTTCCTACTTGCGCCATGGAGCCCGAAAAGCTCCCCTCCTGCCCCGGTGGCTCGTGCGAGCATCCCCCTGGTCTGCTCTATATAAGGCCCACACAATGGGGAGGGGTGCCGCATTCGACTCTTGTACCCCGCTGCGAAGACTTCAGCGTCATACAAATACACACACCCCTACAGCTGCTCAGTTGGTGCCTTTCCCAAACAGCTTAGGACTTGAACGTTTTTGTTGTGTGGGCTATGGTGGAAAACACGAAACTTTTTCCCATAGTTTTTCGTATTCATTTGTATTTTTGAGTGGAAGTAGCGGAAGAACTCGTCTGCATTTGTGGATCGGACTTGGCACATCGTGGGAGGTGTTTCTCAGTTCAAGAACTTCAGCTGAGGTAAGAGCCAATACCATCACGTGCTTCTCATGTTTCTCGTGCGCTCTTGTATTGCATGTGTTTAATAGTGCACACTCACTTAGATAGAAGTATGAAAACTGTATTTTGTAACCTTGCTGTAGGAATATTATATAGCGTTTCTCATGCCAACATAAATTATGAATATTATTCCCAAAGTTTTAAATAATACTCGTGTTTTTATTAATATTAAAGTAAAGGGGAAGTGGATGCACACTTTTAATAGATATGTCAGAGAATATTATAATGAAAGTCAAGTTAATTTCTTAGAAATTGAAGCATTTAGCTTAATATTTCCTTACGTTTGTGAAAAACAACAATTTTCTGTTTGGTACTTTTTAGAAAAAATAATGCATTGGCATATTCTTGAAGATAAGTAATGTATGATTCAGATATTAAAATGTTTCAAAAGATTATATGATAGCTGCATTTTGGCAGTTCCTGTTGTAGGCGAAAAAGGCATAAACATTTGAAAGTTTAAATTTAAACTCCTTTATATATGTGGTTTACTTACAAGATTAGTTACGTAAAAAGAAGTTAAATCAGTTATTTCCTGCTGGGTTAAATGAAAAAGGCAAAAATAGATAACTTGAGATTTAACTTTATACAAAGGATTACGTTGCTTGTAACTTGTTTCATGAACTCCACGTGACCGTGTTCCAGAGCTAAAGCTGGGGTAACAAATGTATGTATGTGCCTTGCTTCCAACGAACCCACTTGCTGCTCTTGTTAGGTCAGAATTGCTCCTAATTGTCCCACTTTAAACCCAGGTAACTTAGGACGTGGTTATTATTAATTCGTCTTATTGCTTATATCAGTGAACGTTTATAATCTTTATGGAGTTTCATTAACACCAATTTAACAATAATGTGTGTTTCTTATTTAATTTATTCTAAATGTTATATAAAAATATTATTAATATTCTTAAGTTAAAAAATTTCGACCAGAAAATAATTTTAACGTTATTTTATTTTGACTTTGCTGTTGTCGCCATCTTCTGCGATATTTGAATTACCTATATGGCGTAGTTGTTCACGGCGCAGGTCTTAGAAACAAAATCGGAGGGCGTTCGTTCGAACCCAACTAGGTTCGTTGACATTTGCCCTACTTCACGTAGTTATAAGAATAAATCTTAGAGAGGTTAAAGAGTTTTGACATGTTATAAGATAGAACATTATCCACAAAATAGTTTTTTCTTGTTCATTTTTCTGAATAAATGCCCCTCGTCAAGCCCCTCTGTAGCCCTAATATTGAATTTGGTAAACAAAGTTTCGCAAAAGGAAAACGTTCGCGTGTTAGTTAGGTGCCAGATTGCGCACTTTCTTCACCCTTTGCCCGCAGCTGACTAACGTGCAGCGAAAGACGATGTTAGAAGGACTAACTTGTTTTATTTGAACAGCAGCCTCGAGCATCTTGGCTCAGACTTTATAAAGATGAACTAGCTACAATCTCGTTAGCATAATCAGGGGGAGCAAAATGTGAAGAAGAGCGGGCACGTCTTAAAGCAGTTCCTTGCTGGGGTAAAATGTGCTAGAGTAATTAACGTGATTTGGTTTCGTGTTCATTATTTATGTTAGTCAAAGATTCGTGTCATGAATAGCTCATTATATCTCACGCAGATGTATTAAATCAACTACCAGGGGTTGGAATGTTCTCGCAGTTTATTTATTCAGTAACGACTGTAGAAGTAAATATGTGACACACTGGGCCAAGACTTTTGCCTGAATTTGCTGTAGCTTTTGGAGGTATAACCCCCAATTCCTCATGATTTGTGTTATCTAATTAAGATATCTTTGAACTTTTCTTGAATTCTTCTTTTAAAACGCACCATATGGTGACAATGTGAGAGTTTCTTTGCTCTCCTTTCACGAACATTTTTGGGTGATACTTAACAATTTGCTGTTGTTGCTCTGAATGTAAGAGCTCTTGATGACTTCACTAGTCAACAAAAAAAAAAAAAAATAGAAATGACTCAATGACCACGCCCTTCCTGCAAGTCCTCATCAAATGACTGAGTTTCCTTTGGGAAATTTACGAAGTTCATCTCTGAAACCTTCCCTAATTCATATGGCACAAGATGGTTGAAAGGGATCCACACCAAAAATGATTTTGGGGGAAAATAGAAGACCAACCTGACGTAAACCTCCAAATAGACCAGCTCAGATTAAGCGTTTTACAAAATAAATGCTTTAGAAACCAAATTTACTGAGATGGGTTTTGTTTGAAAACTCTCCATGTAAGAGTTGAAAAAAGTTGTGTAAAATATAAAACGTTATGAATGAATTGAATAGATCATTGTTGACTCAGATTGCATCCTACTGCATATCTCCTAGAGAGCTGTCGGTCCTAGTGGTGTAGTGGTTACCATACTTGCCTCCTACACCCAAGATCGCGGGTTCGGGCGTAAAAATCCTAAGTATGGCTTCCTTCGGAAGGGAAGTAAAGCCGTGGGTCCCGTGTCGTGCATTTACGGCACGAAAAAGAACCTCAAGCCTGAAAGAGAGGCCTCTGAGCAAAAATTGTCGGCCGTTTCACGCCCTGAGTTGAATGGGACGCTGATGACCTGAGATGTTAAAGAGCGTCCATAAATAAAATAAATAACAATAACAACCCTAGAGAGTTAGCCCCCAGCAGACACAAACGATTGATGAATTCTTCCTACACTGGAGTCATTTAGCTGCCTTTACCCTCAAAGTTCCTCCACTCTCATCAAATCCTGAAGCAAATTATTCTTGCATTAGGCTAACTATATTTTGAAAATACTTTTTCTAAAAATAAGGATCAATACAACAAAGCGGCTCTCATCACCATCACTGAGCATTCTCCGACAATAATCATTCCTACTTTTAAAATGAGTGATTAACGTTTTACCAGAAGATTCATCAAAATAGTCAAATTTTTACATCACAGTACCTTAACATATATGAGCATATTATATCATTTAATTGCTAAAGATAATCTTACATCTACACAACTTTTTCCAAAAATATACACAATATGTTTATTCATATGGTGTCCCACTCATGCAGTTGTTGTTCCGATCACTGCAGTAGAACATGGGCCTTTAGGCTTGATCCGAATGGCATCTCTAGCTATATGTCTTTTGTACCGTGCTCTAAACAGTTAATGCCCCATATCTAAGCTGCCAAAATGTCTAAGTAAGTTTTAGAGCATAAAATATAGCCTGCTTTTAAAGCGATATGAGGAAGACGACGATCCACAGATATATCTAAAATCTTGAAAAGAGGCTTAGATGGACACTGTTATACACCTTACCTAAATGAACACGCCCTGCCATGTTTTTACCAAGGAGAAAGCGATGAATTTCAAAATTCTCAGCAAATAAGCAACAAACTTTTTTTTTAAAAAAATACACCAATGACTGTAGTTCATAAATTCATGCACAAATGTGTCAGTTCAGTAATACCCTATTATAAGTGGCAGGTATGCACACTGTGCTTATCTAATTTTTCCGCGCACTGCAGACAGCTCTCTCGGCAATGCGGCTTATCCTATCCGCTGTATGAGGCGTACTGGCAGCGGGACATCATATTAATAATCCCACCATAGATAGTGTATGTTTTCAAAGGCATGTATATAAAGTTCACTTTGCAAAACATTTTAATTAATTCTCCTAAAATAGAATTGCCTCTTCATCGCGATGCATTGTAGTCTGTTAAAAATCACATTCGTGTAATAGAATGGCCTCTCGATTGTCACAAGAAAATAAATGTATTTCTTCCCATAAAGATAGAAATAAATATGGAACTTCTTAGCCGAGGACAAAGCGTTATTAATTTCTATTCTGTTTTACACTTTCCAGTACTGATAGGGTTGCTAAAATTGCTCGTAAATAAAAGCATAGTTGGGTAACAAAATATATATTAATGATATCCCAAGTTCATGATAAAAGCATTTAATAATTTAAATTTCCATTACACAATTTGTGCTTCTGTTGCTTGAATATTGCATATCATGAAAGTTTTCTGTTTCGTATTCTTTGCATGCATACCAAAACTATCCGGTTTTGAGGTTTCCAATGAAGGTTTATTCTTTCCACTCCTAAACTTCCTCTTTTTCCCCTTATTTTAAGATTTAACTCCAAGTTGGACTTTTTGGTTGGTTTCTCTCATACAAGAGCTTGAAACAACTTATAAATATTGGCTAGTTTTGGATCCAAATGTAAAACCACAATTTAACAGCCACAGCAGTACTGTGCAAGCAGGAATCCTTCGTCACCCATATTCAGTTCCTTGTTCACAGTTCGGGATGAAGACACAAGGGGTTACAACAAATTGTTCGACCCACCCTTACTGACTTCTTTCAAGAGCAAAAGACACATTTTTATCTTCGATTGTACATTCAAAATGTTAAATATATTGCGTTTATGGAAAGTTGCTAAACTTTACAGCACTGAGGTCAACAGAAAGTTTCCTGAAAGCTATACAACATTGCGACAGGGGATATATTGCCCTCGTTGTTAACTGTTTTGTGTCTCTACAGTTACATAACGTAAGAATTCCTGTTTTCACCACTTCTCCATCTCACAAAGGAAAAACAGCTTTTGGATGTTGTCAGTTCAAATTTGGTACTCTGGGTTTGTCAATAACGCAGCAACACTCAGTCCCAATATTGAACTCTTCCAATGAGATTTAAGATTCATAGAAAAGCCTGTGTTTGGTACATAATAGAAAAATTACTATACACTTTAAATTGTTTTATATTTACTGACATCATACTATCAAGTATGAAGTATGAAGCTTTATCGTTGATTCAGTATGCAAACCAGTAGTAGTAACCCCACAGTGAATTTTAAATACTGAAGCATGCCATTTGTCATAATGGAAAAACTACACTCATAATATCTTTCCAAAACCACATTGTCAGATGATCCAGAATACAGCACAATACTTGGAGATAGCCAACGTGGCACTAGAATTAACCATCTTAACCAAACTGGAACACAAAATCAGCTCAATTGCAATTGTTGATAGATATTCATTAAAATGTTGCTGCATTTCATAAACAGGAACTATTCTGTCTTACAGTCCATATAAGGAGAGCTTAGATTTGTGTTATTGGACCTTGTGGCTCTAGACTTGCTGTGACAACTGGCGCTGCGGCGAATGAGTGACGGTTGCTGGCTCCGCTAAATGCTTCAGCAGTCGGAATATGATCAACTTACATGAAATAATATTTTACCTTTGATGATGCACAGAGGAAATTATTTTATTCTCTTGACCACAAAATAAAAGTTTGACATTTCTTTAGCTAAACCGTTGAAACAAGTACATTGTTTTATTTCTTTGTTACTGTTTTACTTATTCTATAATAAGCCCGGACATTTTATTCGTTTCTTCTTTTGTTATATCATATTCGGAAAAATCAAAATCATGTGAGCTCAGTTTTGGGCCGTATAAAGGATGAAGTGGCATAAAAATATATACACTTTTTTTCTCATAAGAAATTCTCTGCCATTCTTACTATGGGAAGACCTATATTAACAGTAATCCTTTTTCCGCGTCCTGTAACTTGTGTGAGGCCCAAAAGTTAGCAATGGAACTGCGCCGCTGGCATTGTTCTTTATGAAAGAAGGTCTTCCCTTTTAAAATACATTAATATACAGAATGTTAATGAACTACACCGCTGAGATTTCAATTTGTGAATGGGTCGTATACAAGCAATTTGAAACAGAAAATCTCTGGTCTACCTATTTACATTTCAAAGTTATTCTTTGGGTTTCTATATCATTAAAAATAGAATTCAATAGTATAATCTTCAAAATCACAGCTGTCGCCTTATCCATTAGATCATACAACCACACTTATAATGTTCTCTAGGCAAAGCTACACAACGAAATTAATTATTTAACTGCTGTTCAGTGCCGTACTGTCATATTTTTTGAAAATGTTAATATTAACTATACAAAATCGGGATTTCCTCACTTGTGAAGCACGTTTGAAGAAGTGATGGAGATGTCATCTAATTTTTAATTAACACTACTTCATATTTCATTCCATTATTTTTCTTCGTGGGCCATATATTCTCTATATCAAAAAGTTTGTCCAAGACATATCTACAGTCTCTGAAATACTATGGGGATTTCATTAACACCCTATGTGTCTATTTTAGAAAACTTCTAATTTACTTGAAAGTCCGTATCTTTGCGCCATATGTTCTAGAATCTTAGCTATATATTCCACTCTTTATTCTGGATAAAACATAAAGTGTATAAAACGAGATTCACTACTGTATAAGTGTCAGTCCTGGTGATGTAATGGTAACCATACTTGCCTTCTATCGCGGGTTCGATCCCGGCCAGAACCGATGGATTTTTTTTTGGGTGTAAAAATCCTAAGTATGACTTCTTTCGGAAGGGAAGTAAAGCCGTGGGTCCCGTGTCGTACATTTACGGCACGATAAAGAACCTCAAGCCTGAAAGAAGAGACCTCTGAGCAAAATTTACCGGCCGTTTCACAGACTGATTTGAATGGGACGCTGATGACCTGAGATGTAAAAGAGCATCCGTAAATAAAACAAATAAAAAAATCAAACTACTGTAAATGCGTAAAAAAAAAAAAATTATTCAGAAGACATAGGTAATTGACTTAATGCTAAATCGCTCACATTAATTCGATGTGATTGCTGTTAGGGACACAAAATCTCAATCAATTTCATGGTAATTTGTCATGGCAAACAAAACAATAATAAAATCTTAATAAAATTTTGAAAACAAGCAGATCCAGCAAGTATGCTCTACACCTATAAAAGTAGTCATTTTGAAATTTAAGCAACTGGCGCTCCTTGTGACAATATTTGGTACTGTAACATTATATAATAATAATTTTAATATTTGAAACCTAATCAGTTACGTAAGTATTTTAAATATATATCAGATTTTAAAGCCAATTTAATTCCTCTGTATAACAATAAAGCTCAAATTTGAAAATTACTCAAAGATACTCAAATGCGTATCTAAATCAAATATAATTGGCATATTCTCTTGAAAAATAGTTTCACTGTGCGTTTGTGTGATGTCACATAAACTGTTAGCTTAAGAACATAAACTTCCTGTACTTCTCTCGCCAAATTAAACATCTTTGCCTTTGCTGTATTTCATTTTCTAAGTATAGTTTAATTTGCCAGCTCATAAATGATTATAAAATAAAAAGGCGGTGTAAAACTTTAGAAGGTGCTTGTTATTCTTTCGTTTAATCAAAAACTTGGACATTAGCCAACAAGTTCTACTGAGATAGGATAAATGAATATTATTCAGACATTACTGACGCATATTTTACTAAATTAGAGAAACAGAACAAAAATTAAACATAGAAAATATGTAAAAATGTTTTCCTCAAATAGAAAGGATGAAGACAAGTGGCAGCTTCTTTAGAACGGGAGGGGAAAAAAAATCTTCCTGTCAAAAGACGTACATGCAATTTTAGCTAAATTTTGAGAGGCAAAATAAGTCTATGAAAATTACTATACTATTCCTTTCACTATATACGTATATTCGGAAACTATCCTTATATTCAATATTAAATGGGACCCTTTTTAAGTTATTACAAAGCCTATTTAAATTTACATCGTATATTTTATATCATCTAAATTGAAATTGAAATTTATTAACATGCTAAGAACAAATGCAAATACAACTACCAGGGAACCTCCCTTATCTTAGGATATGCCCACTCACAATTACACAATATACATATATAAACAACAATTGTCTTTATTCTATCACCTTTTAATGTGATTAAACAAATACAATATTTCCACATTGATTGCATCAGTCTCCATTCCCCGGTTCATCAGCAGCAACCTACTTGGATTCCAGGGGACCGGGTTCCGACCCAAACGAAGGTCCTAAATAAAAAGTTTCCATTATTCTACCAGTACCATTATTTTGTTAGTTGCAGCCTCACTTCAAATTAGTAATGACTTTATTTCTCAAATGCATACCAAGTGCTAGGCTTCATTTAAAATTTAATAAAAATTTAACACACTACCAACCATGATCACATATATCTACATACCAACTTAATTAATCAAATGCAACCATTTATTTGATTTACCTGCCTTCTTAGTACCGTATTCCATTTATTTTTAGTTTTGCTCAGGAATTTCTCTACATTCCTAAAGATTTTCATTAAGGATATTTTTCTATCTAATTTAATTTTTTACCTCCAGAGCCCCGCCCCTCTACACTTAAACATTATATGTTCTGTATCCATCTAAATTAGAAATAAATGTCATTCATTTTTTACTGTAGTAAAATTTAATTTAAATTTTAAAAATATTTCTTAACAGCACCATGAAAGTTACAAAATAAGATTATAATTTATTCTTGAATGTTGCTTCTGAACAGTAATTTGGATTGGGAAGGAGTCATTACGATAAACTTCAGGGTGTAAATGAATTCCTCATTTCAGCGATTCAAACGCATATTTTGCCCTTTAACATTATCTGATTCTCTTGCAAAACTCTCATCAGATACGCAGAATTTAAGTCAAAATTTCAGTACCTCATGTTAGTGATAAATGCACAAACCTCTTCTTTGTTCTTTGAAACAGAAGAAGATTACTGGCTTCGGAAATAATTACGTCATGAAGTTACTTAAAATTCCGTTTAAAGTTTAGCATAGCTACAGTGTTTGGCCTGTGATTGAGGCACACAAATGAATTTTAAACTCGTCGTTTTTCTTTCATATTGCTTTCGCTTTCGTAAGATGTCGAGTTTACAGAAAAGCGAGTTTTATGTAGTGATAAAACAGGCACGGTTTGCTGAAAGTTTAAATTTTCGTATCAAAATAACAAGCAATTAAGGACAGGAATAAAGCGAAAAGGGGCGGGGGGGGGGGGGGGCGAGGGATCCCCGCATTATAATGAAAAACGTAAAAGCCTTATCGTCATCCAAAGGGTGAAGAAGTTTAGAGAAGAGATGGCATCTTTTATAAATAAGCTTCTCTTGTGCAACGTTACTGTTCTTTTTACATCCGGAGAAAAGTCCATATTAATTGGCAGTGAAGTCGAAGCGATTAGCAGAGCTGTTCTGGCATGAAACAAGTAAGAGGAATTCTCTTAATTAGAGTACTTTCAGTTTTTGAAAGAGTGGATCACGTTGGGCAGAGCCTTGACATAATCTGCAGCAGTTCTCTGTGACATTACATATATCCCTTTAGCAATTTTGAGGTAATTCAATAATAATCTATCAAAAGATATACCCCATCACTTCTTTTTTTTCCAGTGAAACGATACATGTGACAAAAAAGGTCCACTCATTCAACTTGAAGCGCACTTTTATATAGTAATGATGTACTGGAAAAAGCTTTGGTGTTGTCAAAAGCTTTTTACATTTAACTTTAAAGAGAAAGAACACAGCTTTATGGGGGGAAAAAAAAGGATAATTTGCCATTCTATGAGGCATTGTTTTTCGAGGACCTGACATAAATCATTTCCCTTGATAAACTTTAAAACATGAAAAATAATTTCATTTCTCAATAGAGGTTCAATTGACCTCTATATAATTGTTACATGAACGTTCTAAGACTTCAGGATTGTATTAAATGTTACATCTAAAGCACGACAACTCTGCACTCAGTCCACGTCAATTCAGCCAGAGATAGCTTCTCCACTACCTATTGTGACGACATTGAGTTTTCGTATAACTGTCGGAATATCATTCAAAATAAACTGCACCCTGCATTTGAACTGTATGTGTTGTTATTATAAGTAAACAAACTAAAGTTGGCATTCAGTCACTTTTATTTTCAGTTATTTCCTCTACTTCTCTCACTCACGCATATAACAAATGTCGTATTAGAAAAGATAGCTGCTACAAAAGAAGGTTTTGTGCAGGAACAGGATGTTCTCTCTCACTGAGCTTTTCTCTACCTCAAGTGCAAACTCACCGTGCGAGAGGCCCATTTGCTACTGCAACTATTTTTGCCACCAGATTCTCTTCTGCTTCGTCTGGGATTTCTTAAAGAAGTTCACGCATTCAACCCACTGCATAGGAGATGAGGGGGGGGGGGGGAGTCATACAGGACCACCTATCCAATCCACTTCCTTAACAATGTTTGATATAAGCATGTCCAGGTGTATCGTTCCATACTAGTAAACAATACTTCATTAGGTTAAGATGTTCAATATAGTGCAAACTTTAAGCAATAGAATGTACGCTATCAAGCGGTTTGAAAAAGTTTCATACGAAAATATGTTATTAGAAAAAAAAAAAGTGTTGCTGTCCCATGCAAGTTTTCAAAAGTTTGACGGTTTAATTTTTTTTTTTTTTTGTGCTGCATATATATATATACCGAGGGTGCCAAAAATGTATGCCCACTTTCACAGTAGATATCTATTGAATATATTTCAAAGTTGGATCGAAAACAACAGCAATGTGTATTATGATGTTCTGTAAACAGATGTGACTTAATACACTATGATAGCGTTGCTATGTGACAGGAAAATGAGCACTGGACAAATGAAGACAAGATTATCGTATAATGATCTGTAAACAGATGTGACTCACGATACGTTATGCTAGCGTTGCTACAACAAAATGCAGCCAAGATTATCATTTGAACAGCGGAAAGCAGTTTTGAAGTAGTGTTGGAAAACCGAGAACGTTTTTGAAGTTCAAAGGCAATGGAGTCGTGTGTACAGAACAGAACCGCCAACACGAGTAACGATTGCACACATTCGAGACAAATTTGAGACTCTACCGTATGCGATGTTCATAAGGGAGATCTGGGAATCTCGCACAGCAACAAGCCCCGCGGATCCAAGGTACTATCCTAGGCACTATCCAAGACAGTGGATAGGACAAAGAGGCCCGATTGAGTTTCCATCGCGTTCTCCAGATCTAACTTCGTTGGACTTCTACCTATGGGAAACTCTTAAGGATGTTTTATACCGTAGAAAACCAGCTACACTGGAAATACTTCAGGAAGAAATTGAAACGGCAAGTGCTGCAATAGCTGAGGACACTTCCACAAACGTTGCTCAATCAGTAGTTCAACGTACTCAGAAGTGTATCGACGTCGATTGTGGCTAATTTTGAGTAACTGTTGTAACTATAAAAGTTTAAGATGATTAATGCTCATCATTTTCTCTGTGTGTGAATTCAGTTTTGTTATGTTAACACAGATTTTCTTTGTTTGAAGTGGGCATTTTATGTGCAGTAAACAGTAAATTTAATTCTTTAATGTCCAAAAATTGCAAATTATTCTTTTTCATAGAGCAGTGCTCTTTATATTTTTCATATTTCTCAAATTTTATTGGTTTTTTTACTGTTTACTGAAGTATAGTTTCAGAAGTATCTAATGAAAATTACATAAATAAATTTAATTGATATAGAAGCGCTTACCTAAACATTTGCCTGGTGTTTAATATTTCGCACTAAAACACCAAATCTATTCTGACCTAACTCCAGTTAAAACTAAATACAATATTTGTGTATACATCCCAACAACTCTAGTTAATTTTATTCACAGAAATATGATTTTCAACAGGTGGCGTTCAGTATGCATGAGTATTTTTATGGCGATCATATTGCGTGCACCAAATAGATACGCCATACGGCATGCCATTATTAGATAACAGGTGTTCGTTCACGATTTGATAGCCGACGAGTGCATACAAATTTTAATGGATATTTTCAAGTATTAAAAGTCATGTTCACTGCTTTGTAGTATTTCAATATGTTGATGTTTGCCGAAAGCCTGGGATACCAACAGGTGAACCCATCTTCGATTCTTAAATAATAAAAAAGGCAGGTATGTAAAAACTGCGGTGGTGATTTTATTTAATAAATCTTATAGTTTTCTAATAGAAAAATTGTCGTGGATAGTCTCTCGAAAGCGTTAAATATCCATAATAATTACTATTGCATTAAAAAGGGAAACAAAATGAAACCGCTTCTAGTGCTGCACAGCGTTGTAATAGGCGTGCCATGATTGAGCCCAAAATTTAAATTTTTTTTACCATATTATATACATGTTAAGAGAGAAACATAGTCCCGATCTTTAGGTTTGAGTATATCATAGACTTTCGTCAAACAGTGTTTTACCTTGATGATGATATCTCAGTGGTATCGTAAGTAATAGTCTGCAAGAGGCGAGAACATTATTCTCCTGTTAACCGCTTGGCTGTAGTATGATAGATAAGCTCTGATGCGCAATAGTCTGTGTTTGTAAACAAAAACAATTTCGCCCTACTTTGAATCGACGTTGCCCGAAGTTAGGCCTTAAATCTGAAACTTATCACAATTTTGCTTAAAGTTGTACATACTTCAGTTTCAATTTATTTTCAATTCTCCAGTTGCACAAAAAGTTAATCTGCTTACTCAGCAAGGTCTTATTGTTATTCTAGAATCTAAAATAAAATAAAATATATCATTTATATGAAAGTTTGGAAAAATTAAGACAGAAATTATTTGTAATAGTTGAAGTTGATTAGCATATGATGGAGAATTGGACCCATCATCGTGACGACATCTACCACAAAAACCTGCACTGCCCTATTCGGCCAATCTTTACGTATCTGACGATCAAGCTCGGCTCACACGATGTCGAAATGTGTACTCAACAAAGCGAAAGAATTCGTTTTCCCTAAAAGTATACAGGGCGGTACAGTGAGCTTTGTTTTAGCTATCTACACAAAGGTATACCTGAAGAGAAATACCCTGAAAATCTTCTACAATAATCCAAAATATTTCCTAAGTCAGTTTCAGAAAAAAATGTATGTGAACGTGTTTTAAAAACTGCGATTTACACATTTTAAAACACTGCTTGATTGATTGATTTATGAACGCTCTTTAACATCTCAGGTCATCAGCGTCCCATTCAACTCAGGGCGTGAAACGGCCGACAAATTTTGCTCAGAAGCCTCTTCTTTCAGGCTTGAGGTTCTTTTTCGTGGCGCAAATGTACGACACGGGACCCACGGCTTTACTTCCCTTACAAAGGTAGTCATACTTAGGATTTTTACACCCGAAAAAAATCCATCGATCCTGGCCGGGTTCGAACCCGCGTTCTTGGGTGTAGGAGGCAAGTATGGTAACCACTACACTACCAGGACCGACTGAAACAATGCAAAAAAAAAAATTAATCTATATTTTTTTAATTCTAAAGTTTATATTATTCACTTAGTAAATATAAAACAGTGAAGTTTAAGGAGACACCGAAGAGAAAAAATGGCACTTTTGATAAAAAAAAATAATTGATTTGAGACCATTCATACCTCTATGCCCTTTGGAACATGTTTCAATAGCCATTTTAAATATCTTTAAATCTCCTAATCTTGGCCTTTAGTTTTCAGGCATCTAAAACTTCAACACCTTTTTCTCGGTTTAAAATTTTAGTATGGTTGCCCTCATTCAAAACTTATTTTCTTCCATAGTTTTTGTGTATATTTTTGAAAAATGTTGAGACTCTGTAGATCTTGCAATATAAAAATGAGCATGCATTTTTCAATGAAATCAAAAACAGATTAACAAAAAATGTGGTGCAGTTAGTTACTAATGTTCCCATGTTTTTTTGGATTTTATTTATTCTTTTTAAATTAGTAACAGTAATAATTAAAAATACGTTAGGAAAGTTGTGCAGAAAATTTTCAAATCTTATGGGGGGTTTTTAGCAATAGTTTTTAACTGAAAAAATAATTGAATTAATGCTTGAAGCAATAGTGAACAATTGACTAATTAAGCCAAAATTTTGTACAGGCAATACTAAAATCTGCAACAATACATGTGTAAATTCTAAATTCTTATATTTAACAATTCAAAATTTAATTCATTTATAATTTCTTCTGGCATCATGAAATCGTTAAATGTATAAAATACCAAATGGAGACAGGAGTCTACTGTGTATATTGAGGAACTTTGAAAATGTTCTAATGAAAATTTTGTTTAATATAATTAACTGTGCTTTCCTATGGACAAGTCAATTATTACACGAACACAAGCTAATCGACACGAATTTTGCTGTCTGTTGTAGAACGACAATTCTTGCTTTAGTCTCGTGTCAGTAATGAAGCCATTTGTGAACCGTGTTAACGCCGTGAGATCTGCTAGAACATGAACGAAACACACCAAGGCGTAACGTCTTTTACAAAGCTGCATGCCTCCCCGCTATGGAGGTGACTGTGTTATGTTTCCGCAAATGAAAACCTAGTCTTCCAGCAAGATGAGGCTCTATCTCATTGATAAAAAGAAATAAAATACATTGATCACTTTACCCACATGCTTGGAATTATCGCTGCGCTACTATATCTGTTCAAGAAATGTGCTACTGTGCGTGTAAACTCTCGCTTGAATGTGTGTCATGTTACCATATCAAAACACACAGGACATTTGTAGTCTTGTACAATTTCTAGCTCTTGTAGTGTATCGCTCAATGTGATTTATTGTTCGAAATTCAGTTCCTTGTACCCCAATTAGTCTAATAGTACTGATTAAACATGTGCACTGTAAATATCTGCCAAGAAAATTTTATTTATACATGGATATAATAAAATAAAGACATCAGTTTTGTTTACAATTTACAAATATTAAGTTTCATTTGTTTTCACGCTGCAAAAGTTCAATAGATTTACGTAATTGAGCAAACATATTACAATGCATACATGTTTCATGTTTTTTTTACAAAATATAACATCAGTTTTAACATTTAATATTTATTTTATCTTTATTAATAAGATTCAAGTTCTTAATCTTTGCTCCTACGAAAGTTTTACTCTTGACGTTACAAATTACAGCAAACTCATCATTTTTTGGCTTATATTCCCTTTAATTTTACTAAATTGCAGAATTTATGTTCACTACAAGTGTCCCATAATTTGGGAGTAACAATAGTGATTGCTCATACTATACCTCTGCGATGAAAAAAACGAGCTTAGGAACTAAAGACCACGGCCTGCACGGAACAGGTAAATCCCTTGGGTCAGACAAAGGCAAGAAGAAAAGAAAGGGCGGTTGTAACATAAATTCGCCGGGTCAAGTGCTCGGACCACTACCTTAATACCCTTCCTCGACAAGCTTGTGGTCTTCCTCAGGTTCCATCGTTATTCCGCTATTATTCGTTAAGCACCACAAGTTTGTTTAATGGTCTGCAGTGGTCGACCACCATCGACTTCCTCATCCGGTTTGCAGCGGACGTTGAGAAGGCTATACAAACACACGAACCCAAGAGATTCCCCAGGAAGATGACAACAGTATTGCAGCACTGCTCTGCAAAAGCATGAAGGTGTTGCGTGTAATAAAAAAACGTGTTTCGTGTTCTATTTCTTAAGTACTGATAGGCAGCTCAAAACGTGAGAGAAGTTTATATTTAAAATCGCAAATTTTATATGTATCGAATTTTCTAAGGAACATAATTATCTATTTTTAATGAAATTATTGCAAAATGTTACGATGGTAACCATAGTAACATGAAGTTAGAAGCAATTTCTGTTTCTCTTTCTGGTTTTGACATATTTATGTTCCACTATATTGCTAGTGTTAGTAGTTTTAAAATATGAAAACTCAGAATGCACTTATACATACGAGGTCTGTTCAAAAAGTATCGCGAATTTTGTGTTTTTTTCAAAAAGTATTTAATTATATATGAATATCTATTTTGTCTCCTTCAAAGTAATCCCCCAATACACTTGTGCCAACGTTTTTTCCAATCCTAGAAGCACTTTAAAAAATCGTTTTTTTGTGATCTTGTTTAGCTCCTCCTTCGGTGCCGTCTTTATCTCCTCAATCGTGGCGTAACGTCGTCCTTTCATGTACCTCTTCAGTTTTGGGAACAAAAAAAAAAGTCACAGGGGGCCAGGTCTGGGGAGTACGGTGGCTGTGGCATCATAAGTGTGTTATTTTTGCCCAAAAATTCGCGCACAAGCAACGATGTGTGAGCAGGGGCGTTATCATGGTGCAAAAGCCAATTTTTGTTCTTCCACAAATCCGGGCGTTTCTGACGGATTGCTTCGCGCAAATTGCGCATAACGTGCGGGTGATATTCCTTATTGACCGTTCTACCCTGTGGCAAGAACTCATGATGCACCACACCCCTGCAATCGAAGAAAACTGTAAGCAAATACTTCACATTCGACCGAACTTGGCGCGCTTTTTTCGGTCTTGGCTCGTGTGGCAGCATCCATTGGGTTGATTGAGTTTTAGTTTGCACATCATGACCATAAACCCATGATTCGTCACCAGTTATGACCCTCTGGAGCAAATTTGGGTCGTCGCGGACAGAGTTCAACAGCTCCTTAGTTAATGCGATGGTGTTTTGGGTCGAAATTGAGCAACTTTGGTACGAATTTGCGACGACCCGTCTCATGCCCAAATCATTGGTAAAAATCGAATGGCACGAGCCAATCGATATGTTTAGGTCCTCAGCAACTTCTCTAACGGTAATTCCACGATTGGCCAATACTATTTTCTTCACTTCTTCAATGTTTTCGTCTGTTGTTGACGAGCTCGGGCGTCCGGGACGTTCTTCGTCGTTCACATCTTCTCGACCCTCTGAGAAAATTTTGTACCACCGATAAACGTTGCTTTGGTCCAAGGTAGCTTCACCATATGCCACAGT
The DNA here is from genome assembly GCA_030762175.1 of Metallyticus violacea. Taxonomy (NCBI): domain Eukaryota; kingdom Metazoa; phylum Arthropoda; class Insecta; order Mantodea; family Metallyticidae; genus Metallyticus; species Metallyticus violacea. The sequence goes on from CM060841.1 coordinate 5,705,527, forward strand.
CAACATTCGGAATGCAGCCGCGCACTTAATTTTGTTTTTCACACAAAATTTGATACAGATTCTTTGTTCCATTTTTTGGAATAGGCAAAAATCGAGACGACCCAAAACACGTCCAAGCAAAATAGCTGTCAACAATTAACTGAACATTCAAAATGGTCGAGCTTGTCAACATAAGTGAGGGACATGAGTACCAACATAACGTCACAAAACAATCGAAAATCTAATATACGTAGCGATACTTTTTGAAGAGACCTCGTATTGTATCTAAGAAAAATATTTCAAAACGCCATTGCTCAATCCTCATTTTCGTTACCATTAAAATAAATAGAACTGTTCGTGACTTTCGCTTAGTGACAAAATGTTAGCTTTCAATGATCTTTGTTCTGTTAAGCTACTTAAATGTGTTAAAAATGCATCTTTTGTTATAGTTTTAGTCAGAATAAATAAATATGTAAATAATAGGAGCTATATTACTAAGAAAACGAACAATATTTATAATAATTCTTATTAAAGTATCAAGGGCTAGAAAGCCGCATAAATTAAATAGAAAAATAAATTTAATCAAAATGTACATCTCTAATCCGGTTAAAATGAAAATGAATGGTGTTTTAACGCCCGTTTTGGCTATAGAGGCACCACAGGCGATGGACACTGATGATACATGAGATGAAATGATAAATTGGGAAAGAGTTTTTATTTTTAAGGGAGGAAGCCTAAGTTTAGGGTACCTTCCCGGCATTTGCCATCTATGAGGACTGAGGAAAACCTGGAACAAAGGACGAAGCCCAGACCTCCCGCTCACGAGTCCGCGCCTTAACAACCGTGGGCCTCGTGGCGTCGGTCCTGGTGGTGTAACGATAACCATATTTGCTTTCTAAACCTAAGATCGCGGGTTCAAACCCATCCAGGATCGATGGATTTTTTTTCAGCCGTAAAAATCACAAGTATGGCTTCCTTCGTAAGATAAGTAAAGCTGTGCGTCTCATATTGTAGACTTACGGCACGATAAAGAACCCCAAGCCAGAAAGAAGAGGCATCTGAGCAAAATTTGTCGGCCGTTTCACGCCCTGAATTGAATGGGACGCTGATAGCCTGAGATGTTAAAGAGCGTCAGTAATTAAACCAAATAAATAAAATAAAAGTACTCGTGGTGGTAATTAAGTTTAAGAGAAGGAAAGATTTTTCTATGCTTCTTTTGCATTCTTAGCATATATAACGGTGTTTAAAAGGCTATGTGTCATGTCTTGTTTACCTCGTTGAAAGTGGCATTGACCTGTAGCTGGTGCTGGGTTTGAGGCCTGCTACGAAATAGGGAGTCAACGCTGGTAAGATCGGGCGATCTTGGTGTTCGCCAATCCGCAGAAATGGTCAGCGGTTCAAGTAACTGGAGATAACCTTCACTGACTCATTTTAGGTATGGCAGGTTACCCCATCTTGCTCGAAATGTCTTTGGGTTAGTTCCACATCAAGTTGCTCCACAAACTGTGTGAATATTGCAGTAGTGTTAGCCGTATTCTAGAAAAATGTTGGCCCAGGCTTGGCACACCATACTTCTGTCACATATTTTAGACCTTCATGGGGGCTTGTGTCCTTCAACCTTGCTCTTGGACTGCCCTAGGTAGAAAGAAAATGTGCTAAAATCCAAAAACTACATTATTTAACAAAATGGGACTTTTCTGTATTCTATATTTTGTTACTTTTGTTTATTGACGGACTACCATTGCCATCTGTTGATAATGATAATGCGATTAATATTAAAATTGATTTGAAGCGACCTGTGTAACAGTTTCCAGTTTGTAACTAAATTTATGGGTTAGGTTCTATAACAATCATCCCATACATCTACTGTTTACACATTTACCTACCTACACACGTATAATCCAGGTACTTTTTAAACGTAAAGCTTATTTATAAAAGACAGACAACTCTTCTGTATACCTCTTCACCCTTTAGTAATAACTTTATTGTGCAATGCTTTACTTATTGCAATGAAATTAGGTTTTGATGTAATTTTATATTACAAAATTAATACCTTCCAAGAGCTTAAAGTTTTAATACATTTTTGTGTCACTTTATTTAATACATTCAACTGTCAACATACAACAGTCGCATGGGTCTTACGATACTAATATCGTCCTTGTAACAATCAAAATGGCCATACACACAAACATACAAATATACATACAAATCTACTTGCATACATACAAATACTTCCATATATTTACATTTTCTTTTAATATATAATACTTAAACATGAATGGAAACCTTATTCTTGACCCCCCCCCTTCCATTTACTCACACCCCCTCTCCAACTCCCCCTCTTCACTATAGCCTTTAATCTTCTTTGTCGGATCTTCTCTAGAAATATTCCCAAATTGTGTTTCTCGCATGCACCAACACTTCCCTTCCCGGCAAATGTTCAAATTTTTATTGGAATTCAGAAATTGCGGTGATAAATGCGCATTTCTTAAAGTCTCAGTTTCCCTGCATTCTTCCAAATTTTACCTCCGGGTATCGCTTTTTCCGCACAATGGGCAAATTCTTTCCCCGAGAGTATTAACTGTTTTGTTTCCTTTCCAAGACCCTAATCTGAACCATGCGAGACCACTTCTTTCTTCGCTGCCACAGATATCTAAATAATGTCCCCCCACACCGGATGTGTTTGAGCCTGCAGGTTAAGCGATACTTTTTCTGCGCATTGAGACAAAATATTTTGTCTATCTTATCTCGCAAACGTCTGTTAACTATTTTCCAAATATTTCGTGTAATGTCCTCTCCCCTTAACTAAATATACTCCAATGCAATTTTGTCTAAGCCTTTCCTTATTTTTGATGCCCATTCCGTATTCCATCCTTCTCTTAGTCAAACTGATCGAAGAAGAGCTGATTCCTTCGTATTATCCTTAACCATTGTTTAATTGTTCTTATTTTTAAATTCACACTTTCGTTAGAAGTACTAAGCTCTTTAAGAACCCCACAATTTGCTGTACCCCTCCCTACTTGTAGCAACCGTTTTAGAAACTGTGTTTGTACCTGATTCAGTTCCCGGCACCCCCCCCCCCCAAATTTCGGCCCCGTACGCCATAGTTGACCTCACAACCGCCCTGTAAACCATTTCCATAGATCTCAGAGGGGTTTCCGGTATTTTTACCAAAATCTTTAATGCCTCTATGTTTTTAACTTGCGTTTTGTGTTGCCCAGTTCCTCTTCATAGCTAAAGTGATTCCCAGTATGTGAATATCTTAACATTTTCTTGACCTGCATACTCCCATCCCTTTTTCCTGCTGTTTAGGGCAAATCGATATTGAAAGTAGTTTTACTGCTAACTTTTCTCACGATAATGCCTTATATATAATAAAAATAAAAAAGAAATTCTATATAATTTAAAATAAATTGAATTACCAGAGTTATAAGTTACATCAAAATGTCTTCATCTATCAAAATTGGTGGGTATTTTGTAGGCGGTTTTGTAATTCACTATTGCCTACAGTATTAAACTGTTTCTTGACATTAATGAGAATTTCCCTGTACCTGTGTTTACACCAAACCCTTCTTTTTTTACCTGCAATAAGAGAAAATCGATTATGTCGTGTGGGAAAGCGTTACACACATTTCGACTGCAGAGTAAGAGGCTTTTACTAACTGACTCAGTCACCTTCCATCTCCTCGCCACCGGGGGCTGCCATGGCAACGGGACGAGACTGAAAAGGGGAGATCGCTCGTCCTGCCCAAGTTTTAGCATCACTTGCCCTTTCTTCTGTTTAACCCAGGGAAAAGTTCAGCAGCTGCCTACGTCAACCGGTTAATTGCGCATCTCATCCGGAAGGCAAAGATTTCTCAGAAATTTCCGGATCGTGGCGTTTGGAAGGCTGTGAAGGATCTCCATTACCATATTAGAGCTCGGTTAACGGTTATGGCTACCCCATCAGCATTCATTGCACTCACAGTTTACAACGCAAAGCAGTTCTTGAACGATTAGAGTCTTCAACCTTGGCACTTCAGTTTAAAGGCGGAACGAAGGTCATTTCTTACGCGTGATCAACGTAAGTAGGAAAACTTTATGAGAATTTTAATCTAAAGTAGAATCACACAGCACTTTTAGAACATCTGTCGTTTGAGTGGGAGAGATCTCTTCTCTATATCGAATATGTCTTTGCTTGAAGTGAGTGCTACATGTTTTTCTAAACAATGTGATGTTTTTAATACCTGACTTTAGTTCTTATTATTTTGTAATGCTTAGTGCCTTAAATGCACTAAAATGGCTTTGAACTAAAAGGAAAGAATACACAGAATTATTTATTAAAAACAGAGTAATAAGTTCTATTATTTAGATTGAATGTCATTTTCATTGATATATTAAGGACTTAGAAGTACGAAGGTAGATCCATAAGTTTCCGGCCTCGTCGATAAGGATTATCGCCTACACAAAATCTTTATCTGTTGTCATACCTTACCTGTTAAGTAAATAATTGCAGCTGTGACTTCCGCTCTGCGGTGTTCGGTTGTTCAGATATAGTTTCATAGAGAAGGCTATGTGTAGAAGATTGTGACATGTTCAAAATGGAGTTTCAAACTGTTATTAAGTTCTTCACAAAAGGAGGACTTACTCCAAATGAAATTAAACAGAAATTGGACGGTATATATAAGGAAGCACCCCCCTCATATTCTACAGTAGAAGAATGGGCCAAACTTATTCGAATGGGTCCAGAAAGCATTGAAGACGAAGAGCGTGCAGGTCGGCTCTTGGAAGTACTCACTCCTGAAAACATCGCTCTTGTGGAAGGAGAAATTATGCATGACCGGCGGCTCAAAGTTTCTATAGCAGCAAGGTTGGACCTTTCTAAAACAACAGTCATTGGAATTATCCATGAACATTTAAACGTGAATAATAATGCTTCTTTCCTCAATCCAAAAGCAGCAATGAGTTGTTTTTGGAGCTCTGCCTTGGCAACGAGAGAGACGTTTTGCAAACCATTGTTACAGGAGGCGAAACTAAGGTCCTCTACTATGATCCATTATCCAAAAGATAATCAGTGGAGTGGCGTACACCTAACGAAGCACCGCCTCTAAAGTCAAGGCCACTCAGTCAACCAAGAAGATCATGGCCACAATCTTTTGGGACTGTGAAGGAATACTCTTCATTGACTTCCATGAGAGGAACACCACAGTAAATGGGGAGTACTATGCTGACCTAATGCACAGACTACGTGCTTCCATCAAAGAGAAAAGACGAGGAAAACTGAGTGGTTGGGTGCGCCTTCCTCACGACAACGCGCCTGTACACACAGCTCTTGTTGCAAAGGAAGGTGTGAAGAAATGTGGCTTCAAGGAGATCGACCTTCCACCTTACAGACCAGATCTAGCTCCCAGTGGCTATTTCCTCTTCTCAAAATTCCTCAATAAGGACCTTCGAGGAAGGAATGTTTCGTAATTTATGTATATTAAAATGTATAAACATATGTTTTTGTGTAATTTTTATATGCTTTAAAATTGCTAACCAACACACATTTATTAATACAGATTTAAGGGTAAGGGTATTTCAATAGTTCGAGGTGAGGCACCTTATCTTGCATATTTTTGGCAAGGTAAATACTCCAATTTTTCATACATTTTTATAGAAAATTAATTTTGTGACATAGCAATTTGGGAAATTATTTATTTATCATGTTTTTACAAAATTCAAAATTGTAGCAGTAATCAAATAAGAGCAATTTTGTAATATTTTCCCCATCTATTAGCGTTTTTTTTTCCCGAGGCAATACACTAAAAGGAAGATATTCTTGCAAAAAAATTACCTGTGTGTAACAACACTATTGTGACGTCGTGACTATTATAAAGAAGTCTGACATAAATTACTGGATTTTATTGGTAATCATAACATTATTAAAGAATAGGCACATTCATAACCGCAATGCTAGCTCGCTTCCAAAGGCAACCTAAACACTTATAAATATATCTGAAAACTATTTGCAAAATAACATTAATCAATTTCCTTTACAAATTACACTTTACTCTTACTCATGACGTGCCACCATATTCAAGAACCAAACCGAGAGGTGGATTATTCTTCTTGGAACACAAAGTACGATAGTTTTGCAAAATTTCAGCTAGTAATAACCACTAATTCTAAGATATAACAAGGCATAAGAGCTCTGATGTACAAAAAGTACATAACTAGCTTGTGTAATTTCACATACCTAGAAGTAAAACGAACCGTCGCTTTATAAGCTTATCCTATATTTGTAAAAAAAAAATTATAATAATAATAATAATAATAAATAAAAAAATAAATCCGTAACACTTAAATCTGACTACTGGTAATATTTTAAGCCCTTAAATTATAACTCCGATGTAAAATTATTATTATTATTATTATTATTATTATTATTATTATTATTATTATTATCTGAAATACTCTATCCCGGTACCTTGTTTCCTACACCGGGACGTGTATTGCAAACTCTTACACTTTATTTCTAAATTACCAAATTACATTCTTACATAATTATTTTCCATATGAAACTTATACCTAGGTTACAATTAGAAATTTACAAAAATAATAAAAATAACAAAATTACATTCCCTTCAACTAATTCTTAATTGCTGGAAACAAGCTACTACTTCCACTTAATTTTAACTCTAAATTAATAAACTACTATTCACCGGTATTCGGTAGAAACTGTAAGTGTATATTTCTCACATACTTTTACTTTATTTTTACTTTACTATTTATATGTATCTACTCCTCTCTATATTTGTATAAAACTATATATTATATATTTATTGATCTTATATATGCTTGTTTATTTCACATATTTTATAAATATATTCCTGTAAATTTCACATTTATATCTTGTATTAGCCAAATTTTTCAACACTAATTATATTCTTTGTTTGCGAATCTAATTGACGTTTATAAATGCAACTACCAGTTCATTACTTTGGCATCGTTAACAATAGTAATAATAATAATAATAATAATAATAATATCACTAGTAGTATTAATTATAATTATAGTAGTTATTATAACACTTTTTATTATATTTTACTTTACATCTTCTTTATCTTACTTTACTTCTAGTTTATCTTCTTCTTCACTCTTTCGCCATACCCTTTTTCCACAATGACTTCACTCTCCTCTCAATATACACAATACTATTTTATGTCCTATTAAAAGTTCCATTTCTCTACTGCACTACACTTTACACTTCTCTATTGCATTTGTATATTTATACTTTATACTCACATTATTATGAGTTGGAAACTATTCTTCAATTTTCACCACTAACTTCACTTCACCTGTATCTACTACACCAATCTATTATACCCCTCTATACTTCTCCATTCTTCCTAAACAAGCTCCTCTAACTCCCAACCTCTGCACCTTCACTAAGGCTCCCAACAACTCCTTCAGCTCCTGTTTCTCCTGCTGCCTCTTTCTCTTCTATAAAAGTAATAACTAATGATATCACAACAGCCTGTAACGAATGTGCTATACTTTCGAGAAAAGTATTGCATCACATAATCACGATTTGTCATATCCCCGTTCTATTTCCAATTTGTTATCACTATTACCCTTTAGCACGTGGTCTCTCTTCCGGCATATTCCTAAGTTAAATGTCTGAACTTTCTTGTGCGTACATGAGTGGCGTTTTAGAGCCAAGTTTAAGCCTGAATTTATTGCCTCCTCGATTTTTTAACTTGGATGGATATATAAAACTTTTGTGCATCAAATCCCTTCCTCTAGTGGCGCGAGCAGCTGGGAAAGTATCTGCTAGATTTCAAAAGACAGACTGCTGTGCATTCACAGAAGTTGCGAACATCTTTTCACTTATAACGATTCCTATCGATATAGCCCATGTTATCGGCTGGGGAGAACTTGTGCCAATAATTTTAAAACTCCATTTCTTAACGGAAATCTACTTTTGTAAACCTGAACTCAGGTGTTGGTAGATGCTGGGTGTTGAATAACTGATTGAATTTTACACATCACAGATTGTTAAATATTCTGCACTTATCAGGTAATTTTAGAACATCATCGTTTGTGAATATTTACCCTAATTATTGCTTGTTACTAAGTATTAAACCTTCCGAACAAAACTTTCAGCCATATACACATGCAATTTCATCAGCTAATGATTACTAAAGCTTGGAGATAAATGTAAATAATAAGCTTAGAGCATAGAACTGAAGTCATGGGGTTCAGATTTCTGCTTTGAGACGTCAACTGTAATAGGATATCTCTTCTAGATTCCTTTCGTGTTTGTAAAAAGTAATGCTCAGTGTTAGGTTTTCAATTTTACTGCTAATGAAACTAGTTTACGTGCATTTGCTATAAACAGCTTATTTGCTATGCCTGATGAGCTTGATGGAGGAAGACGTGCAAGGAAGTTGGTTCCCAAGGGCATACGCCCTCTCATTACCCTCTCTGCGTGATATCCTAAATCCAGTAAATCCAGTCTTCCTTACAAAAACTTCGAAAAGTGTTAGTTATGTGTGCTGATGTTTATTTGTTTTCTATGGAGATATGTGGTTATATATATAGCAATATATTAATATTTTGTTCATTGCTTTTATTAAATTGAAGTGGTTTTAGTATGGCAGCCACACTGCCAAATTATAAAGTGAACTTTCATTGGTGTTGTTTATGTTGGCCTCACATTGGTTATGTCAAATTATGAAGCGGTTTTGGTATATAGTTTTTTACACTTCGGTGACACTTTCTCAAGGGATAATTCAGCTATTTTGTTGATTCGTACTCAACAGGAGTGGGAGAGGAGACCAATAGTATAAATAACGACACGATAAGACATTATGTATGGTAATTTATTATGTTCAAGATATGTCGCGTCCTCTGGTATTTTGCGTACGATAGAATTTATGTACATAGAATATAAACTTAGCTGCCCTGACTTCCACGGATATTAACTGAAACTGAAAACCGTGTCTGTAATAGGATTTGTTTATTATGATTGCCTCAGCACTCTCGACGCGTGTAGAACTTGTAAAGGTGTGCATCGCTGCCTGTAGACTTTAACAATGAGTGAACGCGTTCCTGCAGAATGTGAAAGTTCCGAAAGTTCGTGCTTCCGAAATAGAACTTATCTGCACTGAAGTACTGGTCTATTCAACTGCAAACGGAGTACTTCTTGTCCCAACCGATCAAACGCTTCCTTATGTATTAAATTCAAATTCAGTGATTTTGGCTTGACCATTGGCTGCTAGCACGTACCATTCATTATTGTTTGAAAGTTTAAAACTCTTGTTGATATTGGCTACTTTAAAGGCTAGCTATACAACGCCTGTCGGGTTCAAATCCCTAACGAATTTAAAAATCCTAAGTTTATTAAGGCTCCAAAGGCATCCTTTTAAAAGTGGCATCACACTCGATCCTCGGATTTACTATTTTCCTTTGTATGGAGTTTTATGACACCTTTTCTAAGCCTTCATGACAGAAAACACCAGATATTTTCTGTTTTGTCGACATACAAGTCGCATGTTGAAGTTATATCATTTATACATATAACATGATGTCTACATTACTAATATGTTATGATTATGCTTGCAAATACATATCATATTATATTTATATTTCCGTGAGGGTGGTATGCTGCTTCGAAATACATCAGTAATGATATTTAATGCAGACTTTTAAATTAGATATTTGTCTGAAAGGAAAACGTTGAGTTTAAATACATATCCGGTTTGCAGATGATACTGTTTTACAATCAACACTGTATAGCGGATGTAAGGGCTTCAGCATCGTTTAAAAAGATAGTATTAATGAACAGCACAACCATTTCTGAGATTGTATGCAGTGTTAGACAAGCAATTTGAGATAGAAATTTTATATTCAGATTTCTAAAGGGCCAGTACGCCACTGACTTATGAAGCAATAATTCGAAATAATACCACACGAATGTCCGTTTAATGTAGTCTGTATGATACTCGTATCAAGTAAAAGATCTCCTTTCACTTCAGGCATACTTCGTCACAAAATGCCTATCACCTTTGTACTCACGGTAAGGTTGGTAGCTCCAGCTAGACTAAACTATAAAGCCAATTAATCAGTTAACCGTTTTTATTTACTTTGCTTTATATGACTTTATATGATATTTTATGCATTTCTATAGCTTTAAAGACTGTAAACTCAATTGATGAACTTCCTCGTTCGCAAAGCAGATTTGAAGACAAATATTTTTATCCGTTTTTTCTGTTTTACTGATTTATAAGTAGAGCCCGGAAGTTAGGCAAATTAACTTTTCTATCTGAGTGGAAATATTTAAGAGTCAGATAGAAATGAACATGTTTCCTTACATTTGGGGTTAGTAGTGCGAGTTTTTATTTTGCTTTTTTTTTTTTTTGTGCCAATTTTGAATTCTGTAGCCTATTTTAAGGTTTAAAAATTTTTTGCCAGCTTTGTGTCATTATTTGATTGTTTACGCATTTTAAAAGGTACTTTAGAATTTCAATATATCGCAGTGAAAAAAGTTACAACATTAACCTCACAATAATATCTATTTATAATCTTGTTAAACACGTCTTTCTTTTCGAGTAGTCAAAAACTTTCTCCTCAACCTATTTACTTAAGCTCTTTAAATAGCAGAACCTTCCTTAATGACAGGAACGCAGGTTACCTTCGTACACGAATACTAGAAAATAGAGAGAATGAGGGAAGTATTGTAGTTTTGAATACTCGTAGCGAATGACCTCGTATCATCTGCACGTGACAATTCTAGGAAATGGAGGTAACTTCTCAGCTGCATAAATGTAAAAAACAATTGCAAGCGAGAAAGATGAGAGGAGTACAGTTGTGCAATAAACCGTCCCTAAAATGTTTTGAGTCACTGACCTGATCAAGAAACCGACAATAATCATGGATGCATCTCTCCCGTAATAGTCCAAAACCGCGTTTCTTTCATTCTAAAGAGACTTGCCCAAAAGGGATAGATATTTCGGACTCTAAAACTTTGACTTTGAAGATATCCGTCGTCAAAATTTCGAAATGCATCAATACAAAAGTAGAACTTTGTTGTTGCAAAGCTTATTTCACAGAAGTGGTATCCAGATCAAGTATGAAATTTGGACATTTTAAGATAGATTTTTTAAAAATATTGTATTAAAAGTTCAGCATATTTAGTACAAATGAATACAGCATTTGTTTCGTCTTTTTATAAATTGAGCTATTTATATTGTGGTTTTAAATTCTTTGCTCCACTATTTGTTACTATGAAATTTTCTCAATAAAATCAAGCATGGACTAATTTTCCTCCCAAAACACTACTGCAGCTGTCACACGTTGCCAAGGGGTGGGGTTCGCGTGGTTGTTCTGTCTCAAAATAGAGGGCACTCAAAGATGATATGTCTTTAAGACTTTCTGCTTTGCGTGTCGGGAAAGTCTTTGTTTTGTGAGTGTGGTTCCCCTGGTTAGTCTGTAAGATTAGACAAAGTTCGTGCTTGGACGGAAATTGTAGCAATCTTAGCTAATTCATCAGCTTTCTCGTTTTAAGGGACTTCCAACCTTCACGTAAGCAGTTAGTATTTTAATTGTAATGTAAGAGCGCTCTTTTTTCATCACAAAACCTCAACGATTGGCGGAAGCAGTTCGGAAAAGGCCCGAACTTCACCCGCAGCTCCCCAAGAACAAGTTGCAGCGTAGTTGTTAAAAGTGCTTCAGGTTTCCTAGCGCTTGCCATAAGGAGACATTTCCGAGCAAGTTCATCCCCCTTTTATAGATAGTGTGTGGAATCCTTTCCTACCAGTTTTATTTTCTATCAATTCGTCGTGAGGGTGCGGCAGTCGTACTTCGCATGATATCGGAGCAGACTGATCGGTGTTGCCATCTGGCGGGTGGAAGTCTGCAACTTCACGAGTGTCAATACGATTACTGTAAAACGCCATTCGAATGCAGAAGGAGAAGCAAAATCCAGTCAGCGAACATATTCTCCGGATCTCGCCCGTCATTTGTTATTTTTTTCTTCCTCTCACTCTCTCTCTCTCTCTCCCTCCATCTCCCTCATCCCTACCGACATTCTCTGCAACTTGTTGCTATTATAAGATTGCTTTCTATCTCTGTCGCGTCAGGCAGATCGCAACCACATAACAGCTAAATGTAAGAAAAAGCACATTTAATGTTAACTTTGAGCTTCCTGCGTTCCAGCTACTAGTTCTCAAGCATGAAGAACGTTTTCAGGAAACAAAATCTACTACACATGAATTTAGGCTCTCTGAGACGCACTAAAGGGACACTGGGAGTGAATTTTGGTCAAAATCGGTCAACAAATAGAAAATCGTTTCTTTGTAAATAGTTCCTTGAACCTTTGAACGTCCGCAGAGAGTCATCATTTTCATGTTCCACCTCTTTTCGGGCTCTACAGCCATTTAAAGAGCTCCGCTTGTTCTTTTAAATTACAGTTTTTCCCATCGTGGTTTTTTATGCAAAACAGCGTTTTTCTAAAAGCTTTATTTCATGACTCGTAATATTTTTAGTTTAAATTTATTTAAAATTTTCCCAGAATGTGCTGAAGTACCATTCTATAGGACCAAATACAACCTTACCTCAATAATAATACCAATAAAATTATTTTTTAATAAAATGAATAGTTAAAGATCAAACTTCGTTATAGATTTTAAAAAAATAATTACGTTTCATTTATAAAATTTATTTAAATTATCTTTCTATACAGTTTTTGTATGTGATTCAGGCTCCAATTTCAAAAATGCCAATCTCAATTTTCTCAACTCCATGAGTCGCGTGGGAAATTTCCTCATGCGTAATATTTACGTCACCTCCTTGGTCTAGTGGTTAGTGTTGCTGACTGCTAGCCGGAAAGCCTTTTTTTTTTTTTTTTTTTTTTAATGGGTTTAACGCCCGTTTTTTACTACTGAGGCGCCACGGGCGATGGACACTGGTGATGCACGAAATGAAATGATAAATTGGGAAAGGATTTTTTTTTAAGGAAGGAAACGTTCCAGGCCTAAGTTTAGGGTATCTCCCTGCCATTTGCCGTTTATGAGGAGTGAGGAAAACCTGTAAAACACCTGTCAGGGAGGGCGGTCCTGGCAGGATTCGAACCCCAGACCTCCCGCTCACGAATCCGCGCCTTAACGACCTCGGCTACCCATGGCGGTGGCCCGGGTTCGATTCCCGGTACCTACTTAGGAATGTTTCTAAGTCAGGAAGTTCTGGAACGAGGTTCACCCAGCCTCGTGAGGACAATTGGGAAGCTGCCTGATGAGGAGGTGGCGATCTCCGATCTAGTAAGCCACGATATAGCGGCCGGTGGGATGCGGGGTGCTAATCACATAACCCCCTGCAATACTGCACTCTACCAATGATATCACGTGATGGAGGTAGAAGACGCAGCGGTCGCCGCGGTAAGCCGAAGGCCCACGTGGAGCTATGGAAAACCTACCCTAAAAGAAGAAATCATATTTATGTAATAAACATTTTTAAATAACTCGCAAAGTATTTATTCAATTTGATGTAAGTTAGTATAAATATAGCAATAGAAAAAAAGTAAAAGTTTTTCAAAAATTAGGAATGTGAAAATTTACTCCCAGTGCTTATTAAAAACAAAATCATGCGACTTGTCCTCCATTCCTGTTATCAAGAGTCTTTATTACCTTCAATTGATAATCTCCCGTTGATGCCCGGACATAACTTAACCCTTAGATGGGAATATAATTTTATACTCGTTCATGAGGAACATCCGTCTAAGAAATGAGTACATTTAAATATTTTACACTCTAAATTATTGCAATACACAACATAACTGTATTCCACAAAAGTTTATAAATAAGTAAACAAATTATTAATGTTACACGTACTCAGAATCACTTTACAAACCAGCAGCACTTGTCATTTTGCTTTTCTGCCAGTTCTTCCTTTTTTCAAGCTGTCACTCCCTATTGCCCCATGCTTGAATCCGGGTTCTTATATTTAGTGGTTCATGTGTAGTATCAATTTCATTCAAGGCTTCCACCATCAGCGTTTTCAAACCATTTGGGTGATTTGGTACATTCAGTCTTTGTTTCTGCGAAAGATAAATGAAGGGCATTCATGAACTCACATCTGCGCATAACTTAAGCATTACTGCAATCAATGGCAAGGAATAATTTTCTAATCTCTTTCCATTTCGCAGTGGTTACTGCATTTCATTTCAAGGGTGTCAACCTCAGATTTCGTCATATTCTATGGATGATAAATAAAATGACTGCTTTTGCCCTTTTTGATACATAAGAAAGAATGTGTATCCATATATGCTTGATCCTATGGGTCTGGTCATGCTAGGCAGGAACTCTTTTGGTATTTGGTGTTTGTTACCCTTCAAAGCACCAACAATTGTCAAGTTCCTTAGCCACAGAACATCTGCAGTGGCATGTTAAGTTCTTCTTTGTATCAACCAATTCCTTAATGAACCTCACAACTGCCTGTGTTTGCTTCTTGAACTTCTTCTCAGCATCATTAAGAGTGACGCCATCACATTCCTTACCAACATATAAATATGCATTGTGAAAGTTAATAATTCAGTAAGGCACGTGATTTTTTAGGACTTCTTGTGTATATGCATTTCGAAGGGGCACTGACCTCTGAATTGTACAGTTGGCAACAAATTAACCAAATAGCAGCTGCCGGATCCCCTTCTCGTCTCGTCTGGCGAGCAGAGGCAACATCAAATCTAAGGACTCAAATTGTCGCCAGTGATGCCAGTTGAACAAATAGATTTGAGTGATTTCCCTGAAGGTTTGAAAATCCCTGATAGAACCAATATCCCAAAAAGAGCACTGATTGTATCCTTATTAGTAGGAAGCATCTTCCTTAGCTTGCATTTCCTCACGAACATCTAATTTGCAGTTGATCGTCATCACAATTTCGTCTGTAAAGAAATGGCGTCGTATTTGTTCAACAGACGGTGTCTTCCCTAGAGCAAGATTTCTGCCGTATCTACTCCAAGAAACACAAATTACCAAAACATTCAACAGGTTTTTATTATGGGGGACAATGACATGGGTCAAATCTTTGGCTGATCAGTATTTCTTTGCTCTTTCTCTGAGGTGGATTAATTTGCTGACTTACCTTGATAGTTTACTCAAACTGTCCCATGAGCATTGTTTTCCAGGTCTTCAATTTCAGCTCCTGGAATGTCCGATGAGCTATCGTGTGAAGAACAGTGGTAATCGTCTTGTTCAGGAAATCGTCAAAGTCAATGTCTGCATCTCATCTGAGTCGGAGTCAAATAATGGTGCAGCCAAAGCCATGCTTACCAACATCTTAGTGCGATCGAGTATTTATTGTAGGAATCTAAACATTACGAACGTATAATAAATGTGGGTTATAATGAATATCCGTCTGAGAGACGTATTCCGTAAGCAATGGCTTCTTGTGACCTTGATGTAACGACGAGATAATCGCACTGCAGGTAAAATCCGAAATTAAACTCTGTGAAGAGATGCGTGCGCAGAATGCATAAATCTGCCATCTGGTAGAACAAAATGAAACAATATCCGTGTGTATGACGGACGTTCCCCTCTAAGGATTAAATTAGGAAATGTACCCCAGGGTGAGGCCAATTAAGGGGAAATTATTCAAACATATTGTAATTTTTTAACATAAGCAAGAAAGATAGTTAAAATATAATGCAATCAGCAATATAACTTCAAAATTTGAAACTCAAAATAAAATCTAATATTTGCCTTTTAAAACCTTAAATCAATTAGCAGGCTAATACACTTAATAAAAGATCAGTTAAGCAAAATTAAAAGACTTTTAGTTCTACCGTGAAATTACGGTAAAATGGCTTCGCCATACATATTACTTAAAAGAAAACACAAGGAAGTTAAAGCCAACGTTGAAACATTAACAATACAGCAGGTAAATATTAACAAATCTCATAATACCTGGGTTACTGGATAGGGATAGCGGATAAGGCTTCCTAATTCAAAAGTAAAACCAAGAGACACCTCCCTACCTACATTGAAGCTTCTCATTACGGGCAACGGAAAGACGAGAGGCAACGCCAGAAACGCTTTGTTCTAGAACATTCTTTACCTGTCCCAATGGGAACAAAGGCCAGGCAACGAAACTTTTTGACATGACCAACGACGGAAAGAATAGGTGGTAGTGAGTGGAAGGTATCAGGCTCAATATGCATACGTGTAAGAACAGTACAAACCTCACCTGATTTGTTTGGATAGGTTTTGAAATAGAAGTCCATCCACTTAATAACAATTTAGTACAGACTAATCAAATGCATAAAACACAGCCCCGAAAACTGAACTATAAATCCATATTCCGCAACAAATAGCTGCCTCTGAGTGGGTTCCTACATAGGCCTTTACTGTCTGACTGTATGAACGATTCGAATTTAGTTACACTTAGCACCAGCAGATGTCACAAGGAAGGTGGTCAGTCGCTAGCTTCAAGTGCCATCTAGTTTAATGTTAAGCTATTATTTTGACGTGTAATAGCCGGTAATTTTGTTTAGGCACCTATAATAGACACCTTTTGTTAATTGAGGAGAACTGTGTCTGCAATTCCCATGTTTATAATGCATAATAGAAAAAGTATGCACTCTCTGTACTTAATATTCAATTACATGCAATTAAAAACTTATTGATCAGTGTTTTTTTAACTGACTTCTATTTTAAATCGATAGACAGACATATACCGCATCAAACTTGAAATAAACCGTAAGATTGCTCTGTAATTTTAAATACTAAACTAGAAAATAACTTTTCTCGGGCTATCAGCCAGGTGAATTCTGAAATAAGTTCCAATTATCATTCCCTGAAGATGAGAGCGATGTTAGCTCTTGAAAGCTTAGAACTTCTTCCAGAATTCACCTCACTGATAGCCCGAGAAAAGCTATTTTCATATCGCCGCCAGAAAAGCTTTAAATCATGGTTAATATCAAACTTGTGTTGGATTTAATGTATACTGAAAAACTACAACAATTTTATTACATTAACTTTTAAATTTATAATACTAAAAAGCAAAATCCTATTTGCAAATCATCCTCTATTGGTAGTGTTGGCCCTCTCGAACAATGTCGGGAACTAGCTGACATGGATAAAGACTATAACCCGGTCCTTTGCAACTCTGAAATTCTTCAGTGCATTTCTGCAATGTTATCTTTTTAGCTTTAAGAAGTATATGACATTGATGGGATATCTCTGACATAGTAGAGCCGTAAATAATTCATTTTCTTCTTGCATTGCTCTAGGGAAGTATTCCATTTTGTGCATTCTTTGAAGATCGTATAAAACATAATTGTTATAGAAAATTTACACAGTTCCATGGTAGAAAGGCATAATCCTTGAAGCTGCTACTGTAGAGACGAAAAAGAAAATTTACTGATCTGTAATATAGAACGAAGAAGAAAAAAAAACTACCTAAAATAAAAAGTTGCAATATAATCACCCTAAAAGTATTAATTCGACAGAGTGTATGGAAATAAATTGCCTAAGTCTATCAAAAGTATAAGGACCTATAAAACACGCCACAAAAATAACGAGTCTGTGTCTATAAATATAACACTTTGGAAAAGTTTCTAAGAATCATATATTTATGAATGATGACAGGTTTTCTAAACAATGTTGTAACTATAAAGCCAAAGAAAAAAAGGACATATCTGAGACTGTAATAAGTGCTAACCCACACATGAGGCCAGGAAGCAACATTGATTTATGTACTTGACTCCTGTTCGTAAAATAAGTTAATGAGCTATATACATCTAATATTTTATTTTTCACTAAACTAGGCTCACTGTTCATTTGTATTTTTTTATAATTTCTGGAATTGAATTCGTTACGTTTTTAATAAAAAATTAACATGCCTTGATTTTTTAAGTTTTAATGAACTGCTGGGAATACGTTTCATTTACGAACAGGAAGTGTCTGTTTTCTACTTACGAAATAAAGAACATGGTAATGAATAACATGGGGAACAAATATTTTGTGGTATTAATAACACAATTTGTTCTAGCCTAAATTGGATGTGTTGATTCCAAATATGAAGTTAGTTTTTCTATAAGCTCTAGTTTTGTTTGTTTGTTTGTTTGTTTGTTTTTCCCCAATTCATGGCTTTAATTTTTTCAATGCGCAATCCAAGTTTACTATAATCAATGGATACCACCACGGTGAAGATATTCTTCAAGCATTATAGGAAGAAGCATTAAAGTTCCAAAATCTGGTAAAATAAAAACACTTATTTGGATTGATTGATTTATTTATGGACGCTCTTTAACATCTCAAGTCATCAGCGTCCCATTCAACTCAGGGCGTGAAACGGCCGACAAATTTTGCTCAGAGGCCTCTCTTTCAGGCTTGAGGTTCTTTTCCGTGCCGTAAATGTACGACACGGCGACCCATGGCTTTACTTCCCTTCCGAAGGAAGCTATACTAAGGATTTTTACGACCCGAAAAAATCCATCGGTTCTGGCCGGATTCGAACCCGCGATCTTGGTTATAGGAGGCAAGTATGGTAACCACTACACCACCAGGACCGACAAACTTATTTGGAGTATTAAACATATGTCTAATGTGTAAAAT
This sequence comes from Metallyticus violacea, assembly GCA_030762175.1. Taxonomy (NCBI): domain Eukaryota; kingdom Metazoa; phylum Arthropoda; class Insecta; order Mantodea; family Metallyticidae; genus Metallyticus; species Metallyticus violacea. The sequence continues at coordinate 5,724,078 of CM060841.1, forward strand.
GTGCCTTGGTATAAATTTTAGGTTTTAGCCCTTTAATAATAATGTTTTATATAGTTGGTAAATATATATATAATATGCAGGAAATTGGTTTGCAACACTTGCTCAAGACAACCTCGTCTGTTGCCCAAGCAGTTCTTCCATTGTTTTCATATCTTGTTGGAAATGCTCTCTCTGTTCATCAATAACAGCTTCAGGATTCACGGGGAATTGATTAAGGTGACTATTCAGAAAATGGATCTGTACACCCAAGTTACACCCAAGTTCTCAAGATTTTATGTTACCAACAAAGAGGTTTATTATTACTATTATTATTATTATTATTATTATTATTATTATTATTATTATTATCATCATCATCATCATCATCATCATCATCATCATAATCATACAAGACGGTCATGCTGCCTTCTCCTTGTTACTCATCTTCCTGGCAAATTTCTCATCAGGAATCCCAGGATATGAATTTGAAGTTCATCAAACACAATCTTCTCAAAAGACAACGCGGGAGAAGCAGAAACTGTATGCTGGAAACAGTCGCCGTCTGTATTCAATGGCTTGTTTAACAACTTCATCAAGTTAAGCTTGATGTGGAGCTCGGTTAACAATTGGTTCACGCATAATGTTTAGCATTCCTGCTTTGGGAGTTTCGCTCAAGAGCCACTCCTTTGTCCAGCGTTTCTGTCGATTTCGGCTGTTGTACATGCACAATTACCATGGACATTATGTGACGATTTTCTGTTGTCCAAGCAGGAAGTTGAACATGCACAAAAATCATCCACTTGCACTCGTGATATCTTTAAGCAAATCGCTATAGTCTTCTCGGAAATGACAAACCGGTACCGCTTCAGAAACATGTCGTTGTGTACCTTTCTGTTACAGTGTATGTAATAGAGTTTCATGACAATAAGCAAAGTTCTTGTCTTCTGAAAGGAAACACTGTTTCTGCGGTATGAAGGAAAATATGTGACTTTAATGAAGTCTGTTTTTGGCTATCACATCTGTTTTTATGACATGTGCATGTATGTCTATGGTGCTAAATTCATTCAGCTTACTGCTACGTTTCATTATGCTATTCTAAATCTGGTGTTGATTTTCTTTCTAATCTGCTCACTTCCGTCCTCCCCTATCACCCAGATGTTTATGTTTATATTCCCTGCACTTGTCAGTTTTGTTCTTTGGGTCAGGTCTGTCTTGTGAGGTATTTAGGAATACATGTACAGCTATCAGAGCTGAAAACTTGTGTTAATACGCACGTTCGTCTTCTAGATATGTGTAAGTGCTAAGTATGACTTGTACATCAGGATTACGCAGGAGACAGCGTCCACAAAGTCCTCAGAAGTTTTGTTACATTTGACAGGAAGGTATGTAAAATAAACTCATAAACAAAGAAACTATATTACTCATATTTCAAAGAGAAAACTGGTGATCAGGATAAATCGTTCGCGTCTCATATCCCTTTAACAGCTGTTTTGAGGGATTACGTTATTAGTATGAAGGAAACGGAAGGCAATGCCACTGCCAAACCAATGACATGGAGAGAGAAGCAGAATCACCAGAATCACCATGTGCATTTGCATGTGCAAATTTGTTGGCTACAACAAAAAAATAAAGCAGAAATTAAATATTCAAATCTGCACTCAGCTACACGGCCCATTCCTCATGGACCCGAACCTACACCAGAGCAGACCTCAAGTTTAGAGATTCTGAAAGCAGCTCCGACAATGAGTTGGTTTCTGATCCACAAGAATTTGACAACAGTATAGTCAATTTGAGTTAAATGATTTAGTGAGGGATTTAGACCTCACGAAACAAAAAAGTGAATTACTGGGCTCAAGGCTACAGTAGAAGAATTTGTTACCACCTGGCGTTACATTTTCGTGGTATAGGAATCGCGAAATACAATTCCACAAGCATATATAGTGTAGATGTTATTTAACAGCTGGGCAGGGTCGCATATGAGTCGAGTAGCTGGCGTCTTTTTATTGATTTTTCCAAACTAATCTTAAGGCAGTGTTACTTCAATGTGGCAATAAGTCAATTTCAATACCGCTTGCACATTCAAGGAACCTAAGAGAGAGTTATGAATCTCTGAAGCGTGCTCTGGAGAAAATTAAATACCGCGACCATGAGTGCCAAATATGCGGTGACATGGAGGTCGCTGGTCTCTCACGGGGACAACAGAGAGAATATCCAGATTACCAGCCGAGAGTAATGCCATACAGTTGTAACTCATAGCATTCATTTTTTGTTTCTTTCGCTATTTATTAATAGTAAGTAGTAATTAATATTCTACTCACCGTTGTAATAGATGCTCGAAATGCCTGAATCATTTTGAGGTATTCGATGCAATTCATCCTCCCGAATACTCTCAACCGCCTTCCGAATATTTTGTTTCAACTCTTCCAGTTCCCATGGCTTGTTGACAAGGTTTTCCAGTGTGTTTCACAAATAGAGACCGCACAGATTTAAATCTGGCAATCTGGAGGACGGCAAACCTAAACTAATAATAATAATAATTTAGATTCATATTCTTCACCATACACGCCATGGAATTCTAGAGGGGTATTTTAGCAGTGTGTGAAGTCGCACCATCTTGCTTAAAATACCCACATTCTTCTTCTGCAGGCGTTTAATTAGTAAAAATACGGATTCAGTATCTCGTTACCTTCATAACTAATGATGCAGTTTGCACTAATAGCACACGACACCACACGGATTGATATTGCTCCAACATCTATTGATTTGCGAGAGTGGAATTTGTTTCGTCTGTGAAAAATGTTAGACTAGCGTTAAGAAAGCATCCAGGCTCGTGATAAACTGACTCGTTTTATTTCAAATACAGTGTCCATAAAGTGCGACACATACTCCATTTGGTGGGTTAATTTTGTCAGACTTTCGACGAGAATTTTATTATCGATAGCTTATTTCATTTAGTTTCTCCTCTTTTTAACCCTGTTTTCGGCTTCTTATTATTCAAATAGTCCTGGGTTCGAACTTTGTGATTTCCATGGATATTTAACATTTGAAATCCTCTTCTATGTTTGCACATAACAATTATAAATAAATATTATTTATGCTAATTATAACTCCCTCTCGGCTCGCCCTACAATGCACAAATATACCGAAGATAGTTTTATCAAGCAATTATTATTGAAAAGCAACTGAAACAGTTGGGTGATAAACACAACTGGGTAAGCTCAATTGCCTACGCCAGCGGAACTTTCGTTCATTGAATGTCAACTGATTTCCACTAGTGTATATAAACTTCGATGAGTGCACGGTATATAGAAGGCAACAGAATTTTTTTACACTTTTATATCTACTTGAAATTGTCATTATCCGATTTGATAGCAGAAAAAATGAGTTTTTGTTCATCAGATAAATTTGTGGATCCAGTAAGTGAAAAAATAAATGTTTCAAATTACAAGGCAACTAAAGAATAAAGAGGGGAAAATATTTGAAACCAGGATTGAAAAATAAAAACAGTTGAGGTGTCTCATGCAACAGAAAGCCAAAAAAAAAAATCTGTTCCTCTGTATTTATACGAATAACATATTGCTGTTTTTAAGAAACTTATTGTTCATTTTCTCTATTCCAGCTTTAGTAAATACAAACAAGAATCCATGCTTTGGATGGAAAGGTATCACTCTCCTACACAAGAGGGCTTTGAAGGTGAACATTTTTCTTTCGGAACAGTGTTGCGAGCGGCTAAGGTATACTTCTTATCGAGGATGACATGCTTCCCCGGAGGATAGGAGGTGAAGGGTGAAAGGGGAGAGCTTCACAACATTCCCTCTTCACCCCTTCTCCATTTTTTATGTTTCCACTTCAGCACAAAACAAAGCCCTAAAGAAATATCGTTACACAGCCCTGGAAGTGAAATGCGGAACATAAATGACTGCGAAAATCATTTTTCTTCCTCTCCTCCTGCTAGACTTGTTTTGTAAGCAACCTTTTGCCTCTTCGGCCTTATCACATTCTTGGATATGCGGTTGTTTTCGTCCTTAATGACGGTCGTGATACTGTATTCCATTACGGAATCTGGTGTCCGCCATTTATAACAGAGCTGGCCATCACAAGAGTGTGTTTAAATTCATATCGCTGTAACAGAAGTCCCGAGATAAATTTAATGTCATTTCAAGGTACGAATGAGCTTGGGTATAAAAAGACTAACATACAACTGGAAATAATGCCATTCACGTTTTAATTTTTATACCTTGAGCACGTCAATGGATTTCAGAACACAATAATAACAAGTTCATTTTTTGCCATTCAGTGCATTCTCATTTATTATAGCTGGTAAATGACTGCCGCAGTGCGCATATCACGTGTTGTCATTCCAAAGTAGAAATTGAATTAGTTCATACAACAAATACATGCAGTTAGTTGTGTTGAAAATATCATAAATGTTGTTAGTAACAACGGGTAACTGTTGTCTTGTTTCATCATTTTAACCGTTATTGTGTGAATTTTTTTTTCCGTGTCAGTCCTTCCATGCGTTGCAGCATCGTTAGCCAATGAAGCTGCCGGCGAGGTTTGTCCTAAAATGATTTGCCATAGGAAATGAATGAACGTCACTTCGTTACAAACATTGCATCACCTAGGTCTTCTAAAATCTCTACAGCCTAGTTTTGACTCGCTGCATCTTCTGGCTTTTTGCCACTGACAGGCAGAGTTCAGACCATTGGTGAGATTAACGAGATAGATAGCGATAGCTGACGCTGAACAAAAAGAGGACTTGAACACTGTCTTAACAAGTAGAAAGGATATCTTGAGGTCTAGTAGAGAACGTTGAAACGTCATAAGTCATCATTGCTTTTTATTTAAGATTAAATGATTAGGCACATTTTCTACAAACTTAGAGTTTTAGCTTACCTTAGGAGGTTACCGTGGTATATAAAAAATGAAATAAAAGCTGTACACGTCACCTTGGTACCTGGTTTCCTAAACCAGGACGTGTGTATAAAAATTTACATTTATTATTATAAACTATACAATACAATGATGTCTTTTTACATTATTTTCCAGATTTTCCTAATAATAAGATTAAAATAATATAATAAAATAGTAAAAAAAAAACTCAAAATAATTAAATTAAACCAAAATATAAATTTACTAAACTACTTCCCAATTTAATCTTCCAAAATCTACCAAATTAACAATATTACTGGAAGCCAGTAAGAATTATAACTGGTAGCCAGCTATTCTATGCTAATTTATTACATTACTGTACTACTAACCACTGTTTACCAGCGGTATGTACTGGTATCCAGTACTTGGCAGAATTACTCTTAAATTAAATATTAAACTTAATTGTTTCAAGTCTCCTTAACTCATCTTAATCATATTAATCGCCTTCTCTTTAACAACTAACTTCACTTAAAGTTCATTTTTCACTATTAATCTTTCCTACTCATTACATTTATTTATCCTAACACTTTAACTCATTAAACACTATCACCTCATTTCCACCATATCATTCTCCATCTTTTCTTCCCAACCGTCCCTTCTTCCATCTCTCTGGACCCCAGGTTGCACCATTTCTTGCGCTCTGCTCCTCCTCTCCGGACACCACTTCTCCAACCTCCATCTCCCCCCACCGCTCATTCCCGTGGATCTTCAACGCCCTTTAATCTTCTTCGGTAATCTTCCTTCTTCCATCTTCTTATAGGTCCTCTAACTCTTATAGGCAAAAGTCTTCACCTTTCTTCCCAATCTCTACCACAGTATGTAGCATGACACAGTTTCCAAAAACGGAAAGTATTAATAGTAAATATAAATGACGCTGGTTGAGAAATACAAGTATCAACAGTTCGCGCGGCATTTGCTCTCATGGTCGAAGACGCAGGCTCACTGATTGTTTAGTAAGCAACGTCACCTCACGTCTATTGCTGAAAAGGGGGGGGGTCCTTAACTACGAAGTATGCAATTTATTCATACATCTTCATTTCGTCACTAGTACGAGTATTTATGATTCTTATGCACTGATATAAACAGCTAGCCAAATTCGGAAACAATTTCAATAAACATTCCCCAGTGTTAAAATGTTCAAATGATCCATAAACTGGTTAATAAAATTCGGGAAAAGAAGTGAATGCAAGCTAAATTTCTCATTCAGTACGGGCATGGTCTGTTTTTACACTGGAACAAGTCACTAGTATGGTTATGGGTAGCATTCCTTGCAGATAATTCATACGAAAATACACCACTTTCTCAACTAGTTATAAAATAATCAAATATATAATTGCCTGTCCCTTTTAAGTAAAAACACGTTCTCATTTTATCTGCGCCCCCCGTAATTTCCGTTGAGAAATAAATGCAGTCTCTTGACAAGACATCTAGTTTCAGTCACCGAATAACTTGAAATAATCCTACTCACGCAGTAGCAACCTGTTAATTGACTAGTAACTGACTTGACTTTGTGGGCATACCTCTGACGACTGTAGGAAGCAAATGTAGAGCATGTGGGTGATACTTGTATAGCTCACCCACTATTTCAGAAACTTGAGAGACATAAATAGAGAAGACGACCCTTTATTTCTTGCTCATTTATCTGCTGCATTTACTGAACTAAGATATTCAATTTAACTCCTTTGCAAAGGCTTCTTTTATATTCAATTCTTGGTATGTCTACAAATTCGCGAAAATTTGTTTTATATGCTTGTTTCGCTTTCACTGAAGGTCCAATCCGTTGTTCTTTATCTACAAGTTCAACAAATAATTGCTTCCCCTCCTCTTCGCGGCGGTCTTGGAGTTTGAGAAAACGCCGCAATCAATGGGCTCTGCCTGGCGGAATTCCAGAATTGGACCCCTTTTCAGTATGTGCTTGAAGTATGACTCCTGGTGGTAAAAAGGAGGTTTGCTGTGGTACCTCCCACTCCTTTTCCAGAATGATTTAAAAAGCCATCTGCAAAAGTTCGCTTCCCTTTGTTGAGGTGGAGGGAGGCCGTTTAGGGTTTCTTTACCAATCTTTTCACGTTGTTCACTTTTTCTCCGAGAGTAAAGCAAAAGCCAGTTATTGCGCCAGACTAAAGTAAATTTTGGAATTATTATGGTTCTTACTTCTTACATTTTTAACCCCTCTGGGATTTCTTGGCAGCAGTACATACGTACACTGATATAGATTTAATTTCGCTGCAGCGGTATACTCGTGTTTGCTCCTGGATCAAGCTTGTTCATTTATTCCATTTTTACTTCTTTCTTCCTTTAGGTAAAAGTCGAAGTTGACTTTCTTGCCAAGGGCCCCGGGTATTTATTTTTAGTTTCTACGAACAGATGAAAAAATTAAGTTAAAAACGTGACTCTCATATCACAAAATTACTTGCACAAAAGTAGTACATTGCAAATTATAAATAAAAAGTCTTACATTATTTAAAATTCAATATCGGATAACACAGTTACCTCTTTATTGGGTTATATTCATTGCTTTGGTGATAATATCTTATTTATTGAATTGTGGTACAAAATCGTTTATATATTTTATATAAACACTATATATACATACATATATATAAATTAACAGTAATAATAAAAATAGAAAAGGATAAAACACTGAGAAAGAGTCACACTTGAAACTGCTATATTTCGAACTACTGCGAGTTCTTCAATGGCAAGAAGCTAGACAAGTACACACACACACACGCGCGCGCGCGCGCGCGCGCGCGAAGTGCTGCTAGTGTACCCGGTTTTCTACGGTATACGGTATCATGAGTCTCAAATATGTTTCGAATGCGTGCAATTGTTATTCGCGTTGACGGTTCTGTTCTGTACACATGTCTCCATTGCCTATGAACTTAAACAATGTTCTCGGTTTTCCAATACTACTTCCAAATTGCTTTCCGCTGTTCAAACGATAATCTTAGCTCCATTTTGTTGTAGCAACGCTAGCATAACGTAATGTGAGTTGCATCTGTTTACAGAACACCATACGATAATCTTGGCTTCATTAGTTCATTGTTGATTTACCTGTCACGTAGCATGCTATCATAATGTATATGAGTCACACCTATTTACAGAACATCATACTACACATTAGCGTTGTTTTTAGGTCCAACTTTGACATATATTAAATAGATATCTGCTGTGAAAGTATGGCTCACTCGGTATATATATTGAGCTATTTTATTTTACTTTTTAGGTAAGAATGTTTATTGCTTATTATAAAAATATAATGTAATTCATTTACGACTTTTTATTTTCCATGAATTCAGTATCAGTAACATTTTAAAAGCATCTATTAGTAAAATTTTGAAGGAAAAAACTAAGAACAGAACGTTTATGGCATTATAGGTAGACACTTTTCTGAATACCACTACAGTATATTTTTCAACAACTCAACATACGAGATATGTACTTCTTTAATTCCCTTGGTATTAATATATGTTTAAACATATAATTCATCTAAAATGTATGCGCATTTTTAAAAACTTAAGAATAGACTCTTAAGATTGAAATTCTGGGGAATTTTTAGTCCTTATACATCTGTAAACTTGTGCAAAAAGTTTAAAATCTGGAAATAATTGCGGACAAGGAGAGGGAAGGAAGAAAAATGTGCAAAATTTAAACAACAGGACATGCTTTTATACATTACTTCCATTAAAGCTATAAGGTAAAATTGCCAATGGTGTTTGATTCCTACTGCAAGTGTGTACTCCACTAGATCTTTACAGATTTCATTATCTATCAATTTTGGAGCAATAAAGAATCGAATGCAGATTACAGTGGGGATATACGAGAGTGAACACAGTCAACTATGTCTAGATAAGTATTTAGTATGTCTAGATGAGTATTTGTAATCTCACATTCGAAGTGCTAATATTTTGTTTTTACCATTCCCTTTTTGATAAATATCCCCAGTTTGTTGAAGTCCAAAGCGTTTCAGATGAGATAATGAAAGTTAAAATGTATGAAATATTCTTTATGAATGTTCTTCAGTTAAATACATTTACCTGTAATATAGAACGTTTGCCTCATTTTAGAGTTTCAGATGAAGGTGTACACAACAATTCGAATTTCATTATTTACCAAATGATTGCGTTTAATTATTATATAATAGTATTTTATTTTAAAATGCCATTCTGCAGTTACGTGCATATCAGGCCAATGTAACTTAGACATGGGTCCTGTTCGCTATACAACTATCAAACACTAAGCATATATCAAGTTCTTTTGCTAGATAAAGATTGTGCAAACAGTTCAGTTTGTTGCCTATACATAAAATAATTACATTTTCTTCTTCTTCCACGTGTCCATCTGTTCCGCCCTCATTTAAACACATCACTCCATCTTGTTCCTGGTCTTCCTACTTGGCGGCTTCCTCTAGGCTTATAATTTAATAAAAGTTTTGTTCTCCACTCCTCTTTCATTCTTAATATGTGTTGATACCAATTGTGTTTATTTTCATTAATATTTTCGTTTAAATCACAAATATTTAACCGTTATCGAATTTTTTTCATTTCTTTGTTGTTCTAAAAGAGTAAATCCAGCTATTGCGCTTAACAATCTCATCTCTGCAGTTTATATTCCTTTCCTGTCTGTCCTATTCATAGTCCAGTTTTCACTTGCACATGTAACTACTGGCACTGTCAGAATTTCATTTTTGTTGCTTTTGACGTCTAGTTCTTTAATGTTCTCCTTGTTGTCCCATTAATTAGCTTTAATTTATTTAGTTTTATATTCAAATGTTCATTTTTTCTGTATGATACATTAAAAAGTATATGATTAAATCCTGATATTTGTTCTATTAGTTCTTTATTTATAACTATCTTACATAATTATTCCCTTTGCTTTTGTTTTGATTGTTCAAATATTTAAATTATATATCTCCATGATATCTTTCAGGTTATTAACACTTCTCTGTAAACCATCTTTTGTTTCCTCAAAAATAACGTGATCGTCAGCAAATAAAACTGTTTTCAACATATCTATTAGTTTGAATACCCCTAGTACAATAGTTTTTTCCACTATTTAAGTTCTGTATATTAAATAATGCTGGCCTGGGTTTATTTCTTCTGTTTTGTTTCCAACTCTAACGCCACTGTTAATCTTAAATCTTGTACTTGTATATAGAATGTGATTTGCACATAAAAGTGATGTGCTGTTTCGAGTGTTAGATATGCTCTTCAGAGGCATGATGATACTGCTGTTTTAACTATATGACAGAACTGCTGCCTTTCCCTGATTCCATTCCCCAAGGAAATACGGAAAGGGATGGAAAAATCCCATGTCCTCTTTCTTAATGAAAATGGATATCTGGGTGTTTATTGGAAGGACGGAACACGAATATGACATTAGGGGGGGTTTTTTTGCGGGGGGAGTTGTTTTTAGTTCACACTAGCAACCCCTTCTCTACTAAATACGGTTCGTAATTATCTTTAGGGAATATGATGCAACTGGGAGCTCTGTAACTCTCAATACCCTCACAATCGTATAATTAAATATGCTAAAGGTGTTTTGAATGATCATTGTTTTATTAATTAGATGGGGAATCTTAATAATTATTATAGGTTCTTATAATAACCAGCTAATTGGCTAGATATAATAAGCTGGGTTAATGCTGAGTAGTATATTTAATCCTACATATATACATAAGGGGCCAAAATGTTTACACACTTCAAGCAAAGAAAAAACTGTGTTGACATAACAAAACTGAATTCACATAAACAGAAAATGATGAGCACTAATCATCTTAGACCTTTACAGTAACAACAGTTGCTCAAAATGCCCATCATCGGCGTCGATACACTTCTGAGTACGTTGAACTACTGATTGAGCAACGTTTGCGAAAGTGTCCTCAGCGATTGCAGCACATGTCGTTTCAATTTCTTCCCGAAGTACTGTCAGTGTAGCTGGTTTTCTACGGTATACGGTACCATGAGTCTCAAATTTGTCTCGAGGCGTGCAATTGTTACTTGCGTTGGCGGTTCTGTTCTGTACACACGTCTGCATCGCCTTTGTACTTCAACAACATTCTCGGTTTTCCTATACCACTTCAAAATTGCTTTCCGCTATTGAAACAATAATCTTGGCTCCATTTTATTGTAACAACGGTAGCATAACGTAATGTGAGTCACATCTATTTACAAAACATCATACATTATCTTGACTTCGTTTGTTCATCGTTGATTTACTCTAATTCTGATATCATTTGTTCATTATTGATTTACCTGTTACGTAACAACGTTATCATAATGTAAGTCACATCTGTTAACAGAACATCATACTACACATTATTGTCGTTTTTCGGTCCAACTTTGAAATATATGAAATAGATATCTACTGTGAAAAGGTGTACGCGCGCGCGCGCGCACACACACACACACATACACTAATTTGTTTTAATTTTCATCATTTTCGTTGCTACTGATATTACTATACTTGATCCTATGCTCCACTTCTTACTTAGATCTAGTACGTCTGAAACGTTTATTTCGTGGAAGAGTATAAACGGCCTTGCACATTGTTGCATTACGTCATAGCAACTGTTGAAATTGTATGAAGTGCTGACTCACTAGAGAAGTGAAGCGTGTAGAGCAAATAATTTCAAATGAAGGAAACATCTACTGAAATTTATCAAGATATCTTAGTAACTTTGTGGGATGATGCAAAAAGATGATATCGTGAGTTTAAATGTGGTGTAACATCCTGTGAAGATGAACATGACATAAATAAATTGCATGCTTTAGTGTAGCTAATGACGAGTGAATGTAGGAGAGGAAACAGGCATCTCATTAATTAGTGTACACAGGGTGACCCAAAATAGGTATACACTACTACAGATAGAATGATAAGAGGGCCATCCAGAAAGTAAGGTTACAAGGGCTCCTGATGCCGGGGAATTTTTTTATTTCGAAGTTGGCGCACTTAGCATGTAGGGTGGATCCTAACGGTCAGTTTGTTTGGTTCCGCGTGTTTGTCGCCTATTTTGTTCAGAAACAGTAAATTCTTTCGATGGAGAGATGTCGTCGCTCGCTCCCGCTACCTCCGTCTGTGGGAGATCTGAATGACCATCCGTTTTTGACTTTACAGAACAACCGCTGCGAATGTCCATCGGAAGCTCGTGGAAGTTTATGGTGCGATGTGATGAGTCAACAACAAGTGGGTTAGGTTGTTCAGAGAAGGCCGTACTGATACTGATGACGAGACAGAGAGTGGGAGACCATCAGTGATTTCTGACGAACTTGTGCAATACATTGAAGAACAAGTGCGAAATGGCCGCCGTGTGACGCTTGACGACCTTCACGAAGAATTTCCTGACATTTTTCGAAGTCTCATTATCCGAAAAACTTGGTTACAAGAAGTTGTGTGCGAGATGGGTGACAGACTGCTCACAGCGGAGCAGCACCGTCAAAAACGCGTGACCGCCGCGCGTGAATTTTTGGATCGTTTTGCACAAGAGGGAGAAGCTTTGCTGGGCACAATCGTGACGGGGGATGAGACGTGGGTGTGTCACTACACCCCAGAATCCAAAAGACATTCACTTCAGTGACGTCATTCATCTTCCCCAGCCACCCAAAAAAGTTCAAGACGATCCTTTCAAGCAAAAAAGTCATAGCATCTGATTTTTGGGACCGTAAGGTTTTTTTTTTTTTTTTTTTTTTGTGGATATTATGCCTAAAGAAATTACCATTAATGTAGAGGTTTACTGCAATACCCCCCCCCCCAAAAAAACTCCGAAGAGCCATCCAGAACCGCAGAAGGGGAATGCTGACCCGGGGAGTCAGGCTCCTGCATGACAATGCAAGGCCCCACACCGCGCAGTTTCACAGGAGCTGCTGACATCGTTTGGATGGGATATTCTCACCCCTGTCTATTCACCCGACTTGGCTCCTTCGGACTATCACCTTTTTACTAAACTAAAGGTGTTTTTGGGTGGGAAACGTTTTTCTAACGATCAAGATGTCAAGGAAACTGTGAAGAAATGGCTGAAAGAGATGGCGGCGGAGGTTTATGACACTGGCATACAAAAACTAATGCCCCGACTACAGAAATGTATCAATCTCGACGGCGATTACATTGAAAAATAGTTTAACATATTTGTGAATTGTCCTATTAATTTCAATTAAATGAAAGTACTTTTCGATCCGACATAAATGTTCTAACCTTACTTTCTATGGCCCTTGTATTTCTTCATAGATATTGGAGAATGTTGGGTTTATTGCCTTGATAATTGATGTAATGTAATGAAATGTATAATCATTTTTGGATCCTCCTGCATAATAGTTTAATGCAAGAATTAGAGGTTAAAACCGTCGCTAAGCGAGGTTAATGACAGTTAAGGGCAAAAAATTTGCTTGGCATATTTGTGACACTAAATGAGTCATCGATTCATCACACTGAGGGCAATGGAAAAATAAGGGGCTGCACTCCCTAAAAGTTATGGCACAGTCATCAGCAGGCAGTTCTGCTGTATTATTATTATTATTATTATTATTATTATTATTATTATTATTATTATTGTTATTAATTCTTTTTAGGGAGTCACACTAACTGATCATTATTACTCAAATTTAATTTTAAAATTATAAGATGAAATAATTAAGAAATGCCGTGGAAAGTTTAGGTTATATTTCTATTTCTTTAGAACAACGCAAGCATTGTTTAGTCGGAATGACTGATATTGCCAAGCAGCGTTTGAACTGCTGAAGTGTTATGATTACTTTCCCACCTTCTTAAGACTGTAAGAAACCTTCGGAATATTTTCATCTAAAGTTATAACCGTTTGCAACCCACAATACGTCATATGTGGAGTAATGACCTTAGCACTCGTATATGATTTGCATTAGTTAGGAGTGAAGCCACATTTTGGAGGAATACACTTGGGGACTACAGAGAAATGAAATGAAGCCAATTGAAAATGGACATTATCAGCTTTTTAATTATTTAAATATATGGGGAGCTGCGTCTCATCAGACACCCTTGTATCAGATAGTAGTAAGCTTCATGTTTCTAAACACAAAGTAAAAACTACTTCATTACTTTCCGGTGACGCCTACATGCCTCTAGCTATCAGAGTGAAATAGTAATTTGCTCTGTCCGAGAAGGCAAATGAACTGCTTAGAGATAGAAGATGGGGGGCTGAGTATCCACAGAGAACCGAAACAAAAGAAGACGCAAACAATCGCATCGCCAACACACCGTGTATTATTGATAGCGTCCCCTCCACCACTTTGGCTCTCGGAACAGATTCAGTCACTCTCCTAATGAAAATGTTTCCAGGAGATGAGTTATATATTGGGGGCCATATTGTTTTTACGTGATAGAAACCCGTGTACTATATGTAAGAGTTTTTCACTAAATAGTTGCATATTCTCTTCGTTAATTACACAATTAAAAGTATAAGCTCGCTCTCTTTTTCTCTTTATCTCTCGTGTATGAGAGTTTGGTTCTATTTTTTAGTGAAACTTGTGATTTGACTGCAATATGACACTGTATTCATGACTCCGAACCCCCATTATCATTATTATGTTAATTAATATTAAAACCTTTTATTTGACTATAATATTGTTAAGACTTTTAAAGAAGATTCATATGTAGTAAGGCTAAGAGAGTTGTTTGTGTAGGTGTTTAAAAAGTATGACCTGGGTAAAGTATTTATACTGCAAGAAATGGGGGGGGGGACGTCTTTTGACAGAAGAAGTTCTTTCAGTGTAAAATGAGGACAAGTGAGGCGAGCTGTCATAAGTTTGATGTAGCCAGTCAGAAAGCTGGATTCGAACACTAAAATTCTAGAAGCTTCGGTTGGTAAAGTTTAGCGGGACCTAAAGCGTTCCAACTGCTCTGATTAAAAAATAGTATTAAGAAACAGTTTTGTGCCCTCAGCGGCGCAAAGACCTTGGCCTTTAGAGGCGGCGCCTCGCCCGGTTTACGCCACTCCATTGATTCTCTATTGGGCAAGCGATCATAGTATAGGACAATAGTTCCATTTCTTGTAACAATGGTTTGCAGAACTTCTCTCGCGTTACCACGGCAGAGCTCCAAAAATGTCTGACAACAGATGACCGGTTGCTGCTTTTGGACCGAGGAAAGAAGTCTAGGCACCCAACTTGCACTAATCTTATTCATGCTTAAATGTTCATGAATAATTTGGACTGTTGGCGTAGAAGGCCCAACCTTGCTGCTATTTCTGTAGCTTTGAGCCGCCGGTCTTCCATAATTTCTGCTTTCACAGGAGCTACGTTTTCAGGAGAGAGCATCTCCAAGGGCCGACCTGCACGCTCCTCGTCTTCAATGTTTCTCGACCCATTCGAAAAAGTTTGGCCCATTCTTTTACGGTAGAATATGAGGGAGGATGCTTCCCCTTATACACCGTCCAATCGCTGTTTAATTTCATTTGGAGTAAGTTCTCTTTTTTTGTGCGAAGAACTTAATAACAGCTCGATACTCCATTTTGAACATGTCACAATCTTCTACACATAGCCTTCTTTATACAACTATATCTGAACAACTGAACACAGCGGAGCGGAAGTTACAGCTGCAATTATTTACTTAACAGATAAGGTATGACATCAGATATAGATTTTGTGAAAGCGATAATTCTTATCGGGGAGGTGGGGAATTTAAGGACCTACCTTTGTAAGAGGTATCTAAAAATGACATAGGGACTTTTAATAATATCAAGTAACTAATTTTCATGTTTTTATGTTATTCTAATTAATCAATCTGTCGCATTCCTTCTGAAAGTATTATAGAATTATCTCTGTATTTGTGACAATTCAGCTTTTTTTAGCGTGGACCAGCATTGCTTGAGAAAATCCATCTTCGCTAGACGCCAAAAGTATAATAAAAATATATAGACTTCAAAGTAATTCATAATAAAATCGACATTGGTAATAATTTTATTTTATTAATATTATTTTATAATTATGGTGTACAAATTGTACCGAATGAAAGTAATGAATTTCATAATTTGCTTCGCTCATTATAATTATGTGAGGGTCTCTTCAACACACTAGCTCATATAAGGCAACTTTAAAAGACTTTCATAAAACTGTTCCTTAGGGAGCATTTAGACATACCAAAACAGCCTCTACATTCCTACAAGATTGAATGCATTCAACGCTCATTAAGATTTTTAAAGGGAATTTCATGTGAAGATCTTCAGTGGGAAAGGATAAAATGAGATCTTTCACAAGGCGCTTCGCCCCCAATTGCTTCTCCTTTTACACCCATTAACCAATAACATTACGTACTAGCTGGCTTCCCGGAGCACTTAGATCCGGCGCTTGCCCATAGAGTGCATTAATAGCAAGTAAAAGTGGGTAGCTCTCACACTCTGCTGAACAAAAGTGCCTCGTCTTCTGTTTAATTAAACTGCTTAATATATTGTTTGATCACTCCGCGACATCCCCTGCATGCTTTGTACTAGTTAGTGGAACATACAGAGCTAGTTTGAACGCCATTGGCGCATAAGTGACGAAACAAACACTAATGTGATGTGCAGATATCTTAAAGTTCGTGTTTAACGATACTCACTTCCAAGTATCTCCTCTCGCAAAATCTTTTTATGGCCTCTCTTCACCAGTGGCAGAATGAGTACCGAGCTTTCGTACCCAATGCAGAGATATAGTGAATGAAAATGTAATAAAATTTCATTGCAATATGTAGCATTCCTGTATTTATATATATGTAAGCTTTTCAAACTGGAACTTGTAAAAAAAGTAAATTATCAATCAGTATCTGTCGAATCAAGCTTTAAGTTGTTTTTCTAATGTAAGTATTGTTTGAAAATGTAGATGCAAATAAATAACAACGGTTCATTAACTGCTTCATTGTTTAGAATTATTTTTGTGTACGATGATAGATCCATAAGTTTCCGGCCTCGCCGATAAGCATTATCGCCTTCTCAAAATCCTTATCTGTACGGGCATCGCGGATTAAGATGCCCTTTAGTATATTCTTCTTCTTCTTCTTCTTCTTCTTCTTCTTCTTCTTCCATCACGGATTAGGTTCTGCCTGTTCCGATTTAACTTTTTTTTTTATCTTCCTATTGATCTTCTCTCTTTCTGGTTATATGTCAACATATTTTTTGGTGTTCTATCTTCTGTCATTCTTTTTAAGTGTTTTAGCAATTCTTATCTATAATTCCCTAATTTTTGTAACATTGGTTGCACTTCTAATTCTTTTTTTGTATCCTCTTTTATTATATCATCTTCTTTTGTGCAACCTTTGACAGATCTTAAAAAGAGAACGTCTTTTGCTTTTCTCTTATTCTCTTTCTTTTTTAAAAGTCCAAGCCTTAAAGTGTGATACTTGTTCAATTATTATTCTTTCTATTATTTTTCTTTAATACAATTTGTGTTAATATTGGGCATTTACCTCGGAACGCCATTACTTTTCTTTTGGTTTTTGAAATTATCATATTGTATTCTTTATTCATTTTATTTAGTTGGTATATTACTTTTTATAGTATTTTCCTTATCAATAAGTAATATTATATAACCTGGAAGTAACAAAATATTTACTGATCTATTCTTTCTTAACCCTATTCCTTTACGTAAAGTCTTTTTCCTTTCTTTAAGAATATCGTCTATATATATTAAATAATATTGCAGAGAGACTGTATCTTTGTTTCAGACCACCTTTTGTTTTTTTATTTTGCAATGATTCTTGCATATTTTTCATACATTATATTCAATAACCTTGTCCCTCTATAGTTTTTGCATTCGTTTCTTTGTCCCACACATATTCAATAAATGTAGTAAATTTAATAACTTTAATAGCTGAGACACAAAATACATTTCGTCAGCGCGCATTATTTAAACAAAAGCACGATATAAGTATGTTCAGAATACAATTTCAATGTAAATATAGAAAAGGTCCACCTTTTAATGGGCAGGACACGGTGACTCAAATGGTTAGAGTATGTGTATGTAAGCCTAAGATCGATGGATTACCTTTATTTTTTTCCATTTGACTCTGGTTTTAAAACTTCCAAATTGATGCGTTTTTGCTTTTTAACTTCTTTCTTTTAAAGCTTCTAATATGTGAAAGAAAACGAACAATATTCCTTATCATCTCGCTGTAAGAATCCCTTTCACATTTTCAGCGTACTTAAAACCCGTTTTCCAAGACTATATTTATGTAATGGCATAGTAACGTAGAATAATTAGCACACAATGAACGTACAACCTCTTGTCAGCAAGACTCCCCCCAAACTAATTACAAGCTGCTACCTGCTCATGCATAATGCGACCTTAACGACTATTTTTCCCAATACCAGCAGCGCTCTGTCGGCTCGTAACTCAAATACCCTCACTGTATCAGCAATTAGCACAAGGTATTACATGACAATGTTATGTCTCACTATTTTGTTTCGCGATTTACGCCGTTAGTGTCATTCAAGTGAAACAAGATTGCAATAATCAGCACTCTCACAACCATTTCAAGCGCTGTAGTAACGTAAGAAAAAGTTAGGACGTTGTCTTTCGTTAATAGTCAATATAATGTTCAAATATACTATTTTACTTATGTGACGTCATCATAAAATAGACCAATAAAATTAAGTAAACTTTTGGATTTTAACAGCTCAATATCGCAATGAAATTATCGTGAAGTTTTAACAAATCCTTTTTATCAGGAATTGCACCTGTCTTGTGATCAGTGTAGCCAACTCTTCTGTTGGTTTTTACGGCACGATAAAGAACCTCAAGCTTAAAAGAAAAGCCTCTGAGTAAAATTTGTCGGTCGTTTCACGCCCTGAATAGAATGGGACGCTGATGAATTGAGATGTCCGTAAATAAACTAAATCATAATCTTCTGTTAGCATTAGTAAATAGAACGGTAGCGATTATAATAGTCTTCTTTCGTCTGTTTCAATCTCACGGTTTCTGAATAGATGGGTATTCATAGAAATATAACATTGTTAATATTCTATGCGTGAACTTCAAATATACATTACTTTTATTCTTATTCCAGTCATGAAATAGTCCCAAACCCGTATTTTGCTCTTCTCTATTGGCATTACTGACAATATCGACATTCGTCTGTTTCAAGACGGTTGAGAATTCGTTCTACAAATAAACAATTATTTCTATTTTGTAAACCAAGCTTAGAATAGTTATTATTATATTCTTATTTTGTTCGTGAAATAGTCCTAATAAATACCACTCACTACGTTCGCGAATTTATCAGCAATTTCAGACCCTCTTGGCGATAAACAATTTTAAGCTGTTAGCTACTTATGCTATTTTTGGTTGACATCTGCGATAAGTATTGTATTTATAATTTTGTATATATTTCATTTAAAATACTCACAACTTTAATTATATAAAATTTATTTTAGGTTTTTTGTTGCATAGCACAATTCAGCTTTAAGAGCAGATAATGTTGAAATGCTGCAATTCTTATACTTATATGATTGTTTCTACTTTTAATGCTATCTTAAATATTGTTTACTAACCTTAACAAATGTCCGATAAAGATATAATTCTTTATAAGTACTTTACTTTTTTAATTTTTTAAAAGAACTGTCCAGTAAAAGAGGTCTGAACGTCGTAGAAATAGCTAAAAACAATACAATACGTTTGAATCTGCCTATTGCATGCACGAAGAGGGTGAATGGCCATAAATGCTGCTTTAGTTTGCGTTCATGGCGCTGTATGTAATGAAACAACTGAAAGTCCTGTTTAACGTAACGCATTTTTTGTTTTGTTTACTTGCGTAACCTCAATGTCCGCGGTGGCTTGTTTCTAAGCAGTAATAAAATAGTTGTTTCTTATGGCAATAGAGTTCTGAGCAAAGTTTCCTGGTGGCGTTTCTCTATTTAGAAACAAGGTTCGATATGTGTAATTCCAACTAAGCATACCACGAGTCTGTATTTCACATGTGAAGGCGATGATTCAGTGACCGGAAAATGGGTGGGTAAGTTATTTAATAAAGTTCTGTAAGTTATTGGTGATACACTGAGTGAACCAAGTGACACATATTAGTTCAAATGATCATAAAAATATCTTTAACTAAACATAGCCATTTAAGATCGTGCTACTGTGAACAGAACAGAAGTTAAAAGTGTAAATGTTCGTGTTTACCTTTCGTAAGGTTAGGTATCATAAATATTTTCATTCATAATGTTTTGAACTATTTCGCTTTCTGTGCCACTTACAAAATATACTGCATATTATGCATTTCAGATTTACAAAATGTAATCGCATAATAACAGCTACCAAATTGTTCCTTTTGAAACATAGAGCATTTTGTATATTTTAATAGCCTTTAGAAATAGAAAGCACATCAAAATTGGCTATGTTTCTAAATTTTACAAATAACAACTTGCTTGCTCACGTACCTATGTATAACTGCAGAACGTATTTCACGTCTAGACCATTAATTGTGGGAGATCTGTGCCCTACTGTGTAAGTACCTGTTGAGTCAATAGCAATCTGCACAGTTTTTAATCTACTTCTCCGAGTAAATATACAAATGTTTTTTTTCGTTTTCCCAGTTATTTAAGCTTCGGGCAAAGGCCCTAATCCGGTATATTGCCCTAGTACAAGGCACTTAGTATTTTTACGGAACTCTTGTTAATAAATTGAAGCAAAGCAGAAATTTGAGGTTTAAAAACAAGATATTATAAAAATGTGTCAACTTATTTTTAAAAGCATGTTTTTGAGTTTTCTTGCGGTCAGCTACCATTTACTCGCAACACAAGAACCCAACGCTCTAAATGGTGTACTTAAATATCTTGCAACAATTTTTATGTCGTTTCTTGTCTTCATATTCGTTTCCAGAGGACACTTTTTTGCTGTAAAGGAGATGTTTGAGGTTCCCTTCTTATGAAGGCGACACATTTCATATTCCTTTTGCTTTTTTGTGTATTGAATTCATTCTTACTTCTTTAATATATTTTAATGAAGGTATATATGTTGAAATTTTTCTGTTTTCTCTTTCCTTTTATTCCCATGCAAACCGCCGCGGGTGGCCGAAGTCGTTAAGGCGCGGACTCGTGAGAGGGAGGTCTGGAGTTCGAATCCCGCCAGGACCGTTCTCCCTGACTGAGGTTTTTTCCAGGTTTTTCTCAGTCTTCATAAATGCCAATGCCGGGGAGGTACCTTAAACTTAGACCTGGAACGTTTCCTTTCTTAAAAGATGTCCTTTCCCAATATATCATTTCATCTCATGTATCATCAGTGTTCACCGCCTGTGGTGCCTCAGTAATAAACACTACTCAAAAAAAAATGTATCAGGGTCTTTCTGTTGGTCTTAAAGTTCTAAAAAATCCCAGAAGAGGTCAGACATAATTATGCAAGAATATTCTACATATTAATGAAACCTTCGTTTTAGACATCCTTCATCTCTTTCTGACAGAGAGTTTAAAAATCACCACTACGCTTGCGCAAGGCTGGCTGAGCCTTCTTCAGTATTGTTGGTGAATAATTATCCACATTATAGACAGTGCTCTATTTCCAAAAATGAAATATTTCAATTATTCAATAACAGTTAATTTTTATTAGCCCGTCTACTGTGTGATATAGTGGTAGTCATACCGAATTAACTCCTGTCCTCAGGAATGGAAGTTTTCAGGCGTAAAAATCCCAAGTATGACTTCCTTCGGCAGGAAAGTAAAGCCACGGGTCTCATGTCTAGATTCACGGCACGAAAAAGATCCTCAAGCCTAACAGAAGAGCCCTTGAGCAAAATTTATCAACCGTTTCATGCTCTCAATTAAATGGGACGCTGATGACTTGAGATGTTAAACAGCGTTCACAAATAAATCAAATATCTTAATGGACGCTGCGCCCCCATAGGAACCCAACTGTTGAAGCGAAGTTCAAGAATGCATACAGACGTTACCTTTATAGTGGAATGATGCTAATTTTTAATATTGATCACCACACTGTCAATAACTTTTTTTGAACTCCAGCAAAGTAATTGAAAGATAATTTTTTTAGCCAGCAATATAGAACAGAACCTTCTACTTATAGATTCAAAAGAGCGGTGACTTTGAAGGGGGGCTCTTTTTAACGCCAATTTGTATTTTAAAAGCATTTAAAAAGTAAACACTACAGCACACATCATCAAATATATCATAAATTATTATTCGGAAAGCCTAATTATCCTTCAGACACTTTATTTCTTTTTAATTTAAATGTTTTTTTTTTATTTTAAATTCCCTAAAATAATTTTCGAAGAAATTAATTAAAAATTAAAACCTAAGACATGTTCCAGGTCTGCAACAATGACAAAGTTTCATAGAGTTATGCAAAATGGCGATCACCTGTACCTCGTATTTTCATGAAGACATTTTGATTACAGGAGTATTCTACTTTCCTCGTAATTAACTAAATGAAGCTCATGCTGTAGCTCTTGAGGGTTTGGATGCAGCGGAACGGAAATGCATTTCATTTGTTGCACGGTCCCGTAGCTTTCCGCTCGACATGTTTTTCATTTCTAACAACCTTCCGGTGAGAGAGCGGTAATTGTTTTCGAGGGAATGGATAGTCAGTTTCGCACAGCCTCTCTCTCGCAGCTGGACCAGTAGCAGGGACTTGGTAGAGCGAACGACGGTATTGATTTCACGGCCTGACACTGGAGCGAGCGAGAAAGGGTCGCTCGCTCGCAACAGACCCACTAGGATTGATTGAGCCTTGCTCCCAACCGGCCACTCCACAGTAATAGACGGCAAAAGTACCACACCTGTTTTTCTCCAAAATGTAGGCCACAATCTTGCTCAGCACATAATTTCACAAGAGGTAGCATTTTAAAACACCGCGCGGCCAAATTGTACCAACTATTAGAACAGCGGGGTAGGTAGGTGTAGGAGGGTAGGTCCACAAGTTCTCGGGGTACCCATTTTCTAGGTATAAGAAAGACAAAAACTATATTTAACTTTTCAATATAGTTACTCTGTATTGCAATACACTTCTCACATCCTCGAATTAATATTTCAATGCCCCCTCCCAAATAGTCACAAGTCTTGTCTGAAAAGTGATCATAAACAGCATCCATCACCTTTTCGTCACACTTAAATTTCCTTCCTCGAAGGTTCTTCTTGCGTTTTAAGAAGAGGAAATAGCCATTGGGAGCTAGATCTGGACTGTAGGGTGGATGGTCGATCTCCCTGAAGCGACATTCTTCACAATTTCCTTCGCAATAACAGCTATGTGTACAGGCGCGTTGTCGTGAAGAAAGCGCACACCACACTCAGCTTTCCTCGTCTTTTCTCTTTGATGAAAGCACGTAGTCTGTGCAATAGGTCAGCAGAGTACTCCCCACTTACTGTGTTGTTCCTCTCCTTGAAGTGAATGAAGAGTATTCCTTCACAGTCCCAAAAGATTGTGGCCATGATCTTCTTGGTTGACTGAATGACCTTGGCCTTTAGAGGCGTTGCTTCACCAGGTTTACGCCACTGCATTGATTCTCTTTTAGACAGGGATCATAATAGAGGACCATAGTTTCATCTCCTGCAACAATGGTTTGCAGAACATCTCTCTCGTTGCCGCGGCAGAGCTCCAAAAAGGCCTGCCTGACAATAATACGTTTAGTTCGTCTTGTCGTTGAAGTCATTTTATTGATTTGAGTCAATCGCTGCTGGAAATGGGTTGTTAATGAACAATGAGGGAGTTAGCCGCAAGAATCAGGACAAACTGCCCTTCTCAAATGTAAAATGAAAAACAGCTTATCTACGAAAATCCAGTGTCTTCCATAAGTGTTCATTCTTCCATGCTACCAAAGAGTCAGTTTAAGCATTTACTAATACATTTTTTTTTTTTTTTTTTTTTTTACATATTGAATTCAGTTGTGCTAGAGGAAAGATGTCACAGAACAATTCGTCCTACTTGTTTGGCGCACTATTCCCAACTAACACTGTCCTAGCGTTCCCCACGACTTGCTACAATGGTGAGGGAACTCCCAACCATCAGTCAGATTAAAGCACACAACTTGCTTCTGGAAATGTCTAACAACCAAACCGACACCAACCTTAACGGGCAATACCCTCAACAATAAACAATAATGCATATATCATACATAGTATCGCGCTGATACGAGTCTTTCAATAAGTCCCACAGTAGCCAAACTGTATTACCATCAATCAGTACAATATTTTCATACACAGTTTAAATCATTATTACTTTAAATGCCTCTAACAACTGATGATACTGTTGATTGATAATAGGCTGAACTGAGCGGGTATTTGGTAAACTATTTACAAGGTAATTAGGCAAGACGAATGTGCTATGGTCTATAACCACGTGGACGTCGCGTCTCAGCTTTCGTTAAACAGGAAATATGTAATATATATATATATATATATATATATATATATATATATTATTATATATATACCATATTAACTGTGTTGTCTAAATCTTATCTATATTTTTACTTTTAACTCCATTATTTACGTTATAATTTCATTTCTAGCCTTCGTCCATGAAAACTCGTACAGAACATTACCAAAATACATTTTCAATTCTAAAATTAATTTATTCATATATATATATATATATATATATATATATATTACTAGCATTTCCTCCTTTTTTGTAATTTCACATTTCTATCTTAAATAAAAAAGAGCCTCTTGAGCATTTTTTTTAATTTGCAAAATAGTTTGCTTATAAAAGCATATGACAATTATAAATTGTGAATCGACTCACTTGGGTTCCTACAAATTAAAGCTGGGAAAATTATAGCATTAATGTTTCAATGAATGAATTGTGTTTAACGCCCGTTTTTGCTACAGAGGCACCACAGGCGATGGACACTGATGATACATGAGATGAAATGATATATTGGGAAAGGATTTATTTTTAAGGAAGGAATCGTTCCAGGCCTAAGTTTAGGGTACCTCCCCGGCATTTGCCATTTATGGGGACTGAGGAAAACCTGGAAAAAACCTCAGTCAGGAAGGACGATCCTGGCGGTATTCGAACCCAGACCTCCCGCTCACGAGTCCGAGACTTAATGACCTCGGCCACCCGTGGCGGTGTTAATGTTTCAAAAAGTACCACCAACATGTCTCGTTCTTAAACAATTGATGTTAAAATCTAAAATCAGAAGACGATGCAATATGTAACTGATCATAAAATTTCTAAAATTCTGCATTTTGTAAGCTTTCTCTTATGAGTTATATTACTATATACATCGACGTGCCACCTTGTTATCCTTTATTTTGCTCTTTCACGGTGGTCTAGTGACTAAATCCATTAGGGATAAGGAGCTGATAGTTTCCCAAGTTGATGTTGATTGTCAGGTAAAATGGCAATGAAAACTTGTACCTAAGTTTCAAAATGGCAAAGGAGTCTGCGCAAGAATATACCGGCAGCAACACGTGTCTAACCGCCGGCGGTTGAACCAGCTTTTATGCTGCTCTCACTGCATTGCTTTCTGTATTTTACTTGCCCTGATAGTGATTTCATTCTGTAATGTAGTTCTAAAAATGAAAAGAAATAAAGATAAATGTATGTCGAAGCTAAGATAAAACTTGTGGGTGTGCATGGCCTTTGTACCTCGTCTATTTCATAATGAAATCAAATATAAAGTTATTTTACTCACCAAATTCTTTAAGAACATTAAACTGTCTCTTCTCATTTCCTCGTTCGTACTTCTCCTAGAGTAAATGCGAAGCCTCTCGGAATTCGCAAACCGGAAATAGCCGTGTACTCGGAAATTATTATTCTGTACTCTTTGCTACAATATTCCACTAGCATTTGGAAACTTTCTTTATAGGACATCTGCTGCTCCCCGGTTTTGAAGAACCGTAAGGAGGAATTTTATGTGTCTGTGGACATCTAAGTTATACCTTTAAACTTTATCGCGATGCCAAGTCAACTTTTAAACTACAGTTTTCAACTTCTAAATGTTTTTTTTTTTTTTTGTTATCTCGCGAATTTCTAAGAACCTTGGCCTCTCTGTGACAACTATCCATTCCCTTTTATCTCTTTCGTATATTCACTTTCATCCTTCAGAGCTCAGTTCTGGAAGATTAAAATGTTGTTTAATTGCCGTACAGTATTAAAAGAGCTGATTTTGTGTTTATTTGGAAATAGGGATAAAATTTTATCGCTTTCACCAAAGGATCGTTCATTCTGGTATAATCGTTTCGTCGTCTATCCCCAACGAAACCATTAGTAATCGTTTAAAGCTAGTTAAAGAGAGACGCTTTATGAATTTAGATATTTTTCGTTAATTTTCTAACAGTTACAGTAGATACAAACGTATCACTACTGTTCAGAATTGTTATTCATATCTCAAATTAATATTCTTTTTCTTCGTTTAGCCTCCTTAATTCATGCCTATATCATTTGCCCCATCTCTTGGGATGTTCTTTATATTGTCAATCCAGCTCAATGTAGATTTTCCGCTATTTCTTCTTCATTTATATTTTACTTTCAATCACCAGGGCACGGAGTTTAATCACATAAAGACTGGCTAAACATTTCCTATAAAATCCCCGTCAAAAAGTGATAAAAAGACCTAAAAATGCTGAAAATAAGCTAAAAATAAAAGTATGCAGAAACAGTTTTATAAATAATATAAGTCGTGTCTCACATGAGCAGTTCTTGTCGGTGTAGTGGTAACATTACCTGCCTTCTAAACCCAAGATCGCGGGTTCAAACCCGGCCAGGACTGATGGATTTTTGGGCGTAAAAATCGTAAGTATGGCTTCCTTCGGAAGAGAAGTAAAGCCGTGGGTCCCGTGTCGTACATTTACGGCACGAAAAAGAACCTCAAGCCTGAAAAAAAGAGACCTCTGAGCAAAATTTGTCGGCCGTTTCACGCCCTGATTTGAATAGGACGCTGATGACCTGAGATGTTAAAAAGCGTCCTTAAATAAATTAAATAAAAAAAAAGGAAAGATCTTAACAGTGCAGTAGATGACAGTGTACATGTGCAGGAATGTAGGAGCGGACATTCTTGTACGTCGAGGAACGTTTTTACACTTCCGCAATGAGTGCAGAAGCAAACACGTTCTTCTCTCTTAGGTTAGCTCTTATTCTTGCCACAGTTTCATCGTAATACAAGGGGATATAATGTTTTCT
This sequence comes from Metallyticus violacea, assembly GCA_030762175.1. Classification (NCBI taxonomy): domain Eukaryota; kingdom Metazoa; phylum Arthropoda; class Insecta; order Mantodea; family Metallyticidae; genus Metallyticus; species Metallyticus violacea. Next base: position 5,751,059 of record CM060841.1, read on the forward strand.
TACTCTTTATTGAACGGAATTTAACGCCTGGTGTAACGTTCCAGAAAGCTGTTTAAGAATATTAACAGACACTAACACGTCCCATAGCTTCTTTAAAAATTCAGAAGATGTACCTGTTTTTACCCCCTGAACTCTGTGCTAGTACTAATTGCATTTTTCTAATTTTGTAAGCATTTTCCATCTCTTGATTATTTGTTCCACTCGATATGTTGCTTGCTAAGGGGCAGCTTCGTTGTGTGCTCCTGGCTGGTGGTTCGGTCCACGTGCGGGGAAAAACAAAATGAAAACGCTATACACGATGACCTTGACAGCGGCGGTTTACAGAACCTTCTTATGGGACACTCGTATAGAACTAGATAAAAATACGTTTTCAAGAAACAAGCAAACAATGCAATTTATTAGTCTTAACGTATATTTTAGAAATGACAAGTGACTCAGTAGAATATGACGGTTTTCAGAATGCTGCGATTCTAGCAATTTTGCATTACAATTATGGTATTGGTTGCTATGTAACTATGGAACTTATTCTGTCCATTTAGTAAACAACAGTATTGATGATTAGACGGTTGAAAATCGTGTATTCGTTGTTGTTACAAGATTTATTCAATCTAAGTCAATCTCCTACTTTCAGAGAAGATTAGGGTGGAATTTAATTTGTCAGAAATCCTGACAACACTGGACTTTTAGATGGATAATGATGAAAATGAATTTTGATTCCAACAGGATGGTGCCACAGTTCACACCGCTGGTGAAACAATGAACACTCTGCGGATTCTGTTTCCTGGACACATAATTTCTCGATTTGCTGATGTTGCCTGGCCAGCCCGATCTGAAGGCTGCAGAACAAATTTTATGGGGATACTTGAAAAGTAAAGTGTACTATGACAGACCACGGACCACCATGCAGTTAAAAGAAAACATAATTCGTAAAATTAGGAACATCGATCGTGCTTTATTGCAACGAGTTATGTTGGACTTCCCGAACCGATACAAGAACGTGTTCGTTGCCATGGAGCCCACAAAAAAGTGATTTTTAAAAAATAAGTATAAATTAATAAATTGAATTGTGCCGCTTGTTTCTTTAAAAAGTAGTCTCATTTAATTCTATACGAGTGTTCCACAAGACGGTTCTTAAAACCGTCAAATTCCAATGGATCGTCCTGTATAAAAGATGACCAAAGAAAAATTGAACCCCGGTGGCCTTGTCTATATACACACTAGAGGAGAAGCCCCCAGTAAAATGACTACATTTGTATACAAAAAGCAAATCCTTTTCCAGGATAATCGACAATAATAGTGCACACCTACCTGTGAAATAATGAATGTAACTGGTATTATGAAGAAAGACCTGCGTTGCACATGTACAAAGCACAAAATTTGCTTTACTTGTGCTACTCCAACTGTCTAGTTGTGTGCTCTCATCTGTGTGAAGATTATCTTCGAAACGAATCTATCACACAAATGTGGATTGATGTGGGAAACCAATTGGAGTATCATTGTTGATAAAGACGTGCTGAACGGCAGTTATATCTACGCCCGATAATGTGTACAATCATATCAGCTACCTCTATCCACATGTATCTCTAGTTAGTATTAAGCAATTCAGAGATGTATATCTAACTGACAACCTTTTGAGTAACTGAAGAAATGCTTCCTCATTTAGGGTCCAAATGACAGGAAAACATGGAATTAAGAAACATTCCTGAGTTTCTCGGTCTATTTTTTTATTTATTCACTGTATATATACAGTGAAAAAATGTATATAGGGTACCAAAAAGTATACAATCTTCAGGCAAAGGAAAAGCTGTGTTAACATAACGAAACTGAATTCACACAAACAGAAAATGATGAGCACTAATCATCTTAGACTTTTACAGTTGCATCAGTTGCTCAAAATGCCCACCATCGACGTCGATACGCTTCTGAGTACGTTGAACTACTGATTGAGCAACGTTTGCGAAAGTGTTCTCAGAGATTGCAGCACATGCCGTTTCAATTTCTTCCCGAAGTGCCGTCAGTGTAGCTGGTTTTATATGGTATACAAGATTCGTTAGAGGTCCCCATAGGTAGAAGTCCAACGGCAGTTCTGTTCTGTACACACGTCTCCATTACCTTTGAACTTCAACAACATTGTCGGTTTTCCAACACCATTTCAAAATTGCTTTCCGCTGTTCAAACGATAATTTTGGCTCTATTTTGTTGTAGCAACCATAGCATAAAGTAATGTTGTCACATCTGTTTACAGAACATCATATGATAATCTTGGCTTCATTTGTTCATTGTTGATTTACCTGTCACGTAGCAACGGTAACATAACGTAATGTTGTCACATCTGTATACAGAACATCATACTACACTTTACTGTTGTTTTTCGGTCTAACTTTGAAATATATTAAATAGATGTCTACTGTGAAAGTGTGTATACATTTTGGCATCCTCTGTATATATATATATATATATATATATATATATATATATATATTAGAAGTTATTTTTATTATTGTTTAACGCCCGTTTTTACTAAGGCACCACAGGCGGTGACACTGATGATACATGTGATGAAATGATATATTGGGAAAGGAATTTATTTTTTTGAGGAAGGAAACGTTCCATGCCTAGTTTTAAGGTACCTTCCCGGCATTTGCCATTTATGAGGACTGAGGAAAACCTGAAAAAAATAAAAAAACCCAGTCGGGAAGGACGGTCCTGGCGCGATTCGATCCTCAGAACTCCCGCTCACGAGTTCCCTTAACGACCTCGGCCACCGGTGGCGGTATATATTTGAGGTGTAGCGCGTTAAGAAATTATTGGATGATTTTAACTTAGAGGCTGATATTGTGCTTATGTTTTACTGTCAGTTATTAATTAAAATGGGGGTAGTATCACTTTGTATTAATAAATTAAATTAGGAATGTAAATAAGATATAAGTGAAATATTTCTTTAATTGCATATATATTTTTTTAATTTATTCCTTTCATTCTAAATTATAGCTGAGGTCCAATGGTCAAATTTGCACAAAATGCACGTACGTTTGCCGAAAGAATTGGCAAAATCTTTAAAATTGATATTACCGTTATTACATATTTCGATTGCTTTGTACGGATATTTTTTCCAACTGTAGAATGGTTAACAACTGTGAGGGATTAGTGATTACTTCACTGTTCTTTACGCTTTTCTTTGCTGCATAGGGTAGTGAATATATCGCAAGATCAAAGCAAGTAACTGTTGCTTTATCACCACTATATTGCCTTCTGGCCTGGTTTTTTCCCCTCTCTCTCTCTCTCTCTATCCTGCAGAGAATTTTTTCTCTCTTATGCCTTTCATTTTCATTTACAATTTCTTTTTGTTGTTGTTGTGTTGCTGCTGATTCTTCTGTTTATAGTTTGTACAAAGATTGCACTGAATCTTCTATAATTTATAAAAATAAACATTACAAGAAGTATAAAGAAATGAAACTTAGTGCTTTTTCTTAACAGGAAATGTTTTTTTTTATATAGTTGGTACATTAGCGAGACATTTAGATACCAGAAGGATATTCCCCTTTTTGTTTTTCTATATCTGCAATAATGAAATTCTATTCTTTCAAGCGTCTTCGATTTGTTTGTTTGTTTCTTTTTCTTTCTCTGTTTTCATCAGTATGTTCATACTTGGCTGCTAAATCCAAGATCGCGGGTTAAACCCAGCCAGGATCGATGGATTTTTTCGGGCATACTTCGGAAGGGAAGTAAAGCCGTGGGTCCCGTGTCGTACATTTACGGCACAAAAAAGAACCTCAAGCCTGAAAGAGAGGCCTCTGAGCAAAATTTGTCGGCAGTTTCATGCCCTGAATTGAATGGGACGCTGATGGCCTGAGATGTCAAAGAGCGTCCGTAAACAAACTGCCTGAATGAACTGAATTATCAGAACTAACTCAAAGTACTTCAACTGCTCCAACTGCCCCAACTCAATAATTCGCGGGGATATTTCCCCTTATATACTACTTTTGAAATGTCGCCACGTGGTTTTCTTAGCTCACTGGGGTTCTCACGGGCGCTGGGTTCTTGAAATTCTTTAATGTAATTGGTGAGTTCCGACTCGCCTAGAAGCGCTAATTTCTAACTCGGTTTTCTCCGATCGACTCTTTTAAACATAATATCGCATGGCCAGTCACACTTCCATCGGCTACTGAAAAAATTTGTACTGGTTCTGAGAGAATCTGGCAACTAGCGAAAATACAAAAGAAATTTCTGTTCGTCTTCCACGGCACACCTGTGTTCACTTAGCTTTGTTACCGTCGGCGGCCTTCGCTTGGGACTAAAAGAGGGAAGCACCAGATTGCCTTCTGAGGTACATACTTTTTCTTGTTAAATGTAATATTCTTTATGCAATAAAACAATAAAATATTATATAATGATTATGTCTGCTATATAAATTCGCTTACGAGCGTACGGGGTCAAGACCTGTCACAAGATCTTCCTACAGCATCACTTTTATTGTAATCATCTTAACACGAGTACAAAATCGCGAGTCAACTGAAAACATTGAAGTATAAGGAAAATTGCATGTGATTCAATGTGAAAGTTCAGTCGTATATAGACTAGATGCAATGTTCAAATGGTTTGGACAATTCTGTGCAGATTAGCAAGGGCGAGGGCAACAATATCAAGCTTAGAAGATATTGTGCTACAGGTTGATGCAATGCTTCTCAGCAATCGCAGAGTGTCTGTCGCGGAAATTGTAAAGGATTTGATTATCTCAATAAACAGTACTTATCGTCTGAGATCATCTGCAACCACGGAATCGAAAAGTCAGTCAAACGTCCTCAAAAGTTCTCACAGAGACTTCAGTGATTGTGTGGATAAATAGTGTGGTATATCTGTGTCATATTGTGTTGTAATGATTCAATGAAAGCTGCTTATACCGGAATAAACAAGTGCAATTGACTTTCTGAACCGTCCTCGTTACTTTCTTTATTAATGTTTTGAAAATAATTCATTAAAATGAGATAAATTACATGAAGAAAATGTACAAAATACAATAATATTTAATTCTCTAAACTGTTGAGGCATCACAGACAATGGACATTGGTAATACATAAGTTTTTCCAGGAAGGAAACTTTCCACTTGCCACAAAGGAATACGGTTCTGGCGAGAATCGAATCCCAAATATTCTGCTCACCGCCATACCTTAACGACCTCGGTTACGCGTTAGGCAACCTTGCTGCTATTCAATTTTGTTGTGTAAAGAACAAGACCTGAGAAATTTCTTGAAGATATTGTGATACCCCTAACAGACCTTTCTTCACTTCAAGTCACAATGAGTAGTGGTATTTTAGAAAAATCCAATAAGACTGAAAGATCTATAATTTTTGGAGTTTTCAAGCTATCATGCAGGCAGTAATATTTTTCTGATTTTCTTTGCTTCAAAATTAAAGTATGCCATTAAAAGGAAGTCTGTGGCAGCGATGACACAGACCTATCACTTTAGCTGCCGCCGTACCCAAATGAGTAAATTCATCAAATGAGCATGGTTGCCAAATTTAAAAATAAAACGGTTTTGTGGTACTTTCCATTTGACATATCTTTCTGAGGCTTGCTAGTAATTACAATGTCCCCTAATTTGGAGAAATCGTTGGCATAGGTGGATAAAATGACACATGTTTATCGACCATATGGGAAAATTGGAAGACCGAAGAGAAAATGGAGAGAGACATGAGGCCGAAACAGGAGAAATCTTCTAATTCATGAAGAGATGATAACTCTTTTCTTTTAATGACGCAGCAGCGCTTACCTTTGAAAGTTTGTCGATATTGAAGTCCATTCCTATTTCGCTTACCTACTTTCTGCCTCACTGCTCTTCTCCTGAAAAACTTTTCGGTTTTATTTCTGGTTTTATGTAAGGAGTAGCCCAAAACTTTTCATAGCCCTTCACCAAAAAATTATCTCATTAATAATGATACTTCTCATTAACAACCAGAGTCAGCATTAGCCAGTGTGAACCTGAATTCACCTGCATTTTACACGTACCGAATCCAGTCCTGTCGTTGTCCAAAGACATGTTTTCCGTTCTTACACAATGATGGAAAATCTTCTCATGTAAAGTTGTTTTAACATTACAATTTTTATGCATATTACTCTACTATGAGAGGACGATGTGTGCATAGTGTAGCAAAAACCGAATCTGTCATAAGACTTTACTGATGAGCATGCGAAGCGTCACGAAGTCTGCAGTTCTTGGAGCACAATCTGTCACATGGTTGCTGGGTGCTGTCCCTTAACCGGGAGGAAGGCGAGAAGTTGCGCATAAATTTTCCGGTGAGGAAGAAGCGGTTTTCTCTCTTGCTCTGATTGTTCGTTGTGCTGCAGCATTCCAGTCTACCTCGCACGCCATTCCCTTTGAGGGGAGCGGGGTGTCTTTGTGTAGTAGTAGGGTTCACGGTGGTTTAGTGAGAGTGTGTGTGTGTGTGCGCGCCACGAAGCCAAGGCATTATACCCTACCGCTGGAATGGCTTTGAGGAAGGGAACAAGCGAGACTTTGGATAACATTGAAGGAAAGTGCTAAAAGGTAGAGGATGGGTGAAAGCGCTTACTTATACACCAGGCACTTCCTTTCCCAGCGTCAAAACAATCGGGGGCTGTTCCTGCCGCTTATGCTGCGGTAAACCACGGCCAGTATACTCCGCTAACCGCCGCCATTGTACGACACAGCCCGATATTTGGCAAAGTAATCCACTTCAAGCAGTGGATAACGATCATCATCGACCGCTGCGCGTGGTTCAGGTGGCGTACGAATGCATGCTTTCCAACAACTGCAGGTTTTATGATTACTCTTTTTTCTTCCGGTCTGCCGGTCACTCTGTGCTCTATAGCAGTAGTTAGTAATGCATTCAAGTTTAAACTATATTCGTGTTTTGTGCTGCAAAGGTTACTAACCTTCTTTTGGTTTCTCTTATAAACGCAGCCTTGGAGTTTCTCTAAATTTAACCGAACATATAGAATCTACAGAAATCAAAAGGCACAGGTGAACAGCACGACGCCTCGAGTGGCATCTGGTAGCATACTAAGGCATTAATTGGGCGTGAAAGAGCCGATAATTTTGTCCAGGGACTTCTTTCTTCAGGTATGGAGTTCTTTAACGTGCCGTGAATCTACGACACAAGATCCATGGCTTAAAGTTCTTCCGGACGACCTACGCTCGCGGTTTTTAATTCCCTGTTGTCAATTAAACCAATAGCTCCAAAGAGATTTTGTTACATTTTATGAAATATATCTACTAGTTTCTTAATAGGATAATTATATTTCATATATGTTTGTCTTTGATTAGTACTGTTAACTCTTACTCGCCTACAGGTTCTAGAGTGTGTGATACGTATGCACAAGTATGTAGCTTGAGGACGAATTAATCTAATTTAACCCCCTAATCTTCCACACTTTCATACCAACAGTGACTGACATGGTCTCCTTTCATTTTTTTGATTTTGGGGGGAGGGGAATGAAACGTGATTATACCGTTGGAAACAAAATTGTACCGCAGCAACCGCTGCGTCCTCTAACTCCGTCTTGCAACATCATGACTCAAGGGCAGGGGCGTGTGATCAGCACACCAACTGCCTATATCGGGGCTTTCAAGATCGAAGGATGCCATCTCTGATAGGTGGCTCCCCAATTGCCCCCGTCCTAAACTTCCCTTTTATAGAAACTTCTTAAGCAGGTATTGGGGAGTAAGCTACGCTAACCACTGAACCAAAGAAGCGGTCTCAAATTTGTACATGCGCATGCTAATGTCGTCAATGTGTCTAAATGTCATCCCTTGTTCTATTTTTCGGTATCCAGCAGTTCCGTATAAACATTTCATTTCACCTACTTCTAGGCATATTTGTCATTCAAAGCCAGCGTTTTATTGCAAATAGCAATAAGAGTATGGCCACCAGTTTGTAAAATTATGGAAATGTTTCTTCTCAAGCATATTTCGAAATATTTTTATTTTTACATCAAAGTCATTAGAGCTATTGAAACTTTTATCACCTTCTAAATAATTTAAAGGAATTAGATGTTTCATTACAAATGTTAAATTCTCTTCTTGAAAAAGCATATTTTCACATAGATGTGTCAGTACAATTTTACTCTTAATTTTTAAAATTTTCTGATAATCAAAATAATGTCGTCGCTGAAACCAGGAAAGATAAATGGCACTCTTGTATTACGCCTTAAGTTCAATAACAGACAAAATGTTTTGTACACGTAAGAAGGATGCAGTAGGAAAGACGAAATAGGGAAGCTGGAAATGGACGCCGGAGAAAAGCTAGATCACATTTGTGCAGAGGATCAATGCAGCAATGAAGAAAGATAGGTTGATATCATCTTTTCGACGAAAAAATTTCAGAAAATTCTTATCCAGACACCTTGTCACAAATAAAAAACGAATTCAAATTCGCTTCTTAAATAAATGGCAGGGACGGACGGAGGAGAGCATTTCGGTACTTCAGCCTTGCTCAAAAACAGGCCGTTTGTGCCTACGTCACCAACGTAGACACCGCCACGGGTGGCCGAGGTCCTTACGACGCGGACTCGTGAGCGGGAGATCTGGGGTTCGATTTCTACCAGGGCCGTCCTCCATGACTGGGTTTTTTCCAGGTTTTCCTCAGTCCTCGTAAATGACAAATGCTGTGGAGGTACCCTAAAACATAGGCCTGGAATGCTACCTTTCTTTAAAAGAAAATTCCTTTCCCAATTTATCATTTCATGTATCATCAGTGTTCACCGCTTGTGGAGCCTCAATAGTAAAAAGGGCGTTAAACACTTTAAAAAAAAAAAAGACCTAGATGCAATCTATTTTGCAGATAGAACACCGGCAAGCCGTTCCTCCAAGGAGCTCGAGCCGCTCAAAAGAGCCGTGGCAGAAAACTTGCAAAGTGCAAGCACACAGAACTATCCCACCTCGCCTGTGCTTTCTACCTTGTAACGGAATGAAATGGGAGAGCGGAAAATTCGCGTAAAGGAACGATACATCCCAGCATTCATTTAAGTGATCGGGTGAAGCTACTGAAAAACCGGAAGTCAGGAATGAATTTGAACTCTGTACCTTCCGAATGCGGGCCCCAAGCGTTCTCGGTTAAACGCAGCTTAATGCTGTGCTCTAACGCTTCGCTAAACGTCAGTAAACACAAGTGCCTATATACAATGATAAGAATAAATTAATTTATATGAGCTATCATTAGATTAAAGGTATTAGGAAATCAGGTGAATTTTTGCTAATACTAGGCCTCGTGATATTTCCTATTTGTCATTGTTTTGTATAATCTCTAAGGAACAATAGAATATATGAAAAGTTTTTGGAGGTGGATAGATAGTTGATAACTCAAAATACAAGGAGAGCGATGAAAATAATTGTGGGAACTCCCCACCCCCCCTTTCCCTTCGATACTTGAGTGTGTTCTCCTTTCTTGCCCATTTCACTTCTGGAACAAGTTTGTCACATTTCAACAACAATCAGTAATGTTAATTCAGGTTCTACTTGACCTGCATCGTTCCTTGATTAGCCATGTTCATCGCTTGTTGCAGCAGAAAAACTCAAGATGAGAACCCATAAAGTGGATCTTGAGCGATATATTATAACTGTAACATACTGCAGTTTAGAAGTTGTAAACCATAGCCTTGAAGGCTTCACTAACTGCTTTCTCATTTCATCAAAGAACCGCATCGTAGACGTGTCCCTAAGCATTTCACGAATCAGTGAGTTGGCAAAGATTCCTTCCTTGATCTTAGCGTAATTCAGTTGCGGTAATTTTCTCCTCAGGTGGATAACATCTCTGATTTCTGCTTTGTATAATTTGGCTCAGTTGTCAAGCTAAATAACATTGACTCAAAAATCTTTGCAATATTTGAATATAACACTAAATCGTAAAGAAAGTTCGTATCTTTGGAAACGAGAATTAAGAACACATTTTGAATACCATTTTATCTGATATATATATATATATATATATATATATATATATAATATTAGATATATATTATATATATTAGATATATTAATATATATATATATATATATATATATATCTGTGTATTCAAATAGAAGTACCTGTACCTCTGACCTGCCTTATTTAACTTCTGTGAGAAGTTAAGGGGGTATAGAACGGTTAAAAATTATTCATACTTCCTTGTAAGAAATCTCCTCTTTTAATTATAAAAAAATTATTAAATTTTATAACTGATAACTATATGATATATTAAAAAAACATATGTTCATCATCGGCTTGTCTCAATTTGGAACTGTCCTATTTTTGACAAATGTCTTTTTTTTTCAAATTTCATGCTCAAGAGGTATATTTTTATGATTTTTATGGAACCTAGAAATATGCCAAACTCTAAATGCATTTACTAACTTAATAAACACTTACATTTCTCCATTTATTCTAGTTAGGGGTTTGTAGAAAAAGAACGTTTCCTAATCTATGAGGCTGAAATGTATTGAAAGGTGTTCTAAAGTTTAACGTTGATTTATTCCCCAAAAGTTTTTTTTATCATACAAAATGTTTTTTTTTCTTTTTTTTTTCCAGAATCTAATACACTAAAATGCTTTAAAATGTAGGATATGTTTAACAAAAACTTATAGAGTATTTTATAAATAATTTTCTATCAAATTGCATAAAAATTACACAAAAAGGCAGTAATAATTCCCACGTTTAAAAAAGTTGTTACTTCTCTAATGAAAGCATAGGCAAAAAAAAAAAAACTGTGTTAGTTTTTCGCAAAGTTTTCATAAACAATCTGCAAAAATTTAAAACTTTCAGTCTCCAACTCTACATAGATTCTGAAAAAAGCATGTACTTTATAAACACTATTTTAATATTAGAGATTTATGACTTCCCGCAGCTCTTCAATCCCCATATACGAGGGTAGATTCATAAGTTTCTGGCCTAACCATTTTCAAGGTATGATAAAGACAAAACCTATATTTCACTTTTCAATATAGTTACCCTGTATATTGCAATACACTTCTCACATCCTTGAATTAACATTTCAATCCCCCCACCCCAATTAGTCAAGAAGTCTTGTCTACAAAATGGGAATAAACAACATCCATCATTGTCTTCGTCACACTTAAATTTCCTTCCTCGAAGGTCCTTCTTTAGTTTTGAGAAGAGGAAGTAGTCACTGGGAGCTAGACCTGGCCTTTGGATGGTCGATCTCCTTGAAGCCACATTTCTTCACAGCTTCCTTTGCAACAAGAGCTGTGTGCACAGGCGCATTGTAGTGAAAAAGACGCACACCATCACTCAGCTTTCCTCGCCTTTTCTCTTTGATGGAAGCACGTAGTCTGTGCAGTAGGCCAGTATAGTACTCCCCATTTACTGTGGTGTTTCTCTCCTTGAAGTCAATGAACTTCACAGTCCCAAAAGATTGTGCCCATGATCTTCTTGGTTGACTGAGTGACCTTGGCCTATAGAGGCGGTGCTTCGCCAGGTTTACGCAACTCCATTGATTCTCTTTTGGGCAAGGGATCATAGTAGAGAACCATAATTTCATCTCCTGTAACAATGGTTTGCAGAACATCTCTCTCGTTGCCATGGCAGAATTCCAAAAATGCCTGACAACAGATGGCTCGTTGCTGCTTTTGGACTGAGGAAAGAAGTCTAGGCACTAGCCTTATTCACGTTTAAATGTTCAAGAATATTTCGAAGGACTGTTGTTTTAGAAAGGGTTAAACCTCGCTGCTATTTCTGTAACTTTGAGCCGCCGGTCTTCCACCAGAGTCTTCCACAAGAGCGATATTTTCAGAAGTGGGCACCTCCAAGGACCGACCTGCACGTTCTTCGTCTTCAATGCTTTCTCGAACCATTCGAAAAAGTCTGGCCCATTCTTTTACGGTAGAATATGAGGGGGGTGCTCCCCCCATATACACCGTCCAATCGCTGTTTAATTTTATTTGGAGCAAGTTCTTCTTTTGTGAACAACTTAATAACAGCTGGATACTCCATTTTGAACATGTCACAATCTTGTATATATAGCCTTCTTTATGCAGCTGTATCTGAACAACTGAACACGGCCAAGCGGAAGTTACAGCTATAATTATTTATTTGGGAGATAAGGTATGACACCAGATAAGGCTTTTGTGAAGGCGATAATACTTATCGGAAACTTATGGACCTTCTCTTGTACTTCTTCAAAAACATTAAGCTGCTCATAGTGCATTTAAATCTTATCAAAAATTAGAAACCTGAATATCAGGGTACAGAAGCGGCGCATAAACCGCCTAAAGAAGGAACTAAGATTGAATTTCTGTGACGTTATAAAGAAAACCCTTAGAACTGCAGTACATCAATGAACTAAGAAACAACATCAGATATGATGCAAGAACTGGGTAAAATGCTTATTGACATATTTTAGCGCCCTGGCTAAAGATTTATTGAATAAGGATAGAAAGCTAACAAGGAAAGATGTTGTAATGATGACCGAACATTGGCCTTTCCGAAAACACCTATAGACGACGGGACTCCATAATGGAAATCCCTCATATCGTCTATGTGAACAATCTGATGAGCTACAAAAAACACATTTTACCGAAGTACGAAGCTCTAAAAGTACCAAAAAACTTTATTAGGATTCTGTTCTTTATCAGATGCAATTCTTAATATTGCAGGGAAGAAAACGAACCCACTAAAGCTCTATATCTGAAACTACAAAGTTAGGATTGCTGGAGAGCACAAAGGGCCCTTGCTGTTCAAGTGTATTGCTGCGTACTGCGACGAAAAATCAAAATCATTTCACATAAATTAGTATATTTTTTTAAAGGTTGGAAATGCTTTATTTTCACTTAAATCATTGTGCATCATTCATATGTTGTAAATGGGCAATTGGAGCAGCCATTAAAAAGTTTACTGTATCCTACTCTGGTCTAAACTGCTCGTGGTTAGAGCACGGAAGCCCAAATATTTTTACCAGCACAGAATAAAAAATAACTTTCACAAAGAGAGTATTTGGCAAACGGGGTTGCTACCCCAAAGAATCAACGAACCTTGCCCCTATATTTCTCTCCCATTAAGGAGATCGAAGTAGAGTTTCGTCTAGCTGAAACAAGTGCAACTAAAGGAAGTTGATGATCAACGCTAAGGGTCGACGATCACAAAAGAAGCGAATCCTCCTTTTCCGATTCCGTTTTGAGGGATAAAATAATTACTGAGAAGCGCATGCGGAACCCTCTTCGGGAAATTTGTATGGCTTCACTGCTAAGTAAAACGATGCGAGGTGCCGCCCAGGAGCCCGACGTAAGTTACGTTTCGTCAAGCTGCATAAGACACACCAGGTCCCAGAATACAACAGGTCGGAAGATGCAGCAGGACTCAAGCCTGACAATGGCACGAAGCTTGGCAGGGAGGCGTCGTAAAATCAATAGAACATCACGACAGATAGAGGAGGCTCGCGACGGGCTTGGGAAAGACTGGCGGATTTTAGAACAGGAAGGCTTGACAAAATACAACAATAAAAAGAAACAATTGTTACAGAAAAGAAACAGCTGCAAAGTTAAACAAATTGTTTTAACAACGTACGCAAATCACACAGTCTAGAACAAAATACTTCTTGCTTGTATTATTTCTTTCCCTTCTGTTGTGAATTTATGAAAACGATGCAGGATGAATTTACTTTAGAAGAATAAAAACGTATCACAGTTTCTGTTAATTACAGAAATAGAGCCCAGGACCGCCATATTAATAGTAACTCCCATAAAAATAGTTTATTTAAATTGTCTATCAGGCATGTGGAATTTGCTAGTTGCATCTACTTGAGGCAAGCGAGAAGTCAGCTATACTACTTTGACTTGAGAATTGTAGCTGTATAATAATGGTAAAAGGGGCGTTCTAAAAGTTCTCACAAGATTAGAGACTCCCGCCCCAACGTAGTCATCTTGTGAATCAATACATTCAGTCCAACGACTTTCCAACTTTTTAACACCCTCAGCAAAAAAAGATTTATCCAGCTGTGTAAAATGAGCGTCTACAATCTCGTCATTTGATGTGAATCTTTGTTCGCATAGTCATTCCTTCAGGTTTGGGAACAAAATGACAGTAAGCTAGGAGCCAAATCCGAATTTGTAAACACTTGGAAGCGGAGGTCATGCAGTTCTGCAGCAATAATCCCAGAACCGTGATGAAAAAGACTTTTTTTTTTTTCCAAGGTGAGGACGTTTAGCCTGAATAGTATCCTTCAATTGGTCCAGTAGGGGAGTGTAAAACTTCCCGGTGATGATTCTGCCCTTTTGGAGGTAGTCTACGAGCACCACACCATGAGATTCCCAGAAATAGTAGCCACTTTTCCTGCTGGTGGAACCGTTTTTGCCTTCTTTGGTGCACTTTCACTTATTGCCATCCACTGTTTAGACTGTTCCTTCATCACTGGAATGTAGTGATGAATCCATCTATTGTTATGAAACACTGTGGAAACTTAATGGAATTGATTATAAATAAGTCTAAACACTCTTGCGAAATGTTCATTCGAATGCGTTTATGGTTCATTGTTAACAAACGCGGCACCCATTGAGTGAAAAGCTTTCTCATACCCAAAACTTCGTGTAAAATGTGGTAAGCACTGCCTATCGAGGTCTTTGCAATGTCAGCTAACTCAGGTGCCTGCAAACTTTGGCCACAATGTCATCGGTCGTAGCAGTTTTGGATCGCCCTGAGCACTCATCATCATCTTGAATGTATGACTACACTTAAGATTCAGCAGCCCACTTTTTAACCATCGAAAACGAAGGGAAAGAATCTTTTAATGTGGAGTCTAACTCCTTTTGTATTTCTGTTGTGGTTAAACCCCTCAAAACGAAGTACTTTATTACAGCTCTGTTTTAGTTTTCGTTTGTTTTGTATAAAATGTTAATACTAGTTCGTATACTCGATCATCACAAACAAGTGACTACACTTGCGCGTCTGAAGCTTTACCGCTCGCCATCTAAAGAATGATACTTAACAATTATCACAAGAGTGTCCTGTAATTATCGATAAACGCTCAATTGATATTTATTAGAACTGTTTCACGAATAAAATAAGAATTTAAATATACTTAATATTTTCAAACAATCTTGCGACAGAAGAATGCCGCTGTCAGTAATGCCAACAGAGAAGAGCTAAATACGGGTTTGGGACTATTTTATGAATAGAGTAAAAATAAAAGCGGCACATATTTGAAATTCGCGTACAGAATATTAACACTTGTATACTTATGAATATCTATTCTATTCAGAAGCTGTGAGAAACAATTGTTGCCGTTCGATTTTCTAATACCAACTGAGAAAAAGAAAAGAAAGAAACATACATTGTTTCTACTTTCTTTGAATTCTGCGGCTTAGAATTCCTAATGATAAGATCAATTTGCACATTTGACGCATCACAAAAACTCTTTGAAGAACTCTCTATTTTGCATTATGATTGTCTATGCTTTTGTTGCTATCAATAGCTCTCCACCGCCTCTAGCAAAAGGGGTCAGTGATGCGTGAAATGGAATTATATATTGTAGATTTAGAGCTGGCTACACTGACCACAAGACAAATGCACGCCATGTGATAAAAAGGATTTGATAATTTCACTCCGTAATCCGGCTGTGATTGGTGAAAATTCAAAATTTTGTTTCGGTCCATTGGTCGATTTTAAGATGACCTAACGGAGTGAAATAGTCATTTTTACGACATCTCTGAGTCAGACCGAGAACTGCTAGAATACCCCTAGTAACTCTACTTACATCCATGACGGTACTTCTGGGTATAATATGTTTTCTCTACTCGTTTACCTTGGAGCACAAATCTGAAAATTATATGTTTTTAATAGTATGCAATTTTGCCTAATATTTATTTTTCATTTCCCCTTTAGGAAAATCGTTCAAATATGCATAAAATATATTTTTCTAATCTCGTAATTTAATGATTGTATGTTTGATAAAATAAGGGTTTTTTAATAAGCTATTGTATAGATTTCTACAAAAAAATTACTACTTGATCTAGGGATGGTATAATTCAAATAAATATTCCTCCTTATATTTTCATTAGTTCTATAAAAATATATTAAAATGTAAAATATATAATATCAATGTTTCTAATATTCCACTTAACTCGTTCCTATTTCAATTATAAGTTTCATATTTTCTCTTTGTTTTCCATATATAATTCAACATTTGTTATGCTTGTCTAGCAATTTTCTCTTCCATTATAATTTAAATATATTTTTGTGACTACATTATGGAACTATTTAAAGAATAGAAAATATAATAAATTATTTGAATTAAGGCTGTCAGAACATTTTTTGTGATTATGAGGATGGTGATTATGCAGTAAATATATAAGTCAAATTCATCCACTGAAGGACTGATTTCTCTGGGATATGTGAATGTTTGCATTAGAATTTATAGACCCAATAATATGTAATAAGATAAGGATTAAATGCATATTTTATTCAAAATAGGTTTAGAGAGATACTTCCGAATAATACAGCGAATATTAATCCTCAAGTTTATAGAAAATCCATAATGTTAGAAACCAGATTTCATTAAATGCCTCAGTGGTAAGCGACAGAAAGAAGGAAGCATTTTTTTTTAATTGATTTATTTATGGACGCTCTTTAACATCTCAGGTCATCAGCGTACCATTCAACTCAGGGCGTGAAATGACCGTCAAATTTTGCTCAGAGGCCTTTCTTTCAGGCTTGAGGTTCTTTTTCGTGCCGTAAATGTACGATACGGGACCCACGGCTTTACTTCCCTTCCGAAGGAAGCCATGCTTAGGATTTTTACGCCCGAAAAAATCCATCGGTCCGGCCGGGAGAAGGAAGGGGAAACAATTGCAAATTATATGAACATCCCTATGAAAGGTGCTCAGTTCTAACAAATATTTTAATATTTAACCAATATTATTGCCAATATATAACACATGAGGCAAACATCTTTCAAGACAATTCCCCTCTTTGCCATAGGGGTTTCAGTATTGTTTATTGCAGTATACCAAAGAATCCTTTTTTGAACTGTGTACTTGTTTTATATTTGTACAGAAGTCTATTAACACTGTTTCCTTACAATATCCCAATTCCATCTCATGCCTTCTTAAGCTTCAAAACTGAATTATCAGAGAGTGGCACCATGAATTTTCATTGAATTACGTGGGAAAATAATTTTATTGTGCATAAGCGTTAAGATGATTAATAAAAATCTCAGAAGCTTAATTGATTTCCATACATTTCTGTTTTAAATGTTTTAAAATGTTAAATCACTACTTTGTTATAACATTTTTATTTAATAATAATTCGAAAAAATATTTAGTGTTAAATTTACTTGTTATTGTGGCAGTATACGTTATACATTTTACAAAATTACTGACTCCAGTCTTATATTAATTTGTTTCATTTGTTAGTTTCTTAGTTACGCTTACAAATTTGTATTCTAATAATAACAGTATGAAAATAATTTACAGGGCACACTATTGGAAAGTATATAAAGGAGTATTAATTCAGTGAATTCTAGTACTGAAGTAAAATACATGCATATTGTAACCCTTCCAGTTCTGTTTGATAGAGATCTTAATATAAAGAAAATTTTTAAATAAAAGTTAATAAAACACAAAATTTGACTAATAATTTAAAATTAAGAATAAACCATAAAGAATGTTTTGTCAACAAATAGTACCGATAAACAGATAAACAAAAAATAAAAAACGTATTTAGACATTGGTAGTCTTCCTGCATGAACTTATTCAAGTTATGTTAAGTCCCTGTGATGCCCTTAAAGGGATTCAAGCATAGCTGTAATACCTTAATGAACCGTCTCCCTTTAGCCTGATGCAGGGTACACAACGTTTGATGCTGCAAATGTCAGTATGCATTTCTGCTTGTCTGCTTTTTGCCTGTTGCATTGGAGCGGCAACATCTTCAAACGTGCTATATTGCGGGTGGCATACTCCAAGGCGCTGACGATCAGTTGTGATAAGCGAATTAGAATCTCATGCAACAAGATTAACGTTCCCTCCCGTATTTGTTGTTGTACGTTATCATGAAATATTAAGCGCGTTTTCACAATGTAATCTGAAGTTTAACATTAAATTGTAATTAACTATGCTTTTATTTCAAAACTTCCCAGTTTGAATAACTACAGAGGGTGCCAAAAAAAACGTATATGCACTTCAAGCAAAGAAAAAAATATGTTAATATACAAAACTGAATTCACACAAACAGAAAATGACGAGCACTAATTATCTTAGACTTTTACAGTTACAACAGTTGCTCAAAATGCTCACCATCGGCATCGATACACTTCTGATTACGTTCAAGTACTGACTGAACAACGTTTACGGAAGTGTTCTCAGCAATTGCAGCACATGCCGTTTCAATATCTTCCCGAAGTGCTGTCAGTGTAGCTGGTTTTCTACGGTGTACAACATCCTTAAGAGTTCCCCATAGGTAGAAGCCCAACAGGGTTGGATCCGGATAACGCGGTGGAAACCTCTTCGTCCTATTGCCTTTGAACTTCAACAATATTCTCGGTTTTCCAATCCGCTTAAAAATTGCTTTCCGCTGTTCAAACGATAATCTTGGCTCCATTTTGTTGTAGCAACGCTAACGTAACGTAATCTGTTTACAGAACATCATACAATAATCGTGACTTCATTTATTCATTGTTGATTTACGATAATCTTGACTTCATCTGTTCATTATTGATTTATCTGTCATGTAGCAACGCTATGTTAATGTATGCGAGTCACATCTGTTTACAGAACATCATACTACACATTACTGTTGTTTTTCTGTCCAACTTTGAAACATTAAATAGATATCTATTGTAAAACGTGTATACATTTTTTGCACCCTCGGTATAGAACATAGATTGAATTTAAACAAAAAATACTTCATTTACATATTAACGGGTTTTAACATTTTAGGTTTTGCACCCCACACTCCCAGCAGCTGTAATTTTGAATTTCAAATGGTAACTACACCCTTTAAAATTTTAAAAAGGATTCAATTGTTATTGCATCTTTTGCTATTTTTTTTTTTTTCGTTGCCAAGCAATCTACATCATGGTTAATGTAATTTGGAGTTGTAAGAGCACTAGCTATAAACGGTATTGATCATTTAATTTGACAATACATTCTTTCTAAACGGTATATATCTTAAAACAAGGGTAGCCGCATCCAGTAAAATTTAATTTATACTATGCCCGCAAAGCACAGCAGCGAAGGATCGCAGTGCGTTTTCGATCGATCTATCGATCGATGACGTTATGTTATGACGACTCTAGATTTCTGTCTGTTATTTAGAACTGAAGCAATGAGAGTTGCCCTAGAAGAAAAAACAGATTATAAGCGAAATGGAGGCATCGAAATAGAGTGTAATACTGTCATATTAATAATTGTAATTTTACTTAAAAGTTTGTTTCTTCACCTTATAATTAACTGGCTTATCTTTTATTCTGTCCAGACTTAAAACAACAATAACAATAGTTCAATCGCCAGGCAAAAATAAAAATAAATAAATAAATGTCACCAAATGAATCTCTGCTAAAATTTAAGCGTAAAAAGTAAGCATTGATTGATGGGTTGAAGAAATCTAAAATTTATCGAACATTAGTTTTAAACTTTCTCATTATCTAAATATTTGTGGTTTTATTTAAATAAATTCGTGTTAAATAGGTACATATTCAAATTTATTTTTTAATTTAAAAACTCTGATAATATTTTGGAAAATGCGAACGCTATTCTCTGTCTTTTCAGGACAAAATTTAATTTTTTGATAAATTTGTTATTCTTGATTAAAGATACAAATGAAGTTTCCAGAAAATACAGTATGTATTGTTACCTACATTTTAAATCTATATTGCCAAATTATTGCTGAATTTATGTTTTATTTTTTAAAATTCCAACAAAGTTTAGCATAGTCAAAACCACTATTTAAGCTTATATATATAAAAGCATATTCATAACCATACCTTATGAAAATGATAAGAACCATTTCTTTATAAAGTTATAAATATTGTATAATTCTCACTAATTTAATTTAGAAGTTTTTAAAAGGAAAAAATTAGACTTATTTAATTCTTTAAACAAATTTAAGGCGATAATGTACGTTCAAAGATTAAAATGCAGTTTCTTTTTTTTTTTTTTTTTTTTTTTGAACGGTGTTTAACGACCTTTTTTACTACAGAGGCACCACAGGAGATGGATACTGATGATATATGAAACGAATTGCATATTGGGAAAGGATTTTTAAGGCAGGAAACGTTCCAGGCCTAAGTATAGGGTAATTCCCCAGCATTTGCTATTTATGAGGAGTGAGGATAACCTGGAAAAAACCTCAGTAAGGGAGGACGGTCCTGACGGGATTCGAACCCCAGACCTCCAGCTCACGAGTCTGCACCTTAACGATCTGTGGCGGTAAATGCAGGTTTTTTACTGCCATTCTTTATGAACAAAGATTTATATAAGACATTTTCAAAAGTAATTTTTCATAAATCCGTTTTGCGTGACTTGAGTTATTTTGTTTAATTTTCCAGTCACCTCTAATCTTTTTGATCTTTTGGGCAAGCCGAGGAGCCACTGCCTGTATTTCATTTTTGTAATAACTCTTCTGCTGCCGTGCGGCACGAAATTGGCATCACATACTATGAATACCACAAAAGCAATAGCAATGTACGGCGTGTAATTGGCGCATTCATATGCAACGCAGCATGATCTGATGGTCGGAGCGTGTGATAGGCGGACGGTACAAGCTTTAAGCGGATTAGACGATTACCATCAGGGTTCCAAACGGAAATTCTTGTGTGTTGCAGTTTGTTGTTTTCTTTCATTTTTTTTTTTTCAACAGCAAAGCTCTGAATGCCGGCATATTATGTTTATACAGTTTCTCACCTACAAAATGAGATTATAGGATTCAGCAGGAAAGTGAGTTTTGTTGTTTCTTTTCGTGTCAATAAATGAAAAATTTCATAATATATATTTGTTTGTTGCACTGGCTACTATGAAATAAAATTTAATAAATTTAGAATAAAAGTAAATATTTAGCATAATGTTTCACTGTATTGATTTATATAGTGTTAATTGTAATTAAAAACATAAATATTTTTCGAAATAGTGTCATGTTAAATACATCAAATAGATGTGAGCACTGCAAATTTCTTGTCCTGGAACATGAGTATAAGAACTTGCTATACTAAAAAAATCAATTTTTAAGAGTTTGAGAACAAATTTTAAAAAGATTGACCCATATAACCCGTTTAACTTAAAAGTTAAATAATAGTAAAAAAAAAAAACTAACAGGCTGAAACATTTGAAACTGTCAAAATATATTTATCGAAATACTGAAAACACACTAGAAGTTACAGAAAAATATTTTCAATAAAGTTCAGCAAATACCACAGCTGCCGTGTTTATTACACTAAAGCACAGTGTCTAAAGATACACTTCCACTTCAAAACAACGTTCAAATCCTCTTTTTTGGTAAAAGTTATGATAGATCTGAGCGAAACAACTGGACAGGCTTAATCACTGTGAATGAGATGATTATAAAGTATACTTATTCAAGGAATGAGTGAGTGCAAATTAAGTACTAAACGACTATCAATCTGCAGCAAGACCTCACTCCTGGTTCTTAGGTTAGTAAAAAATGGCTAGATAATTTCAGGATTGGAATTAATGGCTGAAAAATTAAAAATATAAAATATGAAATCTTTTTAGTTGTTTGCAGTTAGCTAATTGACGTTAGTAATTTTGTATAATAAACTGCACATAAATTTTATGAAATAATTAACTTAAAATATCAATTAATAATACCAAAATAGATATTAAAAGGTTTGGATGTAACTATAGAAAACAAAAGTTTTAAATTGTTTTAAATATCTGGGAAGGAATGTGTTTTAACAAAAAAAACTGTTAAGATAAACTTGCTAAATGTAGAAATATCCGCGACACCAATTTGCAATAATAATAATAATAATAATAATAATAATAATAATAATAATAATAATAATAATAATTGAGAGAAGCTAAATTAATTGAAAAATTGTAATTATTATAATTCAGGGTGCATAAACGCTGAAATTGTGAAAAAGAGATGTTTGGAGACCTTAGAAATGATATTATTATCTCAAAGGCAATTATCTTCCAGATAGAAACAGGAAGATGACCAATACTGCAATGGAGACAGCTGTTCTAGAGGGACGGAATGGGCTAAATGGCTCAGTAAGTGGATGACCTCGATACTTGCTACCGCATAAGTCATTTGTTTACAAAGTCTCATTTTAACGATCCAATGAATGATCCAATGTGTTTAACGCCCGTTTTTGCTACAAAGCACCACAGGCGAGAGACACTGATGATACAAGAGATGAAATGATACATTGGGAAAGGATTTATTTTAAGGAAGTAATCGTTCCAGGCCTAAGTTTAGGGGGTACCTCCTCGCATTTGCCATTTATGAGGACTGAGGAAAACCTGGAAAAAACCTCAGTCAGGAAGGACATCCTGGTGGGATTAGAACCCCAGACCTCCCGCTCACGTGTCCGCGCCTTAACGACCTCGGCCATCCCTGGTGGCATTTTAACGATCCAGAAACTTTCTTAACTCATGACTTTTATTTTCGTAGCTCTGCAGTCTTCAATAATTTCCAGTTCATCATACACACAGTAAACATTAGCCTTTATGCTGAACAAGTAAATTTATTGTTTCAGCTTTCTGCAATAAATAGCAATGAAAAAAGATATTACAGTTATCAAGTTTTCAAATGTAAGATTTACAGCCGCGATTAGTGCACATTATCGCAGTTCAGTGCTCGTGATCAAATGTTTTGAGCAGTCAACGGTGACCCAATAGATTTAGCGCATCTTGGCTTGATGCTGCTGCAGCGATTTCGTTACCGAGGTAACCGCACCTCCCCTCCTCGCCCACCAGTTACGACGACATCGACCAAGGGGAGAGTGAGTGGAAAGGGGATCCGCTAATTGAAAAGTCAATGGAATTACGAGGCCAAGTACATACTGCAGAAGTTGAGTTTCATCCTTCCAGTTGCTTACACTGTTGATAAATAATTGTTATAGTTAAGCTTCAAGGCACTGGCACAAGTTGTAGAAACATTAAACGATAGCAAAAAGTTTTGAAAAAGTCTAAATTATGAAACAGGAGGGTTGGAAGATAGAAATCGGAACGAGACTCTTGAGATGTTCTCAGGTTCATAACAAAATCTAGACCAAATATGCAGAATTTCATACAATAAAGCAGTTAAAATATTCCGGGTTGTTTTGTCGTGGTCCATGGTTTAATATGCTGCCAAAGCTTTCACCAACTTCTTCCGTTGGCATCATCAGTGGACGATGAACAACACCTGACTGCTAAAAGACGACAGTATTGATCCGTCTCTGTCTGGTTCTGGAAAGTCGGTCAATATTACATGTGTAGCGGAAGTGGATCGTGCACCATTAAACCATGAACCACGGAAAAACAGCCCCGAATAATTTGACTGCTTTAATTATAATATAGGCCGTGAGAATCTGAGAAGTATTATACCGAGACACATGCTTCGAAAGATATAAAAAGGATGTAATGAGCAACACCGAAAGTATTGCATCCTATACACAGGGGTTTTATACAAGCTATTTGAGATCGGGAACCAAGGATCAAAGATTTTAAATTTACATTTTAAGGCTTTCTATTTATGATAAAGACAAACACTATATTTCACTTTTTAATATAGTACCTTTTGTTGCAATACACTTCTCACATCTTTGAATCAACATATCGATCCTCCTCCCAATCGGAAGTTTTGTCTGCAAAATGGGCATAAACAGCATCCATTACTTCTTCGTCACACTTGAATTTCCTTCCTCGAAAGTCCTTCTTGGGTTTTGAGAAGAGGAAATAGTCACGGGTAGCTAGATCTGCGCTGTAGGGTGGATGGCCGATCTCCTTGAAGCCACATTTCTTCACAGCTTTCTTTGCAACAAGAGCTGTGTGCACAGGCACGTTGTCGTGAAGAAGGTGCACACCACCATTCAGCTTTTCTCGCCTTTTCTCTTTGATGGAAGCACGTAGTCTGTGCAGTAGGCCAGAATAGTACTCCCCATTTACTGTGGTGTTCCTCTCCTTGAAGTCAATGAAGAGTATTCCTTCACAGTCCCAAAAGATTGTGGTCATGAACTTCTTGGTTGACTGAGTGACCTTGGGCTTTAGAGGCGGTTTTTCGCCACATTTACGCCACTCCATTGACTCTAGGCAAGGGATCATAGTAGAGTACCACAGTTTCCTCTCCTGTAACAACAGTACGTAGAACTTCTCTCTCATTACCATGGCAGAACTCCGAAAATGTCTGACAACAGATGATTTGTTGCTGCTTTAGGACTAAGGAAAGAAGTCTAGCCACCCATCTTGCACTAACCTTATTCGTGTTTAAATGTTCATGAATAATTCGACGGACTGTAGTTTTAGAAAGGTCCAACCTTGCTGCTATTTCTGTAACGGTCTTCCATAATTTCTCTTTCCCCCAGAGTGACGTTTTCAGGAGTGAGTCACTCCAAGGGCCGACCTGCACGCTCTTCGTCGTCAATGCTTCCTCGATCCGTTCGAAAGGCCCATTCTTTTGCGGTAGAATATGAAGAGGAATGCTTCCCTATATACACCGTCCAATCACTGTTTAATTTCATTTGCAGTAAGTCCTTCTTTTGTGAAGAACTTAATAACATCTCGAAACTCCATTTTGAACATGTCACAATCTTCTACACATAGTCTTCTTTATGCAATATTATCTGAACAACTGAACACAGCGGAGCGGAAGTTAGGATAATGTAAGACACCAGATAAGGGTTTTGGGAAGGCGATAATGCTTATCGGGACGCCGGAAACTTATGGACCTACCCTCGTACACCTCTAATTTGTTTACCTTAAAGCATGTCCGTTGATGCAATCGCCTATTAACAGTTTGATATGTAATATGACGTGACTGGCTTCTTTGTCTGTAGATTTCATTGGAAGTTCTTGCTTCCCCATGCCAAAATCTGAAAATCTGTAATCATTCTCAAGTTTTAATTTATATATTTTTTTCTTATATATTTCGTTCACAAAAAAATAAACTGTTGCAGGGATTCAATTGATACACATGTCGCAACATCAGATTATTTTAACGCAAAATTGTTCAAATCTGTTCATTGTCTGTTAACAACCAGAATTACTTTGATTATTAAGAAGGCGTGAAGCTATTTTAGTATAAATGTTAGAGCTGTTTAGCTTTAGTATGGATTTCTGAAAACCAAATTGCAATTGTTTCTGTACCTCATAATTTCGATCTCTCAAGCCTGTGGCTTTACGTTCCCTACCTCAAATTACTTGTTTAACACCCCTCTATATATAGTGAAAATATTTTGTACTGTTTATTAAACATCCTGTACTATTTTGTCTTAAGTGCGTATCGAATAAAAGTGAACGTGTGGAATAATATTGAAAAAGGTTCATTAGTCTATTAATAAATAGAATTTCAAGATCGTCCGATCAAAAATAAATAAATAAATAAATAAAACTTAACGTTGGATAAACGAAAAAATCGTTCATTTTCTATTTTCAACCCACCGCCACGGTTGGCCGAGGTCTGGGGTTGTAGTCGCGCCAGGACTGTCCTCCCTGACTGAGGTTTTTCCATGTTTTCCTCAGTCCTCATAAATGGCAAATGCCGGGGAGGTACCCTGAACTTAGGGCTGGAACGTTTCCTTTCTTAAAAAAAAAATCCTTTTCCAATATAGCATTTCATCTCATGTATCATCAGTGTCACCGTCTGTGGTGCTTCAGTAGTAAAAATGGGCGTTAAACACCATTCATAGTTTCAGCCAAATAACTAATATGAACAAAATTACTACTTCCTTTGGAAATTTCAGAAAATGGAAACTATTACCACTTATTATTATTATTATTATTATTATTATTATTATTATTATTAATATTATTATTATTATGCCCAGTTCTATTAATGGGAAAATGTTCGGTATTTTTTCTTAACCTTACAGTAATGTAAATAATCAGAAACAACCAAGTCGATCATTTTTTACTTATTTAAGAGGATGTTAGAGAATATAATATATATATTTTTTTGAATAAAAATATAAAACAAAATGCTCACTAACGGATTTAAAATGGCAAATTGGAATGGAAAAATAGTAAAAACAATAACATATTGTAATAACCATTAATTATAAATTAATTAATTTAGGCTCATTTTGGCTTCAGAAGATTTAAAAAAAAAGTATCCTACTTTTTTTTTCTCAATGAGTTTGACTATCGCCCATCCTTTCATTGTAAACCATTTATTTAGGTGGTTTTATTCTGGCACTTATTTAATGTCTTCCAACTAATTTTTCATGTGGACATCGTAGTATAAAGGGGTCTCCTGCCTGCCAAATTGGTTGTTTCCACAAAAAGTGCTAATGACGGGTTACATAGAGTGGCGTTACATCAAATCTCAATCTTGGCTCACTGGAGCGACGTTCGTAATGCTCGAGTCAATTAGTTCTTCCATTAACTTCGCCAGTCTTGTAATACTAAATTTGTTTATTACGTGTAAATATGAAATCATCCATTTTCTTTTCATTATGCCCATCACACATGAAAATAAATATTAGAATGAACAAAATAATAGCAGAAGATTATTGTTTTGTTATCTTTTCTATGCCTGGAAGAGCGTGAAATCTGATTGTTCCGGGTTTCTTCTGTGATAGGACCTAATGTATTTTCACTGCTTAAAGTAACAAACAATTTTTAATTTTAATACATCGTATGATATCTTTTTCACCATGCCAAACCATTGCTGCGTTTTTAAAGGGGATGGTGGATCTTGTGTGCTCGCAGAGGGAGATTGCTTGCCTTTTCATACTGCCGCTCTTCTTTCCTTTTTGTTTTACTGATTTCCGAGCTAGCACAGCTTTCATCAACCGCGCAGCGACATACGATGTCGTGTTTTAGTTGGAAACCTCGCTTGCTCTTTCGCGATAACGTTGCGCGCAACATTAGCGGCAACGCATTATGGGTAGACACGTCCGTCAATAGATAACTCTTCCGTACATACATATACGTATAAACAAAGCCAACAAACAAAAAATGGAGGGAAAAAAACACTCTCTCCCTCACCGACTTACCCCTTTAAAAAAAACTAGTTCGTTCTACTGCCGCTGGATGACGCCACTGCCTCGCTATAATTGTTTTTTAGCGCATTAGGGAGAGGAGTCAAGAGTCCATTGTTTTCATCCTTTCTTTCAATTACAGTGATAATACAAAACAGGAGTGGATATCTCCATGTATGTATGTACTTGTGTTCCGCTGCAATGAAGATGGTATATGACATAGATACACTTTTGTAAATTAATTTCCAAAGTGTGATGAAATGACTGATGGCGTGTAGATTTGTAGACTATATTGGAATATCTCATGGAAGCAAAAAAATAGCATTTATAATTATCAACCACTGTTCTATACAAGCAATGGCAGTTCTCAGTTTTAGATTTCTGTATTTGGGTTGGACTACTATCAATGCTTTTAGAAAGGACGCAATTCTGTGTCTTCGAGCAAGATAGTGCTACATTCCAGAAAGCAGTTTTCGAGTAATGCTCAAAATAAAACTTACACTACACACAGTCAAAAGATATTCGGAGTTTGCAATGTAACTGCATTACAAAAAATGAAGCACGCACCAAAAGACACGGGAACTGTGAACAGTTGTTGTTTATTTAGAATGTTCAATGTGGATTTTTTAGGGTTACGTTGTCGTAAACACTCCACATGGTTACAGCTGCAGACGGGAGCAAAAACAACCAACATTTTTCAGTTGCGTGTTTCATACACTTAAAGATTTAATTTTCCATGGATACTTCCTGTAATCTACTCGGAAGTGACGTGTTCATAAAAGTGATATAATTATAAATTTTCACAGTTTCTTCAGTCGCTATGCAAGATGCAACGAGAACTATGCTAGAAGAGAAATTGCTTTGTGATTGACGTTTCTACTGTTATGTGGCTGCGCCAGTTCATTGTTGCCACATCCTGTCACTTACTATCTCATTTCCCTAACGCGTGCAAATATCTGGAGCTCCAGTCCCGAGCGCAGCGGAGAAAGCCGAAGGTAGTGCAGATATAGATTGAAAATTACGCCTTCCAAGCATCAGCCTGCTGTCTAAGAGGTTAGAGCATTGAAATGCAAATGTACAGGTAGTGCGTTCTAATCTTAATGTCCTGATTTTTCTTCTTTTTCTTTTTCTGCTGGAGTTAAAGGAGACAATCCGCTATAAATTATATTTACAATTTTTTTTTCCTGCTGCAGTCAAAGAAGATTTGTCACCATTATTATCATTTACTTACCCGCCTACTTAGTAGCACACAATTTTCTAACAATTTATAAATATGCACAGGGGGCGAGCGTAGGCCGTCAGGCCGTAGCGAATTGCGAATTGCAATAAGACAACGTGTAGCAAAAGCTCAGTTTTTTAATAAGGGATAACATATTGCAGCGAGAAAGTTAAGGAGGACAACGCATAGGTTATGTTGCGTTTAACAAATCAAAAAAAAAAATAGTAATATATGCAACATTTACACTATTAAAGTGCATGCCCTTTTTAATTTTAATTCCGCTCCTTCCAATCCTCTGCTGTCCCTTAGACTGTAGTTCCAGATGTTTGCACGCTTTATGGGCATGTCTAACAATCCGTAACTACCGCGGCTGAATTCCAAGACCATTGTCATCTTCTTCTTCCTGCTTCTCTATGATTTAAAACATATTTTGCACTCCATATTAATCCTTTGTGTAACACAAATGTTTATGTGTATGAAAAACTCACATGTCCTTACATAATTGAACATTTATGTTAAATATTTTCACGGTTAATTATGATTTCAAAATTATTAAGGTGGCATTTTTGCTTTAACTGCAACAGGACCCATGTAGTGTCATCTGGCGGCCATAAGCTGAACTTGGATGCATTGGAGCGAAGGAATAGCGTGTGTGAAAACGACGGGTGCGGGCAGGAAAATGTGTAATTTTGATCCAAAAAAAAAAAAAAAATCCCACAGAATCACTTTGGTTTGATGATTTATGCAAAGC
Source organism: Metallyticus violacea (assembly GCA_030762175.1). Classification (NCBI taxonomy): domain Eukaryota; kingdom Metazoa; phylum Arthropoda; class Insecta; order Mantodea; family Metallyticidae; genus Metallyticus; species Metallyticus violacea. Next base: position 5,780,132 of record CM060841.1, read on the forward strand.
ACAACCATTATTCTTAATAAAATACATGCATACAAAATATTAGACCAGTGCACGCACTTAAAAACTCGTTGCTACTGGGTAATTTTATACTTTCTAATCCAGTAATTGTTGCAACGTCGATGATGTCATGCCGCTGACGATGTTACCTGATTGGACTAGCCACTCATCAGCTGAGTCCCCGGCATAAACACGGCCCAAGAGTCAATCACAAAATAATCTCTCCCCTACTATAGTGAGTATTAATTTTTTTTTACTAAGCCTTCTGAGAAAGGTAATTTTAAATTTTGTTCTTTTAACTTTTTCAGATATCATACATTTCAGTATGCAGGTAATTGCATAATGTTAGTTCGTAAAATAATTATCTAACTCGATATACATCATACAATGAACGATAACCCATTATTATATCTTAAGAGTTATTTCAGCAGCATAAAATGATAGGATATCGTAAAAATGTACAGTGGAAAGCAATATGTTATTTTATTAGGTATTTATCGTATTATGAAAAATAGCACATATCTTAAGAGAAGAGAAAAAGTAATACAATAAGCGCTGAACAAATTAAATTCTTTGCTTGTGCAGTAAAATAAAGCTCTTTAAACAACGTTTTATTTTCATTGTTTTTCACTGTTGTTTTCTCACTCTGATTCATTTGTTTGAGAGCTAGCAATATCTGTCATTTATGAGATAAGTCACTTAGAAACATTTCAGGTGTTTTAAATTAGGTGTATTGCATGCCTGGTACGATTTTTAAACGCAGTTATTGGATCAGATTTGTGTGTGTGTGAATAAATGTCAGTGTATCCCTGAAATTCACTCTAATTTTTGTGATTCATGTTGTTAACATGGTTAGTGATAAAACTTTTTCCTGTGCTATCAATTTTAAATGAGAAATCGTCTTTATTGAGGTTTTTTTTCTACCCATTGAAATTTTGTGTACATAATCGGTGTTATAATTTTTTATTATTGCCTTATCTTAATCATATGAAAGCCAAGTGTGCTCTATTTGTGATGTAATCTTCAACAATTACATGCAGATCAATAAATATAATTTCCCTGCATAATTATTAGTATAGACACAAAGAATAATTTCCTAATTCTGTATGTTCTGAACAAAGTTCAAAACACAAGAGATACTTTTACAAATCCTCTGCTAGCCTCTTGTTCAGGCTATATCAACATGTAGCCTTCATTTCTTTCTATATCATGAAAGTCAATATTCTCCATAGTTTTCCCCTGCAGAACATTATAGGTGGAGTTTTGGAATAAGATTTAAACTTTTCCTTTACAGTCATTTGGAATTAACTAGTAACTAGTTTTTTTTTCTTTCTTTTTGTTTCCCTCTCTTTCTCCTTTCTTTTAGCATGAGTGTCTATACACTCTCAGTTATAGGAGCTCCTTCCAATGGCGTTTTATCATAGCCTTTTTCGAAACAAAATTTTGTCAATTTGTTATGCTTTACAAATCACGCCCAGAGAGCAACTAGGTTAAATGAACATAGTGTAATAAGGAACCATTACTCAAAATAACCCACTATGAAGCATAGAATTGTTAAACTATAATTCGCCAATAATCTTAGGGCACTTATGTGCAAATAATAACAAAAATAACCCTACTGTTTGAAAAGCAAAGTGGGTAATACTGTATTAATAATACCTCTGATTTAATATAATTAAAAGCTAAACATGATGACATATTTAAATATATTTAGATAAGCAAATAACTTTACTAAAAGTCATACTTATTCATCTATTAATAAGGCCGAATAATTTCTCTTAACAACACCGCCATGGGTGGCCGAGGACGTTAAGACGCGGACTCGTGAGCGGAAGATCTGGGGTTCGAATCCCGGGAGAACCGTTCTCCCTGACTGAGGTTTTTACCAGATTTTCCTCAGTCCTTATAAATAGGGTAGCCGGAGAGCTACCCTAACTTAGGCCTGGAACGTTTCCTTCCTTAAAAAAATCCTTTTCCATTATATCATTTCATCTCTCAGTGTTCATCGCCTGCGGTACCACTGTAGCAAAAAGGGGCGATAAACACCATTCATTCACTTATTCTCATAACAATAGTTTTATGCAGAATATTCTGAAGTATTTTATTCACACAATAATCATTATTATTATTATGATCACAATAGAATTAACAATAAATCTAGCTTATATTTCACAAGCATTTAACCCCATAAAATAGCCATTAGAAATAATCATACGAAATAATTAATCACAGAGGTATCCATGCATTGAAAAATAACTAGATATTAAAATATGCATAAAACGATATATATAAATATAAAATAATATTAATATGACTTGTGATAAGGCTGTAATTAATTTTAACCAAAATTTTATGGAAATTAATAATTTACTTACATCCATATCCGCCGATATTAGGCAATTTTTTGTTTAACAGTAATACTTCCAAAACATATTGCTTGAATTAAATTGAATTAAATAAAGATTAAAAATTGCCCCTAAATATTACTTTTCCCGTAATATGATTAACTTCCAGTTAGATATACAGCCCATAGCAAACCCGAGTCATTCACTGCAGATTACCCCGGTATAAACATCGTAACCCATGCACTTTGCAAATAACGGTTCCTCCCACTTGGCAAACGCCTTTATGTAACTGCCGTGAATTTGCTTGCTATACATAGCAAGATTGTCGAGCAAGTGGTTGAAACCAGTTTGGTTCATGCAGTGTACTTAGTATGAATTGTGGGCATCTAAAATACTGCATTTCTCTTTGTCATAATTTCCAGTGCTATAGGCAACAATTATAGGATTGGATCAAATATTAGATAAGTAAAGAGGCTATTTAGTAAGATCAATTGGCTTATTAATAGGAAGTGTACCTGTGGTTGCAAAAAAAATTACACGTAATTAATTTATGGAAAAAATCTTTAAACAAAGGTTTTACCCAAGTGTTGCATAATAATGCTATTGTTATATGAATCTGTAGAACTGTGTTCGATTTTAAAGTCAGACTAATGTTTTGTTTTTTTTTTTTCGCTTAATATATTAACGAAATTACCAACTATTAATCTGTTATTATAAAGAGCAAAATCGGAAAATAGAGCTGAAAATCGGAATATATATATATATATATATATATATATATATATATAATAAAAGCATACGTAATTTTGGAAAACTGTAAATGATAACAAAAAACTTTAGAAAAAATGGTTTAGTGTCCGGTTCCTGTTTTATTTGATACAAAGAAGTTTCGCCGATACTCCGAGACGCCTTTTACTGCACACGTTCGGTAGCAGTACTGAAAATGCCATTGCACTAATAAGAAACTAGTAGGGTGTGTGTGTAAGAGCCCCTGGAGGGGTGGAGAGAATGGGTGGGGGAGGATATGTATTGCGTATTATATAATACATTATAGTACCGGGTCCTTTCTTGCACTACTATGTGGAGCTCGCATGCGCCCTAGTTGTTGATGTGGAGAAGGGGGGGGGGGGAGGGTTTAGTTCTGCGCGGCAAGGATCGCTTCTCCTCTACGGTCATGCGCGCTGAAATTTTGAAAACCTCTAGACTCTTGCTCTCCTGCTCATATCCCCGCAGCTCCTCTCAACCCCTGCTTCCCTCTCTGGAAAGTAAAGGGGTAGGGATGAATGTGCCACAGTTCGCAAATTCTAAAACGCACTCCTAAACTCTCTATTAAAATCGAAGTTCTAACTCTTCAGAGTTCAACTGCAAACCGCCGATACAGCTGCAATTGCATTTTAGTCGGATGTGTTGCTCTGGAAGATTTGCACCAGTTTATTCGTTCTATATGTTGCACTGCTGAATTGTTGAAAAATATTAGGTACATACGAACGTAATTACATTCTTTTTAAACAGTCCCAGCTGCTATAAAAAATTAGCAAAATCGCCAAAGGTGACTGGGGCCCTTAAGCAATAGATTCGGAGCTGGAGGTCTGGGGTTCCATTCCCGCCAGGACTGAGTTTATTTTTTTTCTTCGATCCTCATAAACGATAAATGCTGGGGGGTACCCTAATCTTAGGCCTGGAAGTTTTCCTTCCGTAAAAAAAAAAAAAAAAATATTTTAATATCATTTCATCTCATGCTCATCAGCTTCCAGTATGATTTGCCTCAGCAGTAAAAGGGGTGTTAAATTATTTAAAAAAAACAGCAGAAGCTTTTCAGTTACTGAAAAACAACTTAAACGCTTCACTTTTTCCACGAACATTATAATATCATATGTTTGTGAAAGTGTAATCATTAGAAAAATTGTGAATCTTAGACAGTAGGTGTTGTTAGAGATGACACATAGCTAGTTACTTGCTCCTGGATTGCGCACACACCGCAAGAAATGGAATAATGCCCAGGGTTAAGAAAAGACTACGGCTTTTACTTCAATTGGCATCACCCCCCTAATACAAACAAATATATGCGTGTATTATATTTAGTATTGTTATAAAGTCCCATAAAATTGCGGTGGTTTCTGTATGACAACATGTTATTTAGTATTAAAGTAGGTCATAGTTGTCATAATGTGGCTATTTCTATCGTAATAAAAGAGGAAATCTCTGCTTGCTAGGAAGAGTACTGTGCTGTATTTTAAGCTATTCCTAAATATACATGATAAAATTTTTGTGCAGTTGATCCACTTAGTGATCTTTAGTCCTTAATGTTATTTACGAATAATGGGGGGAATATAATAAAACTTTTTTTTAAAAAAAAAAAAGTATGAGAGAGACACTTGTGGGCATCCGGCCGCCCAGCCGTGTAGTTTTTCTTAACCCTGGCGCTCTATAGCTCTAGATTTACAAAAACAATCAAAGCGCAGTACTATATTAACGGTATACGAAATGTTGTCCCTTCTTCAGAAATCGGCAATGGGTGAGTCTACTATGCTGTTCTCTAGAATGTCGCATGTACTTTTTGCTATTTTCCTGCATGCGCCGTTGGATTTTTTAACCATAAATAGGTCAAACCGTTTAGAATTAAAATTTGAATTTTTTTAAAAAAGTTTAATGAACTTGAAAAATCTTTTTCCTTATTTTCAGATATTTCCTGAATATTTTAGGACACACTTGATAAAAATTTGTTGTATAAACTTGAGTTGAGGAAGTGTATTTGTTTCATCGTATCTTTTTTTTTTTTTTTTTTTTCCTAGTTCACAAAATAACTTCAGTAATAGAATGCACCCCCAGAATGGCAGCATAGTTTAGGAGTGTTTCCAGAATAGCAGTGGAAATTCTTGTCGGGTACTGAAAAGAGGCTGTAAAATTATTTTTGTATTTAAACAGGTCTCCTATAGTAACCAAAATAATCTCGCTTTACCCTGCCTGTTTGCTTGGAGACAAATGACAAAAGTGGTTCTTATGCTAAACACCAGATAAATTCAGGATGGTTCAAGAGAGTGTAATATAAAGATGTTCGATTTTATTTGGTTTTTATCTTGGGCTTTGGCAGTGCACTGTAAAATGCCCTTGCAATCCGCCACTTGCTTTGAATGAAAGTACGTTTTCTCTTTTGAAATGTGATGTAGTTATTTTTGAGAGGCTAGTGTTGGAAAATAGCATTAAAACTCAGTAATGAAATATACGAGGATACGATCTCCAATTCTTTCTTTCAGCTCTTTTAATGCCACAAATTTCGCCCTAGCATCCACGTGCCATAAGGCTCATTTTGGCGTGTTCCTTGCGCCCGAATCTTTGTATGTGTGTGTGTGTGTGTGTGTGTGAGGGCAGTGTTTGTATGCAAGTGAGCGTACGGGAAGGGTATGGCGGTGGAAAGAAAGGGGAGAGGGACGAAACAGGGGGTTTGCATGAGAGGAGGGCAGCGGCCATCTTTGCTGAAAAGGGGTGAGATTGTGCACCGCGCATGGCACAAGGGGGCTGCTGCTCGAGAGGAAAGGCCCGGCGAGAAGTGGTCCATACTCTGCGAGGATGTTGCCAGAGAAGCTGTTCTTCTCCCGTTGTCTGCTCCAGAGTTTGTCATGGAGTCACGGTGAAGAACCATTTTTACACATAACTCTGCAAACACTGGGCAACTTTAGCAGACGCGAAACAGATAAACTAACCGCAGCAGATTCGTGTGGAAGACGTCAGTTCTGCAACACTTGCAAGTTAATGCTGGTGAGAAGTTTTTTTTTTTTTTTTTTTTTTTTTTCAGTGTTCATTGTTATTTTAGATCTCAAGATGCTCCTGGATGTGCATGCTGAAGATTTCTCTTAGAATGTAACGTTGTAGATGATGGAAATTCTGTTGTGTAGGGGAAAGGCCAAACATTTGGTTCTCTACGATGGTTATTTGGCTCTGTGTATGGGGGAACTGTTTGTTTTTTGGTGTGCGTGGTAATGGAATATATTTATGTTTTGATAGAATGTTATATTTCGGAGATTAATTATACTTGGGCGGTTTGTGTAAACATGTACTGAATACTTTCCGTTAGGTGCCACGCAGAGTCAACAAGGCATTCGGCGCAACCAAACATAAAATGTTTGCTCTGAGTAAACGATGGAAAAAATTAATGGGCTTTTGCAAATGCTGATGTAAGTAAATAATTTAGACTAATGCTGTGCAGTGACGCATAGAGTCAGGAATAACTCATTAATCAGTCATTGGTTCAGTCCTCTGCCAAATCAAGAAAGTTTTGATTAGTGCCAATTGCATTTTTCGGGAAAAAAAATTACGAAGTTTTAAAATGTTTGTCGAAATTTATAATTTGTTTGTATAAATTATATCTCAAGTTTCTTGTTCTAATAAATACCTTAATATTCACCGTAGCTTATTAACTAAGATATACATACAAAGTATTAGTTTAGAAAACTGCAATGCCAAAGAATTTTGAAATAACAGTTTTCATTACTTGGATTTATTATAGCTACACTAAATATACAGAGATGTTAATTTAAGGTAATATCTTTAATTGCAATATCCTCAACTGTGAAACGCTTTCAAGCATGTCCTCTGAAAATATTTTAAGAATAACTGCTCTAAACCTACGTTTCGTCGTATAAAACGAAAGACACTCGTTGAAAAAAAAAATAAGTTTTTAGGATTTGCAAATTTTCAAGGTTGTCGAGGGTTTAGTGCCGTTTTCTTTATAAAAAAATTAGTGAAGTTATTGCGATATTTTTGTAGCTAAATTTCGATCACTCTGATGTATTTTTCTGAGTACATGGCTATATGAAGTTTGAAACATCAATGCGATTAAAAATTGTTTTTTTTTCTGGGCTGTTAACTTAGTGTATCGTTCATTATAGTACAAAAAACTAAAAATGCAGCTTATAGAACCAAATTTTACTTTAAAGTTTAGATTAGATATACATCCAGAATGTTATATAGAAATTATAAGAATAGTAAAATCAAATTAAATTTTACTCTTCATAAGAGAACCTGGGGTTTTTTTTTCCTGTACATTTTACATTAGTTGGTTATGTTGTTTGTGTTGTAATACATAATGGTAATTAAGGTATGTGTTTGCACGCAGTGTTGTTATAGTTTGTGTAGTTTGAATGTTATGTGCATTCTGTTATGGAAGTAATTCTGGAATCCAGAGCTAAATAAGAAAATATGCTTGTATCTCTTGCTGCAAATGCCGATTACGGAAGTATTAGGTGCACCGTGTTGTATTGAAGAATTCTAATGCCGTTTTAAATATTTACGTAAATATCAGTGGTCACAAATACATATATAATAAAAATAACCGAAATGCGTGTGCTTTATAGATAAATTTGATGGTTAACATTTTACAATATAGCAAAGTTGTAAGAATTTCACCTCAATGATCTCTGCGTTTTAAAGTAAGTATGGTTCATATGAGTGTTCAAATCACTTTATGTGCTGTGCAAGAGTTAAACTCCATAGAGGAATTTCTAAGTATCAAATAATTAAACGTACTAACCATTTACTTCATGACATAGATAAAATTCATGAAACACTTAAATTCTGTATGTAGGCAATTAATTTCGCCAACATAAATTTGGACAGAAATGCCTGGAAATGTTTGTGAAACTTTTTCATCGAGCTCAAAAAGAAGCAGTGCTCATAGTTTAAGAATAATAATTTAGTAATTGTAACACTAATTGGTGGAATGTACACCAATATTTGTGGATCTGAGTTAGAAAAAGGGTTACGAAATTGAAGGTAAAATTAGATATAAGAAGTTAGTAAGAAAAGAGATAGAGGGAAAACCCAAGGTGGTGCTAATGCTGTAATAAGCACTGAGTTCCTGGCTTCTTGCAGTAGAAAACTCCTGCTGATTCAGAAACAGTGGCGTCTTTCGTCCTGTGAAGTACAACAGATAAACAAGAATGAATTATTTGTAAACTCTTGCGAAACTGCTGATTGCCATATGTTACATAAAGTTGTGCTGGCCACACCTCAGACTGGCCTGGACAAAATTTCATAGACGTCACTTTGGTTTTGATTAGCTTTAAAAAGAAAATAGGATATATTATAGGTACTTAAAAGATTTTCTCTTCTTCTTCTTCCCTACCAGAGACCTTTAAGGATAGTTCTTTATTCATTGTCTTACAGGAAGTGCATAGCATATTGTATTATCTTTCGCTTAGGCTTAAAAACTTACATAATATAACCTATAGTTTCTGTTGAGCTCGAAATAGTATAAAATAAAAAGAATCAACAAGCAAATGCAGAGTTGTATATCTTTCACTGTTTCATGCATATCCTGGAATGGAATGCGATATAAAGTGGATCTCATTTGAAATAAATATGTTTGTTAGATTATTTCCTTCGTAACTATGAAATTGCAATTCCTTATTGAACCTGCTAATTTTAAAAAATTTTGGATCCGCAGCACCAGAAAAACAATTATTTTAAGTTTAACTGCATTTAATGTTATTTTAGAAACAAACTGTTCCCTAAAGTTTAAAAAAAAAAAAAAAAAAAAAAAAAAAAAAAAATCAGTCACAACCATTAGAATACTTTGATAATATATTCTTCATTTCTAGCATTTAAATGCTTTTTCATTAAACAAAACACTGCCACGGGTGGCCGAGATCGTTAAGGAACACACTCGTGAGCGGAAGATCTGGGGTTCGAATCCCGCCAGGACTGTCCTCCCTGACTGAGGTTTTTTCCAGGTCTTCCTCAGTCCTCGTAAATGGCAAATGCCGGGGAGGCACCCTAAACTTAGGCCTGGAACGTTTCCTTCCTTAAAAAAATCCTTTCCCAATTTATCATTTCATCTCATGTATCACCAGTGTCCACCGCCTGTGGTGCTTCAGTAGTAAAAACGGGCGTTACACCACCCAAAAAAAGTGTTGCTTATGTAAAGGCATATTATTGTGCACAAGCTACTGTGTCTACCGAACTTTATTTTGAAAATTTTCTTAGACTGCTGGCTGTATTCATTGTTGTAGCTACTTTAATGTTAATTCTCTGCGTTCTTGAACTGTAAATGAAAGCCTGAGGTTCACCGTGCTCCCTAAGTTTTTGGGGGGGGGGGATTTTTCCCCCCTTCAGGTTTTTCTAGTCTTCATGAATGGAAAATGCCGGGATAGTACCTTAAACTCTAGAAAGCTTCTCCCTTTCCCAACTTAATTTCATTTCATGTATCATCATCTATGATGCTTCAACAGTGAAAATCAGCGTTAAACAATATTTTTAAAACATTTTATTCAATGCTATGAACCCCAAGCAAATGGCAGCAAAAAGCTGAAATTTATAATTGTTAAAAGTATTGCACATTTATAAGAAAACAATAGACATTTAAAGAGTACTAAATACAAACATTTCGACAAGAAACAGCTGCTAGGCAACACACAACAAAAATTTTCCATTCCTGTTAAGTAAAAAACAATTTCCTTCGGCACGAGTTTCACATGTTAAGTTGTCCAAATTTTCAACTTTCTCCCAAAACTCATTTTCCGTTTCAGAGAGTCCAGTCTGATGCCAAATGCGGAAACAAAACTGTAAGATTGGGAAGAAAGGAACGGAAACAGAAAAGGAAAGTTGAAACTATTTCCCTAGATCTATAGAAAGGCCACTGATCTGGTGCCAAAGTTAAAACAAGAATGAAACGTCAGTTTGGTGAGAAGTAAGGATGCGGACAGAGAAGGAAGGGATGGGTGGTATTAAATGCACTTGACAACATTCACTGGGAAGAGGGAAGGGTTTGCATTTAATTGCGGAATGATGGCAGCGATCCACAATGGAAAGCAATTTTCTTGGTCTGTAGGTCTATTTTTGTGTTGCATCCAGCCCACTTCTCCCTTCTTCTCTTTTGTATTTTCCACCATTCATCTGTCAGGAGCTGGAGAGATGATAAATTAACACGTATCTTTCTTTCTCTAGCATATTCCTATCTTCCTCACTTCCCTATGGAGACAAATCACAATAGGGAGATATGTGGACATGAAACGTCCTTCACAAACTGTCTTGTTAGATTATAAAGCACAACTCAGTTATGCGGGCTTCACATTCACATATTATTCGCTTTTCCGGTTTGGCCCTCTACCTCGCACAAAACTGCAAGTTACTCTTGTCAGGAGGGCGAATGAAATATGAAGGAAAGGGACACAGAATTTTACGGTGACCAGTGCATCGCCCTAAATACCTTTATTCAAATCATTCTAGAGTTACAACTTGATTAGTGAGCGAATCGTTAGCGCTATAATGATGTTTTCCGCTCGCCCAAGTTTGTATGCGTTCTTGCTCCGTTATGAACCTTGCCTTCCTCCTGAATCTTTGGGATTTCTTTTTCTTTTACTGCTAGGTAGCTGCATGATTTGCAACTCCTTTTTTATCTCTGTATTTTCTGGCTCTCGTCTTAGGTGTACATACCACTTGTAAACTCATCAACTGGCTCGTGATCCATCGTTCTGTGACGATATCCTTCAACGCTTACCCATGAAATTATGTTTTAAAATTGGTAAAGTTGGAGCCTGAGTAATTTTCAACATTGAGAGCAGTGGTGATTGTGTGTATACTTTCAGTCTGGTTTACTGTTATCCTCCATATTGGAACTGTTTTCTTAACAAATTCTTCCACCATGGTTTGGGGTATATTGGAAATGCTTGTGGGAGAATGTTATTTTTGAAATATTCGTTGTTAAGAAGGTAATTATTTTGAGTGGCTCACATCTGTTGTAATGCACGTACAATTAAATTAATTCTTCATTCATCTGCAATTTAAATTAAAATGTACACAAGCACATACATATTTTGCATTAATAATGAATAGTTTGTTCAAATTCAAAGCATTTATCGTGATGTTAAAGGTTAGTAATATTTGTTAAATTCTATTAATATATTAAATATTATATTTATCACTTAAATTATCTGTCATACTTTTTATTTAAAATTAACCATGTGCAGTTTATGTACTGTAACGAATGAGTTTATTGCCATTCATTTGTTCAGCAATTGCAATTGCATTTGTACCGTTTATATGAGTTATTTTAAGCCCAAAGGTGTAATATACTTGTAATTCACTTATTCAGAAACAGGATTCGTTATACAAATCATCCAGTGTATGTTTGAGTTGTATTTCTGCCACCGTGTCATTTCTGAGTTTTGAATCTATAACCTGTAACCAGCATAGCTTGAATGGCACAGGTTTGCAGGTACGGCAGGTTTAAAGTAGAAGAACTAGCACGTGAAAATCTCACACTATATGATACTTAGTTTCTACAATAAGCCTTTGTTTTCTGTTTTGGAAGTTCAGTTACATACTTGTAGTCTTAATGGGTCATTTCATAGCAAATGGAAACGAAAACCATTTACTCTGTAAATAACAAAATTTTATTTAATTCAAATATAGCATTACTTGAATTGCTAAATTATTAGAAGAAAGTATAAAGTTTACTGCTGATATGAAAAAGAATATAATATAAAATACCTATAAAGTATTAGATGAATATTCTTCAAGACTTTGTTATGTGTATGAATTTGTTAAACTGTTATTATTATGTCATTCTGCATAGCTTATTTAAAAATATTTTGTGAAAGTAATTTTGAAAATATTGCAACAAAAAGGGAAATTTTCCCCTGTATAATATACCGCTTATATCGCTTTTGCACAGCTTTCTAGAAACTATTAATTAAAAATTATTTTCAGCATAATATCATTTCTTCGTGATCATCTTAAAATTAAACATAAAAAATGCATTGTGCCCTTTTTGCACTGTTATCACATTTTTCTTCAAAAATAAATGTTCAAAATATTCCATATATAATACAATTTAGTAAGATTCTAAAGTGTTGAACATATAATAAAATTTAGAGGAAAAGCCATGCACTTTAGGTATTTCAAAGTTTAATACCTAATGTGAAACAGCGTAGACAGCTGGTAGATGGTAAACACATAATAAAAAACCCAGGGATGGATTTTAATGCTGTCTTATATTTCTGTAGTCTACAGGGATATCTAGTTGACAGCGGTTATGTATGATTGCCTAGAACGTCTAACCATTATTTCAGATTCTAGTGTACTGCATGTGGTCGTTAGTGATCGAGACCAGTAGGAAAATAAACCGTACGTGTATAATAATGATTAAAAGAATGAGCATTTCTCCAGATTTTATTGTTGGCACTTTAATTTAACACATGGTGTACAAGAAGATTTAAATATAAAACTAAACAAATGTAGAAAAATATACAAAAATAAAAGTTTATAAAGAGAAACACTTCCAGTTGCAATTGATTGCTACTAGTCTGTCCGATAAAAAGCAAAGATGGTTCTGGATATTCTCGATACCCCTGTACATGAGCTAGACACTTTTTTAAAGATACTTTGTGAATACAACCATTTTAATTAACGTTGTCACAAGGAACATATTCACCGCCTCAGGTGCCCGAGGTCATTAATGTGCGGACTCGTGAGCGGGAGGTCTGGGATTCGAATTCATCAGGACCATCTTTCCTGACAGGTTTTTTGGGGGGTTTTCCTCGGTTCTCATAAATGGCAAATGTCGGGAAGGTACCCTAAACTTAGGCCTGGAACGTTTCCTTCCTTAATAAACCCTTTCCCAATTTATCATTTCATATCATGTATCATCAGTGCACATCGCCTGTGATGCCCCAGTAGTTAAAACGGGCGTTAAACACTGTTAAAAAAAGGAGCACATTTTAAAGTGGTCGCAGGAAACACATATTCCATTCATAAGCTCGTAAATGGCAGTTAGTAGGTACCAAGAGTCTGGTGTGGTTCTAAGCCCAACCGCCAACCGCTGATAAAAAGGGCCATTCTTCCTTACATTTCTACAGATGATCTGGTGACAGTAGGTCTGAACTATTCTTTCACGTATTTTCACGTATCTGAGCTCTAAAATGTGCTGAATTGCAGTTTGAAGTAGTTATTTTGCACGAGCTATTTATTACATTAATTTGTAGCATATATTTTTACTACTCCGCCTAAAAATGGCCTGAGTTTTGAGTCTCGCCCATATTAAAAGACATTTATAGTAAACAAAGTATGTAATCTGCTAAACTATCTAAACATAAGCAAACTATTATAGCAATATATCCAGTGTTTTTAACATTAAATCTGATTTTATATTATTACCTAACCTTTGTTTTGAAGTGACAGAACACCATGCATTTTTATTTATCTTTTCAGAATAATATGAGGAATTAATAGAACTGTTTTCAACTGGACTCAGTGTCAACCGCGCCATTTTTCGCACTTATAAAAACAGTTTTTGCGTAATGGAAAATTTCACAACCTTATTATAGCAATCTAAAGAACATGACATTCGGTTCATGAAGTTGTTTTTGTGAAACATTGGGAATAACGAAATTTATATCTATTTTATTAATTTATTAGTATTCTTAAAATAATAAAATGAGAAATTCGTGTTTTATTTTATAAAAAATGTTAAAGTATCGAGTATCGAAACTAAATATAGGTATGTGTCGCATATCGATTATCGAGAAAATTTTGTTTCGAACCATCTCTAGTAGAAAGGAAATAGAATCAGTTGAAATTAAGTTTTCGAGGCCAGCTGCTGGAAGATAAAATAAGAACAAAACGGGCAAATACAAAATATCCGTTGTAGAAGAAGAAGAAGAAGAAGAAGAAGAAGAAGAAGAAGAAGTATTCAATAAACACACATTTACTTTAATATATTTATATAGAAGTTTAAGAAGGGGGCTCTTCGATAAGTTTATGCAACTCAAACGGTGGTAGCACTGGATTTTAACTGACAACACAGTGACTGCTGACAAATGAAGTACATAGTTATAAACACTTACTAAGCTTATTCTGCATTTGAGAGCCACTTTATCATTAAATTAGTAAACAAGCGTTCAAATTGAAGATACACGAATGTAGCGTACTTTTTGAAAGGGGCAACGCTCGCAGAAATTAAGGCGAAGGAAGACAGTCTGTACCTTTACTTAGAATGGTGTATAAATGGTTTGGTGTGTATAGAGGAGCACAAGCGATGCGGACCGTTCGGACATCCAGTCGAGGCATTGATTGTCTAATCAATTTGAAAAAAAAAATTACGACATGGTGCTTGAAGATGCGAGAGATTAATAAAGCTGTGGGCATTTATGGACAGCGTTTTGCAAATAATAAAGTTAACCAAAAGGAAACTGCCGCTTCCGCGCAGAATTTGAAGCAGTTTAAACACAATTCAAGTGAGTTTTGGAGTAGTCGACGAAATTTGGATTCACCACTAAATGCCGAAAACAAAGGAGTAATTTAAATACAATATTTGCAAAAGGACAAATACAATCATTCTCATTTGGCGGAGTAAAAAAAAAAAAAAAAGTCCAGTTCCTTCACAATAACGCGCCACACACAAGTCTGCTATTGCGATTTCATAATTATTAGAAATCCTTCCTCATCCTCCTGCTGTCCAGATTTGCCTCCCTCAAAATACTTTCTAAATCCCAACATGATGAAAGAATTTCGCATTAAATGAATAGGTTATCAGCGATTTATGGACGAGATAATTACATTAAAATCGCATAAACAACTGTATAGATTTCAAAGAAGATTATGTTGAGAAAGAAACCTGTTTTTATTTCAAAACTAGATATATCTTCTATATTTTTGCATCAAGTTATCAAACTGTCCTCACATAGTCGTATATATTATTCATTTGTCAAGATGTCATTAACAAATATTCTTAAATGGTTTTATAATTGCTTTCTAATAATTTCTAAAGATCCGAACAACAATATTTTTCTTTTTAAACTTCTCTAAGGGTCATAAACTTATTACTATAACTTTATATGGTTATTTATTTCTATTTCCTTCTTTTTCTGGACAAGAAACCAATTAAATCAATAACTACTTTACCAGATGCTCTTAAAGCAATATCTAAGACAGACCGCCAATTTCCAAATTAAAATTTAATTTTTTTTTTTTTTTTTTGGCAATTGAATAATGATTTTTTAAAAAGCATCGTCCTCAAGCTTAGGTAATTTGTTATACCGGCATTTTCATTCAGCAAAACAGACCGCTTCCTAATGATTCATTTTATTGCAGACCCATAACTACCTACCATGATGACAATAGGAAATTCAATTTACCCTCAAAGTAACTTCAATCCCAACAAAACTATGTCGCCAACAATGAACAAACGATTTATATCAGTCTTACAGTAGAAATGTTGCAAGTTCCTTGCTTTCAGACGATCACTATTACTTGTGACCTTGTGAAACACGTTTTGTTTCAAGGTTTAAATACATTAATGTATTCGGTTATTAATTGGTTATATTTTAAGCATACAATTCTTAAAATATCTATAACAGTGGATGAAAGGACCAGTATTGCTTTATTGAAAACAAAGACAAGCCCGTTTGTTTATTGCGTAATACTTGCTTTTCTGTTCCTAACAGAAGTAATGTAATTTAGAGCAACAATTTTTAAGTGGAAAATATAATTTCATATATTTTAGTTTTAGACTATATTATTATTATTATTATTATTATTATTATTATTATTATTATTATTATTATTTGTCGTCGTAGTATGAATGAATGGTGTTTAACGCCCGTTTTTACTACTCAGGCACCACAGGCGGTGGACACCGAGGATACATGAAACGATATATTGGGAAAGGATTTATTTTTAAGCAAGGAATCGTACCAGGTCTAAGTTAAGGGTACCACCCCGGCATTTGCCGTTTATGAGGACTGAGGAAAACCTTGAAACAACCTCAGTGCGGGAGGACGGTCCTGGCGGAATTCAAACCCCAGACATCCGGCTCACGAGTCTGCGCCTTAACGACCTTGGTCACCCATGGCGGTGTCCTCGTAGTATGGGGTAGCATTAGCGTCCCAGTAGGGGAATCTGGCGCCCGCTTACTCCTAGCTACACAATCGAACGTTGGTCTGTCCTGATGAACATTTTAAGGATTTTCCTTTTATTCTACGTCATATTAATCTCGCTCTTTACGAATTGCGTTTTTCGTGATATTATTCCCAGATAATATAAGCATACGATTTTACGTAAATGATTTTAATTGTTCTAAATTAATCCGTGTGTAGTAAATACACAGAGCTCAAACATTTTGTTCTGCCTTAACGAGGATGCCGATCACGGATGAGTGGTTGGAAATGTCGGCATAGAACAGCCCTGACGATACCATTCAGCGCTGTTATCTTTCAGTCTCACGGTTGGCTTTTCACATTGAATTGGAATCGAGTAAAGCTTTGACGATAGATGTTATTTTGACAGCAGAACATTTGCCAATGCTGCAGTTTTACTTATCATTTCCAGCTTTAATGCATTTTTCATTACAGAAAATGGCAACATTAACAAGTATATGTTCCATTTTCCTTTACAAAATAAGTTCACAAAATCAAGAAAGGAGCCCTCTTTTTACAGAATTCCGGCACGAGAGATGTCCATAAACAAAGACCGCTAGATTATGTCTGAGACAGAGTTCTTGAGATGACATCATCAAAGGAAGAAAAACTCATAGGCTTTTCTTTGTAGAAGGAGCATAAAAAAAAAAAAAAACAACAACAACAACTCTGGAAGGTACGCGAAAGAAATGAAAAGGATTGTATCGTTATAGATTCATCCTGGCAACCTGTCAATCCTGGTGACTTTCCTCGTAGACCCAAGGTCGCGCGTTCAATCCCGGCTAGGGTCGTTGGATTATTTCAGGCGTATTTACGGCATGTAAAAGAACTTCAAGCCTGAAAAAAAGAGGCCTCTGAGCAAAATTTATCAGCCATTTCATGCCCTGAATTGAATTGTTCGCTGGTGACCTGAAATGTTAAAGAGCGTCCATAAACATACTTAATAAAAAAATCTTGGCAACCAGCACATACTAAATACACCTTTCCGAATGTATTTTATGAACACCTTTTTCCTGAAAATGTACCTGTTTAACATATTATTGCCTAATTTGCTTAAAAATGATAGTTCTAGAAATTAAATTTTCAAAATTCTCATCCTTAATAATTTTAGAACTTTTAATGTACGTTTTGCCTTTTATAAACAAAATTCAAGCAATATACAAGAGAAAGTTAAAATTTATTTGCAATTGTTTTTCCAATTTACCTCCCCAAAGTGTATTTTCCTTTCCTTTCGATGCACTTGGTACAGCGGTTCATAAGCCTGCGTGTCGGTCCTGGTAGTGTGGTAGTAACCATACTTTCCTCCTAAACCCAATATCACGGGTTCAAACCCGGCCAGGATCGATGGATTTTTTGGGGTGTAAAAATCCTAAGTATGGCTTCCTTCGGAAGGGAAGTAAAGCCGTGGGTCCTGTGTCGTACATTCAGGGCACGGTGAAGAACCTCAAGTCTGAAAGAAGATACCTCTGAGCAAAATATATCGGTCGTTTCACGCCCTCAATTGAATGGGACGCTGATGACCTGTTACGCCCGAAAAAATTCATCGATCCTGGCAGGGTTCGGATCCGCGATTTTGGGTTTAGAAGGCAAGTGCGATTACCACTACACTAGGAGGACCGACAAAAAGCGGTGTGACAAACCTAAAAATGTTTATGGCGAAAGTGCGGATAATTTTTTACTTTCCTTTACTTAAACAGGTAACTATGTCAAGAAATAATCATACACACATTTTCAGAAAATATTATATATATATCACTAATATTAAAATAATTTTATTGTTTTATCTATCAGTTTTACGAAATTTATTTTCTTGTATCTTGTGCTTTTGAATTGCACATAGTTGAATATTTAATTCTAATAATACTTAAATGATAATAAATAATAATTATACTTAAATGACATGTTGTATGCTGCGATATTTAAAATTATACCAATAATATTCAAATTAAATAATATGAATAGCTAGAACATTTAAAAAATAAACATTATAGCTTTTGAATAAACCTGGTCTAAAATAAAATATCACGATAAGTGATGCTTACAAATAAATGTGGCCCTTGTATTCATTTGAATGCAATTACTCATTTAGTGCAGTGATATAACAAAAAGGTTTACTAATAAGAATTTAAGAATAAGAGTTTAATTCAATAAGTAATCTCTTGAACGATTATAAGTTTGGTTGACGATAGGCTAACTCAAAACTTTGCTGGACAGCAGTACCTTGACACGTTTACCTTTGAAATACTCCATATTGCAACCGTGGTGCTAGAGTCTATTCTCATTTCAGTTGCAAATTTCTTTCACTGCAAAGACTTTTCGCATCAATATTCCAAATTTTGGTTTCCCGAGAGGAGAGGACACAATCTGTCATAACTCCTTCACCCAGTAACCTCGTTTCTATGAATGAATGTGTTTAACGCCCGTTCTTACTACTGAGGCATCACAGGCGATAGACAGCGATATAAATGAGATAAAATTATTTATTGGGAAAGGATTTTTTTTAAGCAAGGAAGCGTTCCAGGCCTCAGTTTTAGGGGACCTCCCTAGCATTTGCCATTTGTGAGGACTGAGGAAAACCTGGCAAAAACCTTAATCAGGGAGGGCGGTCCTGCTGGAATCGAAAAACTATGCTGTGTGAATAACCTCATATGACTTTTTCAAGAATGGGTATTTGAGCTTGCAACAAGATTAAGCTCCAACCCACAAAGCAAAGGTCACTCATATTTCTTAAGAGATATAATTCAGCTTTTATTACTGTTCAAGATAGCCTCCAAGCAGTGCCGACCTAAACCCTCTGGATTCTAAACGTAGTAAATGGTTGAGGGTATAGTTTACAAGAAACGCGCCTGATATTTGAGTATTAACTGTCATTGGAGATAGTGCATATGAAAGAAAAGAGAGAGAGCTCGGTCATATATTAGGACTAAAGGGGGTCATTTTGAGAAATAAATGAAAGGTGTTTAACGCCCGTTTTTGCTACAGAGGCACCACAGGCGATGGACACTGGTGATACATGAGGTGAAATGGTATATTGGGAAAGGATTTATTTTTAGGGAAGGAATCGTTCCAGACCTAAGTTTAGGATACCTCCCCGGCATTTGCCATTTATGAGGACTGAGGAAAACCTGGAAAAAACTTCAGTCAGGGAGGACGGTTCTGTTGGGAATCGAGCCCCAGACCTCCAGCTCACGAGTCCGCGCCTTAGCCACCTAGGCCACCCGTGGCAGTGTTATTTTGAGAACTTTATTGGTGTTTCACATTTTGTAAAAGTACCAAAAGCAAATTAAAACGTTGCATCAGTATTTATGCATATATGTACGAGATGTGTACATAATGTATTTTTACAGCATTTGTATATTTTACTTTCACGACATTTCATTTTACAATTTCTTGTTTTTTCAAATAAGGTTAGTTACTTTTTATTACCCCTCTTGACTACAGATTTTTATTGATCAGCAGATAGACCTCCCTGAACACCTCGTACTCTTCCTTTGCAGAGGGTCGCCCCTTTGATCATGCAGTCAAACTAAATCACTAAAACGGGAGAGAAAGAAATAAAAGAGAGAGAGAGAGAGAGAAAAGCCCTGTAATTAAAGTTATATTGCAGCCGAAGGAACAAAGAACAAATCGCTCTAAGCGTTTTCATTGCGGCGACGTTGATAAGGTTGATAATGGAAAGGTAGGCAACGCCTTCAAAGGTCGATGCGACTGGGAAAACAGAGAAAAGAAAGGTTCCCTCTGAACGTGAGAAGAAACATCCGTCAGGAGTGTATCCATGTGACTGATTGACGTCCACTCGACGGCCCCATTTTCTTTGAAGGGTGCGAGAGATTCTGAGAAGAGCTTAGTCGAAAATGAACGAAGAATAAAGCAAGAGGAAAAGAGCTACAAGGAAGCTTCTAGCCGATAAAGAATATGGCGAGACTTTGTCACTTACTAAACGACAAAGGGATGAAAATGACAAAGGGATAATGCATAAGTGGGGCGATATATCAGAAGAGTCCTTTGTACTGCACGATGCCAGCAAGCACTGCTTTCTTACATTATGTGAAATTCATGAGGATGAATACTATTATAGTGAGCAAAGGAAATAGATTCCAGACGTGCCCGAGAGTAAGTTGGCGGAAAATTATATAACGCAATTGGTGATTTTACAGTATAAATTAAGCCTCAGGTGAGCTGATAAAGTTGGTATTTACTCAAAACACTCCTTGAGTAAGACGCTTGTGGATTCTAACATGTTAAACACTTCAAAGTAGGTCATTGCAAGGTACAGTTTCAGAAGTTTGTGTTAATTATGCAAGCAGCAGCTATGCTGAAGCTATGCGCTATGTTTAGTTCTTGTCCCTATGTGGCCATGATCAGGATTAACCACTAACCTATAAATTCTTCTTTCTTAATGCTTCTATTGTGACAAAAACAGGTCGTATTGCACAAGTACGAGGGTTGCCGGCCAAACCATTTTCTTTATATATAGTTATCCTTTGTCGCAGTACACTTTTCACATATTTGAATTTAATTTCAATCCCCTCCCCCCCCCAAAATCAGAAATCCTGTCTGAAAAATGTCCACAAACAGCATTCATCACTTCTTCCTCACACTTAAATTTCCTTCTTCGAAGATCCTTCTTGAGTTTTGAGAAGAGAAAGTTTCCACTGGGTTTTAGGGTGGATGCTCGATCTCCTTGAAGCCACATTTCTTCACAGCTTCATTTGCAACAAGAGCTGTGTACACAGGCCCGTTGTTGTGAAGAAGGCGCACACCACCACTCAGCTTTCCTCGCCTTTTCTCTTTGATGTAAGCACGTAGTCTGTGCAGTAGGGCAGCACAGTACTCCCCATTTACTGTGGTGTTTCTCTCGTTAAAGTCAATGTAGAGTATTCCTTCAAAGTCTCAAAAGATTGTGACTATGATCTTCTTGGTTGATTGAGTTACGTTTGGCCTTTAGAGCGGTGCTTCGCCAGGTTTTCGCCACTCTATTGATTCTCTTTTGGACAGGGATCATAGTAGTGGACCATATTTCATCTGCTGTAACAATGATTTGCAGAACGTCTCTCTTGTCGCCACAGCAGAGCTCCGAAAATTCGTTGCTTTTGGACTAAGGAAAGAATTCTGGGCACTCATCTTGTACTAACCTTATTCATATTTAAATGTTCATGAATAATTCGAAGGACTGTTGTTTTAGAAAGGGCCAACCTTGCTGCTATTTCTGTAACTTTGAGTCGCCGGTCTTCCATAATTTCTCCTTCCACAAGAGCGATGTTTTCAGCAGTGAGCACCTCCAAGGGTCCACCTGCACGCTTTTCGTCTTCAGCGATTTCTCGACCCATTCTAAAAAGTTTAGTTCATTCTTTAACGGTAGTATATGAGGGAGATGCTTCCCGATATACACCGTCCAATCACTGTTTAATTTCATTTGGAGTAAGTCCTTCTTTTGTGAAGAACTTAATAACAGTTCGATACTGCATTTTGAACATGTCACAATCTTCTACACATAGCCTTCTTTACGCAACTTTATCTGAAAACAGCGGAGCGGAAGTTACAGCTGCAATTATTGACTTAACAGATAAGGTATGAAACTAGATAAGGGTTTTGTGAAGGCAATAATCCTTATCGACGTGGCCGGAAACTTATTGATCTACCCTCGTACATAACCACATTTCAAAGGAGTGTAGCTGTGCAGGGAATTCCATTACTTGGTATATTTTAAAATGCTTTTATTTAATTTCGTTAAGAAAATAAATTCTTTACCTTGAAGAGATCCCACTTATACAATGCGAATATTAGGACTGTAAATGTTATAAGCGTGCGCATACGTTTTCTTTCAGTTTTCACAAATATTTCGGATTTTCTTCCGAGAAAAACTTCCCCAAAATATAATTGGCTCCCCTGTGTTTTGCTGATAATCTTACTCTCTTTTACATGGACTGATATATATATATTCTTCTCGTGACACCAAAGCGCTCATATTTGGATTCAACTATGAAAAATACTTGATTTTTTTATTTGTTTATTTACGGACGCTCTTTAACATCTCAGGTCATCAGCGTCACATTCAATTCAGGGCGTGAAACAGCCGACAAATTTTGCTCAGAGGCCTCTTCTTTCAGGCTTGAGGTTCTTTTTGTGCCGTAAATGTACGACATGGGACCCACGGCTTTACTTCCCTTCCGAAGGAAGCCATACTTAGGATTTTTACGTCCGAAAAAAATCCATCGTTTCTGGTCAGGTTCGAACCCGCGAAAAATACTTTAGACAAAATAGCATGTGCTATATGTCGATACTGTCTAGCCCATGGGATCTGCTCTTGGTGGTGTCCTAACTGACACATGTCCCTTCATTTCATCCCCTGAAAGTCACTTTTTACTATTGCAGATACGATGGACAAGAGTGTACTGCAATTCCCGAGTAGATAGTCACATTCTTTAGTATTCTGACGAATCACCAAATTACTTTAAGTGATTACAGGATACTAACAAACTGAACTGCATACTGTAGGGCTATTTAGCAATATGATCTTGATGCACACGCTGTGTTTGATAGTTGTACAGGGAACAACACCAACGCCTAAGTTGTATTTGATCCAGCCAATGAAACACAGGTGACTTTTATATTGTTACGTTTCTCTAACGCAAAAACGTCTTTTTGCTATAAAAACAACAGAGTTTAGAGACATTTTAAAAGAATGTAATTTATTTAATAATTGAACTTAATCGTCTGCATAATAATGAATATAAATTCAATTATTTTCCATTTAATGTAGAATTGAAATTAATAATCAGTGGGGTGTTCATCTTCAAATGTGAACTTGGTTTATTTCATATCTTGTCTCCAGTTATCAAGCAACAAGTGGACTTTGAAATTTCACATTTTGCATCTCAGAGATGTTCATACACAAAAAATATGCAAAAACAAGTTCATTCTTTCTTCGAAAAAAAGTTTTCCTTGTGAGTGTTCTGGGCCAAAGATGGGGATTTATTTGAGATTGAACAAAAACCATTTCAAGGTTTTCTTATCTCGAAGCAATGAATTTTCAGATGGATTATGAAGCAGTAGAAGATACTCATCATTGTGCACTGAACCTGAAAGATCGACATAGTCTGCTTTGAAGTTTTCACGAGCAAGGAATGTTTGGTGTAGCAATCGATGCGCTGAGCTGGATCTCTCCCTCCGCTGGGGAAGGAAGGAGAGGCATGTCTTATGCTATTGCTACACATAAAACAAGAGAGATAAAAAAACAAAGTGCCTGCAACATGCATATCTGCCTGTCTAGCAGACCGCACCATTGTTTCTATCTGCATCACATTAGCATCTCCTGAGTGGCGGGTTGCCTGTCACTAAGGCTTCACTTCAAATCATGGGGTAAACCAAGCTCAAGCTAGACAATGTAGCATAAACAGGCCCTGGCTCCTTCCGCACAAGTTATCCGACATTGAAGATTACACGGTACCGCCCGTAAATTTTACTCATATCTATAGAAGACTCTTTCAATACTATCATCCTAAGATTCATATCTATGCAGTATTTTAAACTATTCTCTGTAGGTTTAAATTAATTCCAATAAACCGACCAGACAGGGGTCATTTTCCCTCCTCTTGCGTCTTCGGAATAATTTTAATCATGTAAATTTATGAATATAATTATAATAATAATTATTTATACTTTTTTCTGAATTGTTTGATTTTTATAGTTATACACACATAAATGTTAATACCCAAGGTGCAGAATTATCTATGGGTATATAAGAAATATTTTTACGCCACACATAAATAAATGGTAAAGAATAATTAATAATTGTGCAAATTTTCTGAGAAAAAACCGCTAGCTATAAAGGTGCAATATATATTCCGTCGTTTAAAGTAAAGTTATATTGTTATTACTAGTAACAAATTTAATACATGGAACTAATATTTCATATTTTATAAAGCTTAAGCTATATTACAACATTCAGTATAAACTACAGTTACATTTTTCAGCACATTAAAAACTTCACAGAATGTAGCTTTACATAAAAATCATGCAAACTCCCTTTCTTATATATCAAGAAATATAGGCTCAGATAGAAGAGAATCGCTGCTATGGTCGGGCATGGCATGATAACTTAGCTGGTAAGAGCTTCGGCACCATAAGGTCACCACTAAATTTTCCTATCGCATTTTTTTTTTTTTTTTTTGAATACTGTTTAACACCCGTTTTTGCTACAGAGGCACCACAGGCGGTGGGCACTGATGATATATGAGATGAAATGATATATTGGCAAAGTATATTTTTTAAAGAAGGAAACGTTCCAGGCCTAAGTTTAGGGCATCTCCCCGACATTTGTCATTTATGAGGACTGAGGAAAACCTGGAAGAAATTTCTGTCAGGGAGGACGGTCCCGGTGGAATTCGAATTCCAGACCTCCCGCTCACGAGTCCGCGCCTTAGAAACCTCGGCTGTCTATCTGATTTTGATAGCACTACTTGGCCTAACACGCGGTTTTTGTCAAAAAGATACATTTTCGTATAAATCAGCTCTTATACTGTGGTTAACTATACAAGCACTGGAAAATGTCGATAGGTCTCTTAGGGATAAACTCTCTGCAGCGAGGTAAGTTTAGGTATACAGGGGCAATAGACTTTGATGGGAGGGTTCGAGGCTATGGTCAGGCATTTAGGTGACTTTGAAAGTTTTCCAACTGGTTAGTCAAACTAACACATAGCTTGAAATCATATTTCAAATTAAATACTGAAATAATGTAATTACGAAAGAAATTTGGAATAATGCGGAAAGTAAACAGCAACATTTTTATAAGAAATAAGAACAATTTATATACCATAATTTAGAATCATTATAGAAATTTAGAGGAATTAAATTTTTCCTAATAATAATTATTCATCTATATATATATATTGTATTTTTAAACTAATAGTAACAATTTTGTATGTTACATGCAACATTTCCGAACTCTGTTTATATTTCTGTCAATAAAATTGTGTGAAATCAAAATAAATGCGCAAATTTGTTTTTATTATTTTAAATCGCCATTTTTTACGAGAATACTTCTTGCAAGCTGTTTTCTTCGCAAAAATTTTCTATTTTGGAATCAGTTCTAATTATTTGTATTCTACTGGTCTTTTAAGGAAGTCCGTTTGTTAAATATGTCGTAATTGTTCAACTAGATGTATTATTCATTTCATACTTTCAGTATTTCTCTAGCTGTATATTTCGCTTTTAAACATTTGTATTCTTAACAAGCTATAAATCGGGTGTTACCTAATTAGAATTGCATATATAAATACCTTTATTTAATTTTTACCCATATGTATTTTGTTCTCTTAATAACCGATTGATAATCTGAAAAAAGAATGTAAGCACTCTAGTAATATACGCATTTCTTTTTCTTATTTCACAAACCTTGCTGGACATAAATGTTTAATAACATCGAAGGAAAATACCAGCTGTAACGTAAAGCATATGAATTTATTTTGAACATCGTCATTAACAGTTTAGGGATATGATTGAGTTAAACAGAATGCTTTCGAAATTATTAAAGAACATAACATGAAAGAATGGAAAACAGAGGAACAAAAAAGATAAAACTGGGATAGAAAAAAAATGAAAACTTGAGAACCTGTGGATATTTATTTTGTAAACGTGCAACGTCCAGCCAATTGCCAAGGTATTTCCAGAAAATGAATAGAATGTATAATATGTTGGCAAAAACTAATTTGTAGTCCTTAGCGCTTAGTGCTGCCTAATGTAGGTTTTACCCATGCAACATATTCCGGCAGGATATTGAGCCCGAGCTCACCAGTTAACAACCAGAATGCACAAATATCCACTACGTGCAATTTATTCTCATTTTCATTGAAACAAATGTATAAAGGATAGTATAGATTAAATGCCGATGCCCCGAGGTCGTTAAGACCTGGACTTGTGAGCAGTAGGTCTAGGGTTCGATTTTCACTAAGACCGTCCTCCTTGACTGAGTTTTTTTCCAGATTTTTCTCAGTCCTCATAAATGTCAAATGCCGGAGAGGTACCCTAAACTTAGTCCTGGAATGTTTCCTTCCTTAAAAAATATCCTTTCCCAATATATCAATTCATCTCATGTATCACCAGTGTTCACCGCTTGTGATGCCTCAGTAGTAAAAACGGGCGTTAAACACTATTAAAAAAAACAGATAAACGTCGGTTTCTCTGAAGGGAAAAGGTACCCGGAGAAATGTAATTAAAACCCGCCTTTTAACCCCGCTTCGCCTACTAATAAAAACATACCTATCGCCCATAAAAATTCATTACCCGTATTTCTCTGTCATGGCATACAGAAACTCAGAAGCTTTAATATAACAATTTAGAACAGTTTTACGTACACATTTTAAAAAACAACACAAACACTTCTTTCCTTATACCAGCACGAGCTCTGACCGAATGAACACAGGAAACAAGATCAGAAGAAATGAGAGACAAGTGTCTCAGTAGTCCGTAGTAGAGTGCCAAGAGCGGCCAAGCTCAAGAGCGAAGGCTCTGTATTTGCAGAGAACCTAGCCTGGAAATCTAGGCTGGCTCACTATATTAACTTGGTGGAACAATAACAATTTTAAAAACACTCCCAGCAAACCGATCATCAGTGAGCATGAGAAAGCGTACCTCTTCCTCTATATGCTATATAGAGTATTAAGCGAAAACGCCCAACGATGATTCAAATAGAAAATGGTGCCACGCTCATCACGTCGCCCTATTTCCGAATGCCGCAAAGAATCAACGCTCGAAAGAGATATTTCTCAATCTCCTAGATCGCTATATAAGGTTCCTTATTCTTTCATCCCGTCATCTACTTTCATGCCGAAGTAACCCTTATTTTATTTTTTATTTTTTTCTTTCCTTCTTCTGCTGCCCCCCTCATCTCTCTGAAATTGACCGCAGGGTTCTAGAGAAGTAGGAGAAGTTAGAGTGCTTCAAGGGGATTCCATTCTCACCCTTGGAGCTAAGGGCTGGTTCTTCAAGAGGACACTCAGACCGACCAGTAGTTCGAGAGGGTGGTAATGACGTCACAAGGTCCGGATGGAGCGTGCGAAAATCGGAAATGTTCTCACCTCGCCTCATTTGTTCGTGGACTGGAGTGACACAAGTTCTTAACGCCTGTGTTCGCATTTGCGTTTACAGTGTTGGTCACCTCTGCCGTTAATATGTTCTTGAAACTGAAAGCTTTTTTCTGTTGGTACTGAGTAAATGTTTTTGTTCTTTCTATCCTTTAATCTACTTAGCTGAGTTTTTAAGTAAAGGAAGAACAAGTAAGTGTTTAATGGCACTGCAAGATAGTGTTATTCATTTTAGAATGTCACAATACTTCCGAATAATAATAGCGACTGAAAAAATAGCATGAAAGAAACAAGAAAAGTTTAAGATTATATTCTTAAAGTTAGAGTTTTGCTATTATTCATAGCATTTAACTTTCTAGTAGTGTCAGTTTTAATGGTTGTTTTGGTTTTCTTGTTAATATTCCTATTTTACAATAAGCTTAATCCCATTCCACATGGTTCTTGTACCGCAGAACGTGGAACAAGTCAATATGTACATTAACGATATCTCTATGAGGATGAAGGAGGTATAACAGAATATTTAAGCAGGAATACAAGGGGGGGGGGGGGAAGAGCGACTCGTTTCCTACATTGGCATATGCTATATAGTGATATTTTATTTGTATTTCATAACTGAAAAATATGTCATACTGCAAAGATATTCTGTAAGATCAAATTTTAATTTTTCCGATCATGAGAAAAATAACAATTTCAGACTAATTGCTAGAGCACTGTACATCCTGATGCACTTACAATAAACTCCTTTTTAATAACAAAATAAATTTGCAATGATCTATGCAAATTACTCGTTTGTCTAGTGTTGCATATTTTTAAAAAAAAATTTGTTTATTGTTAATGTTAAAGTTCATAAGAGAACATGTATAGTCACAAGGTACTGTTAAAATGTTTAATATTTGAAATAAATGACTACATGGTTTTCTATTATTCGTACTACAAATTATTTGTGTTGCTTACTTTTGCAATATAAAAACATGTTCGCATTCAACTGATTCCTCAGAAATTATTTCACAATCTATAAGAAATATACATAATTTATGTTTTTGAAGGTAGTTTCAGAAATAATATGATACAATGAACGACGTGTATTTTAATTTTGGCATAACATAGTCCTTACATGCTTTACGATTTAAATATTTGTCCATTTGAAGACCTGGGATTTTGTATCATCGTGTTTGTCTAGTATAAATTCTAACAGTAGGCCATAACAGATCCACTTCCGTGGTCTAGTGGTTAGTGTAGCTGACTGCTGGCCGGGAGGCCCGGGTTCGATTCCCGGTATCTGCTTAGAAATTGTTGTAAGGGAGGTCCACCAGCCTCGTGAGGACAATAGGGAAGCTGGCTGATGGAGAGGTGGCGACCTCCGATCTAGTAAGCCGCGGTATAGCGACCAGCGGGATACGGTGTGCAGATCATATGCCCCCCCCCCCTGCAATACTGCATTCTACCAATGATATCCCGTGACGGAGATAGTAGACGCAGCGGTCGTCGCGGTAAAGCTCAGGCCCAGATGGGGCTATAAAAGTGTATGGAGAAAGAGGTCATAACTGATCATTTATGTATACTTTAAATCAAAATTTCTATTAGAACATCGATAATTAAATTTTGCAAAAGCACTGCTCTTTTCAAACAAAATAAACAATTCAGTCGGGCATCTGTTTATTATAATTAGCTTTAGTTATAAGATTGCATTTTTTGACTCTACCAGTAATTTAACGTATTGTTGTCATTTAAACACCCAAATTTCCGCAGCTAGGGCTTTTTCATTAAAAAAATATATTTTACAACAATCTTCACAAGTGAAGAACGTTAATTGAGAGAGTAGGTAATTTCTGTTCCAGGGTACAATTTGCTAGAGCGGAGATCGCTAAGAGGTCGCTTGTTCCCGCAAGCGTCGTATTTCAGCAAAGCATTTTCTGTTTTCTGCCACGCTAATTGATAATTTTGCCGCGCGGCAGTAGCGGTTCCGTATACACGAATTAACACTGTAATAGTCTTGGTGCCGTAACCGCCTTACTTGGCAACCTCATTCCTTTCGCGCGATATCACACCAAGTACTGTGATTTGCGAAAACGCTCTTAAGTGTTGCTATCCAGTAGTGACGGTTAACTTAATGATGACCTGTAAACAAAAATTATATGCCCTGTAATATAGTTTCCCACAAAAGTATATGAAAATAACTTATGGTGATATGCATGAAAGATGTTGCAAGTTTATGCTCTTAGCTTGATATAATTTGTGATTACGTGTAAAAATACAAACAGACAAGTTTATAGCCCAAAATAGTGTTCGCCATTATCATAGTCTGCAACGCACTCTTTTACACTACTTATTAACGCTGCTTTTGATTAAAACTTCATTATTTCAACATTGTTTCGCGCTACATCTAGCAAATATTGAAAATGATAAATTAAGTTAAGCCAATTTCACGGGTCTTCTCCGATACAATCCGGAAGTGGAAAAAGAACATGCATTTAGAAACATCTTGGCGTATCTCCACAGTTTTGGTCTGAACTTCAGTCCGAAACAGTTATATAATTATTATGTCTTTTTCCTGAAAACTAATGCTAGGATTTAATCTGCTGAATGTTTAGCTTGAAATATTTGTGAGAGGAAAGAGCTACCCAAAAGCTACAACAATACTTCCCCAAAAGGAGGCAATGAGACTTGAAAATTGCAAATTTATTTTTATGAACACCACTCAGGCATTTAGAGATCCGTTGAAGCACAAGGCTAAAACTAAACCTATATGTGAAAAAGAACCCAATAAACCTTTGAAAGAAGCAATGCGGGGATATTCTAGTAGCTATAAACATGTTGATGGAAAAAGACAAAAGTTATTATTTGTTCAACAACTTATAAAATGAACTTCCTACATTCCGACCTACCTTCCCGAAAATCTTGGTGACGAGGAAGAGAGTGAAATATTTCATCAGGATACCAAGACATTGAATGCAGATATCAGGTAGACGGTATATCAATATCATAACGGACTGTTGCTGAATGTTACACAGGCATAAGTTGCTTACAAAAGCAACAAATGTAGCTTAGAGGAAAACCGAAAAAGGTATTATTCATTCATAACAGTAAAAGCCATAATTGCATTCATTTCCCAACATTTTCTGGTTGTGAAAAATGCATACATGTGTGTATATATATATATATATATATATATATAAAATAGGGGGTTATATTTAAACTGAACTCACCAAGCTACCTAATAACTGGTTAAATATTATCAACAATTTTTGTGGAACCCATTTGTGTTGATCAGTGATACCTTGGCAAGTATTACGAACATCTTTCATTTATTTGTAATAACAAATTACGATTTTCCTTTTCTAAATGTCAATAACACACATTCATGTTAAGTCAATTTATTCTCACAGGTTACAAAATATTACTGTTAGATTTTTTAAAAATATTCTTCATTTTGATGCTACATGTTTAGTTTTGTCAAAATTTCTGTACCTGTGTTAATAAATTTAGCATTTAACTAAAAACAGACAAAGGTAAATGTTATTAGTAACTATAACAATTTACATTATTCTTCTTAAACATGCTCTAGTCTTCTACATTAACTGAATTACATTAAATAGCCTTCAGAAAACTGGTAACAAACAGAAAAATATTTTCAACTTTCTGAAACAAATATTTAATTGAAAAAATAATTATTCCAATCCGAAGAACTTCATCTGGCAGGCCAGACGCAACAAAAGACTTCAAGGGGGTCAAAAGTTTATGTTACCACCCACTCTAAGCAAAACTTAGACACCTAAAGCACCTTCATATGAATGCTTATTGCCAGTTATCGACTGGTGATCTAGTGATAGCCATACTTGCCTCGTAGACCCACGGTCGCGCGTTTAACCCCGAACAGGCTTGATGGATTTTTAGAGCATAAAAATCCTGTATGGCTTCCTTCAGAAGGGAAGTAAAGTCGTGGATCCCGTGTCGTACATTTACGGCACGATAAAGAACCTCAAGCCTGAAAGATGAGGTCTCTGAGCAAAATTTATCGGCCGTTTCACACCCTGAATAGAATAGGATACTGATGATCTGAGATGTTAAAGAGCATCCATAAATAAAACAGATCACTAACAAAAAGCTAATGAATAAAAATCTTAAATAGCGTCTTAAATAAAATAGTTCTTACTAATTGCTTCTTCTCACATTTGACTAGTTACTCTAATATGCCCTCTACCTCTTTTAAGCTTCAAGTCATGTGACTCCTGTCTTATCTTTATTTAAAATTTGCTGCTCTCATTCCTAAGACTGTATTCGTGTCAATAAAGTGTTTTGTTATCTAATTTATCTGTTGAATGGAATAAAATATAATGGCCTAACGTTTACCAGAGTGCGAATTAAATATAATCGTTACTCTTTTGCGTTACTACTCTACTGATACATTTATTTAATATTCTAGAAGTCTCAAATGTCCATTTTGGTTGGGGACTTTTTCTAACTGTAGATAAACACTGCATAATGCGGGAAAATATCGGATGGTAGGTGAGCAAGGTGGGCCACTAAAATTGAAAACTTTTCCCTTCTGCAGCTGTAAATGTGATTTTTTTAGCGCCATTACAAGAGCATGTGGTTATCTGGCGTTGAGAAACATTCGAAATTAATTCCGCACTCTCACCCCATTCCCTGACACATTTGCAGTGTCCACTCCCTTTGGGGATGTTAAGTGAAATCGCATGTTTCCAGCATACCCACTAACGCAGAGCCTTAAGGGCCATAAATCATTTACTGAAATATCCGCAATGGATGGCGTGCACGGCTCGAGGTCCTGTCAACCCCAAAAAATACGTGTGTGATACAATGTTGCTTCTGGCGATGTCCTTGTTCCCCTGTCAAAATGGTAAAATGGCCAACGCATTGTTGCGATCCTTGGGCCCACAACTGTGTGTTATGAAGGAATAATTACAAAAAACTGAAATGAACTACTCACTTTACATGCTTGGGAAAAGAGGGAATTCAGTTATACAAACAGGTGTCTTAAAGTTTTCAGAAACAACATACAAAAATAACTCAATAAATACAATTAAAACAAAATACAATGAGCGACATAAATAAAGCGCCACATAAAAACTGTCGCATTATTTTTTTTTTTACATTATCATGAAATTTACCTTTATTAATTTACGAAAAACTTAACAGTAGTATAAAATATGAAACTGACAGAGTAGCTGCATAGAAACGATCAACCATAACTTTAGCTTTTCAGATCGTTTCACTACTGTCATAATCAACTAGCTCCCCAAACGTCCTCAAGAGGCAGGGAGAATCCGTTACAGAGCTATCTTTTTGGAATAGTTCTAAAAAACGGACAACTAGGCATGAAGGCGCTAATGATGTACTTAAGAATTTCTTAAATATTTTTTAAATAATTCTAATAGATTTTCAGAACACGCAAAGCTGCAGTTACATCAACTGGGAGACAGATATGGAAGCAGAATCCTAAACACGCATTTACACAAATATGAAAATATAAAATTAAGTGTATTTGTGAAACAAAGCGGCATTACATATTAGAAAACAAGAACTGCGGTTTTAACTCACAGATAATACACTTTTTTTACAGTGTTCACAAAATGTAACTATTCTGAGGCATTTAATATCCGTAATCCAAATTTTGGCCCAGGCGATAACGCTTGAATCTCGAGATTTTTCGTGATTTTCCTCAGTTCATTTTTATAAAGAATAAATGCCGGATTAGTATTTCTCTACCACGGATTCACCTTCCATTTCATCATACATCTTCACTCCTCCCTCTATGTGTATGCGTCTTTCTGTGTTTGTGATGTCTTCGAGGCGTCCCTGACATTGCACTGAACTCTGTGTGTCCGGGGATTAATTGCTTCCCTTAAGATTACTGACCCGAACATTGGCTTGTTAATCCCGAGAGTTCTATACCAGAGGAGAGTAACTGGGCTAAAGAAGCAATCTCCCATAAGGCCGGGTGTCAGGGCGTAACTTTATAAATGACTATGAAAAGTCAATGCTGGAGGAAGTCAATACAAAAATGCACGAACAGGGACAAAGTGTCAAGGCTGATCCCATCTAAAATTAGTGTGTTGTTTTGTATGTGCTCATTTTATTGACAAATTGAAACATTGCCATGTTTAAACTATCAAACCCGGCCAGGACCGATGGATTTTTTGGGGCGTAAAAATCCTAAGTATGGTTTCCTTCGGAAGGGAAGTAACACCATGGGTTCCGTGTCGTACATTTACGGCACGATAAAGAACCTCAAGCCTGAAAGAAAAGGCCTCTGAGCAAAATTTGTTGGCCGTTTCACGCCCTGAATTGAATGGGACGCTGATGACCTGATATGTTAAAGAGTTTTCATAAATAAACCAAATCAAAAATTGTTTAAACTAGTCGCTGTCTTTGGCATAGCGGGCGAATTGCCAATCATACAGCCCGCTTATTGGAAGCATAATAATTATTTTTATGTCACTGTCAGCCAGAGGTGAAGTTTTCGTTTCTGTGAAGGCCTGCCTCGTTTAACGTATATCCCATAAGCCGTGTACCCGGTCTTCTCCAGTTGATTATGCCTACCCTCTTCTGGAGTTTGGTAGAACTTGAAGCCTGGCAGAAGGACCGGAATGCAGATGATATCAATTTAAAATATATTCTTTCACCAGTTTTACTTTTATTGTGGTAAAGTGGAATAATGTAATTGTTTTATTTTACAGTAAATACAATTTACTATCACTTATATTATTTAAAATCCATTGTTAAACTTCTTAAATTGTTTTAGTTCATACGGAATCCCATACCGTTTGGCTACTCTGTACACAGGGGAACTAGGTGTATACAGAATGAAACGGTAAAAAGTTCAGTAAAACGTCAAGAATTGTTTGATGCATTTGCACAGAAAAAGAACTGGAGAATTACGTTTACATAGGAACAGAGAGATTTAAGGATGAGTTGTGCAACCATGAATTTTTTTAAATAAAATAAAGAATTGAATTTAAATATCACTTACATTATTGATAGTCACGTTCTATAATTTTGAACTTGAAGGCATTTTATGATAACATTATAGGAACATTTTTGTGTTATATATTTAACAGGTAATTAATTTTGACATCCATGTCTCAGCCTGCCCATGTTGGTCACTTGGTGCCTGATCTGGTCTGAAAGCCTCGGTCTTCA
The DNA here is from genome assembly GCA_030762175.1 of Metallyticus violacea. Lineage (NCBI taxonomy): Eukaryota > Metazoa > Arthropoda > Insecta > Mantodea > Metallyticidae > Metallyticus > Metallyticus violacea. The sequence continues at coordinate 5,814,632 of CM060841.1, forward strand.
CTGCGCCTTCACAACATGGACTGCTGGTCGTGAAAGCTTCAGTGTTTCTGTCTTTCTCCTTGTGGTAGTTAAGCAGTTTGTGTAAGAGTATTTTGCAATAATATTTTGCATTCCCAGTGACACAGAAAAATATCCGGCTATCCCAAAAGATATGGGACACCGTGGTAGACATGCCCTCCTCATCTGTGCACTCTCGTTCTCCCTTCGCCGTCCTATGGTAGATGATCTTCCTAGCGAAGCTTGAATTCTCTGTGTGGCGCTTCTCTGATTTGCTGTACTCCGTGTATTTTCTTTTGGAAATATAATCATAATACAGAACTGTGGTGTCACTGTCTGCAACCATGGCGCTTAATGCTGCCTTTTGATTACTTTAGCAAAGCTTCAAAAACTCTTGAGCTGAACTGCATCCACCTTCCTGACCTCCTTCTTGTGAATGACTCAAAAGACAGTTGAGACAGAATGCCTGACTCTAGTTGGGATTTCTTTGATACATTGCGCATCAAAATGATTGAATCTTCGTAATCTGCTCTATAAACCGACCATTTAAATGTTCTCTCTATCTCGAAAGGCTTTAGCCCATTTCTGTGTGGTAGAATATAAAGGAAACCTTCTTTGCTGTATGGTGTCACAGTAAGGTGCTGGATTTTAAACATTTTAGCAACTTAGCTTGCCACATCTTGTCAAACGAGTCCTCTAGTACTTAGTAGTTAGTATGCGTACCTCTCCACAAATGGTGCAGCAAACCATAGATTTTAAAATGGGCGATAATTTTGCATTTCAGACAGGCAACTTTTGGAATCCCATGGGCTATATGAAATAAATATGATTAACGAGCAGTTAAAAGTATTTTCCTCGCTCAAAGTTCTCTGTGTTTCAATTTATTTAACTAATAAAAATGTCATAATAATGTAAACTATCTAAAAAGCATATATTTGGACTGGAGTCCGCCCTGAACTATATGAGAAGAATTCTTTCCCACTTTGCTTTAAGGGAAAAAGCAGTTAAAACTGGTTACGTAACTGATTATAGATGGTTATTGTTGTGCTTTATGAACTGGTTTTTCCCCTTTCCCTGTTGGCGTAACCCTCAACATGAGTTTAAAACAAAAAGTGCTTTTCACTGCATCATTTTGCACTCATGAAACCTTTCCTGAGTGGTTTTCCTGCAACCCTGAGAGTCGAATCATTGCGAAGACAGCTGTAGGCATGCCTCGACGAAGTTATTGCTCGGATAATTCTCTCGCTTCTAGTGTTTGCATCCACTTGGGTGAACCCAACAGCTCACAGCCGAACAAGTCAGCCATTCACTGAGCTCGATTGTACGTAATACTAAACCCACCTTGTAATAGGTACTGCTGAAATTCATGACTTCATTTCATTCTGGTGTATTCCCTAATTCCCTATTCTACGACATTGAGTCTGTCCCTACATGATTGTCAAATGTATGTGCATGTTTATATTGAAAATAATTTAAATACTCGTATATCTAACTCTTAATAAACAGCAAATCAGACATCTCTTATTCAGTTAAGTGCCTATTCTCAAGTGGCTATTTGGTGTATTGTAAAAGTGATGCAAGTGTTTCCGTCCATGATTTGTAATACACTGTTAAATACCAAAGCATTGCTTGTAGAACAAATTCCAGGAGGTAGGAAATTTAAAGGTAAAATAACCGAAAAAAAATTAAGGAACAAGCAAACTTTGGATGTCTTTACCTTTTAATTTATTGCTCATCTTCATTTCCCAAAAGAGCTTAGTTCTCAGCCTGGCCTTCTGCATGGACAAGGTCAGTTACTGATTGACACCTTACAGTACTAATTTCTCAAACTAGCTGATAAAAATTCAGGGCGTTTGTAGCCGACAAAAAGAGAACCAAAGTATAGTGGCCTGCAGAGCAAATCGTTCAGTACAATGCAGGTGCTTTATAATTGTTTGAGAGTATTCAGTTTGTTAAGTTCACATAACTTTTGTTCAAAGTTTCATCTTTCATCCTGACTGAGTTTTGTCTCTTTAAAAACAAAAGACTACAACCTAGAGAATAGTAATAGAATTTTAATGGCTCGGTAACTAACATACGCTTTCTGCCGAAAGATGCTGCGCTATCAACAAACATATCCTTCCGCGCTTATGCTGGAGCACAGATATGCAACTCAAATGTTAATAATCTGTGACCGCATCGAGCGCCAATTTTTGTGTCATCCCCCCGGCGAGTCCATACCGCTGTCATGAGAGGTCGGCAATGCAAGCCTTACTAGATTTATTTCTTTGTAATAATATCATTTTCTGTTTGTGTGAATTCAATTTTGTTATTTTAACACAGTTGTTTCTTTGCTTGAAGAGTGTATACATTTTTTGGCCATTGCAAATAAATTTTTGTTTTGAATACCTAATACTAATAGAAAGTACGCTATATTAACCGGTATCTCTATTATAATTATATTAGCGCCTCTTATAGCGTCATTATTTTAGTGTTTAAACATTTTATATTTATTTATTTATTTTTATAATAAGGCAAAGTATAGATTTTTAATACATTCTCATTTAAACTACATCACGCTGTGGTTTTCATATGAAGAACAACTTCTAACAAAAAGCATTGCTGCAACACCCAGTGGCTCATATAAGTTCAAATTGTGACGGAAGGCCTAACACTTTTGTTAAATTGCATGATTATGGGAGCTTTAAATTCCATAAAAAATTCAAGGTTGTAAATTTATAATTTTTAACCATAGGTTTAATAAGATTTCTCTTAAAACTTGTATTCTATTAAAGAGACACTTAAATTAGATACAATCGCATGTTCAGTTTGTATTAATGTCTTGCATTATACACATAAATTAAAAAGAACATTCCGTGCTGTGTTGTACTTTTCCTTATATCCAGAGTATAGGAAACTACAAATTATTACTACCGTCTGTAGAAGAGCTGATGGCATGAGTAGTTTTGCTGTGTGTAATAATAATAATAATAATAATAATAATAATAATAATAATAATAATAATAATAATAATAATAATAAAACTGAAAAGAGCACACAACGTGAACATTTTTCACGATTACACCGCCACGGGTTGCCGAGGTCGATAAGGCGCGGACTTGTAAGCGGGAAGTCTGGGATTCGAATCCCGCCAGGACCGTCCTCCCTGATTGAGGTTTTTTCCAGGTTCTCATCAGTCCTCATAAATGGCAAATGCCGGGGAGGTATCCTAAACTTAGGCCTGGAACGTTTCCTTCCTTAAAAAAATCCTTTCCCTACAAATAATTTCATCTCATATATCATCAGTATCCAATCGCATGTGGTGCCTCTGTAACAAAAACGGACGTTAAACACTCTTCATTCATTTACACACGAATACACTTGTCCAATCTCGCGCGTACTCATTTACAGTTGTTCGCATGTCCCACTGGCCTCGTGTTTAAACAAACATACTGCGCGGCGTCACGTTTTGACATTTATTATTATTATTATTATTATTATTATTATTATTATTATTATTATTATTAGGTCATGTGTACTATGAATTGCGTCTGACCTTGATTTCACTTAGTTTAATTCCAGTTAGAACATACTAAATCTCGTAAATGTATTTATCTTTGAATAAAACTTCAGAAGAACCTTATTATAAAATAGCTATAAAATTAATTAATTCAACAAAGAAACTGAAAAAATATATTTTATAAATAGCTATCGAAGATAAATATTTTTAATACCTTTAACAATGCCAGAAGTTAACAAATGTCGCTTTTTGAGTTATAGATATTGCGAATGTAAAAAAAAAAAAAAAAAAACAACAACAACAACAACAACAAAACAAAAAAAAACATTTGAAAAAATCTGCATCAATTTTAAAATTTTCATTTAGCATTTTTAGTACTTCATTGTTTTCTAATTGATTCTTACTTTTATGGATTTTAGAGACTGAAGACGAATTAATGCTTGCACATTTTGCTAGTAGTGTGAGTTTGCCTGACACTACTTTTTCAGAAATTATATTTTTTGTCCATGTCCTTCATTGATTCAGTGAACCGATTCAGGAAAAAAATTGAACTGACAAACTGTATCAAGTATTTCTGAAATCACCTTTAAGAATAAATACTTTCCATAAAGGTATACCATGCCTCCACAACTTGGGTGCTTGGACTGTTTCCATAGCAATATCGCTTAATCCTGGCCTGCAGGAAGTTTGGCATATATTAAAGTAGTTTTTGACAACAGCAATAACTTGGTTTGAAATACATGGCGGGAACAAAGAGTTGAGAATGTTTTGGAAGACGTTTTTCATGAACGAACCTTACCCTTTTCTCTTGCTTCAGTTGACAGAGAGGGGGGGGGGCGTTATACAGAATGGGTCAGGAGTTTTCGATAGATCTCACTATTTAAGCAACTTTGATGTGTTCTCTGACGCGTCGTTTATCACTGCACCCTTCTTTGTTTATTTTTACGTTCGTGTGTAAATGTGTAATGTTAAACAATATGAAGATGTCTTGTCCTCGCCGTGTACCTCTGTGTTTAGTCGATGCCTATGCTGTTGAATGCAAGCATCCATTGAGAATGAACCGCGTTACTGGAAGGTTAGAGGAAACAGTCAACCGGCTTAAGGCAGCTGTATTTTTTTTTCTTTGGGTACTCGTGCAGTGTGTCGTGTACAAGATCGCAGTTGAGCAAGACACGAACTGGTTAAGCAAATACTCGCTACTTTTGATAAAATGTGACATAGACCTACCCCTATGAGACACAGTGTACAATATGAGCAATCTAAATGGACAACAATGATAACTTCACTTCAAGTATGGGATTTACTTGAAATGTCATTTGTTGTTTACTGACAATAATCTGTTTAGGTGTGACAGGTTTGGATTATTCTAGGTTACAGGAACAACCCCGTAATGATGCACCCCAATGTGCAGGGAAAAAAATAATTTTCACTCATATTGGCTTACAGGATTAAATTGAAAATTAATGTTATGTTTCATACTAATTAGTTTGATTTGCTAATCGATTTTCATAAAATTCTGAAAACTGTATAAAAACCTCTTTTACATAGAGGTAAAATACAAAATTTGCTTCACCACAATTGATATTTGGGCTCACAATAACAACGGTATTAGGTATTTTGATTTTTAAGATATTCTATTCATTTTAATCGACTGATCATTTTTAAATACTTTTACATAGGACTTGAAATGTTGTTTTTATTTTTTGAAACTAAAGGTTATAAGCATTAATATCTTGTCTCTTAAAAATTGCATTAATTACAACAATGTGAATTTCGACTTTCATGAAATACTTGTTGTCCTTGGGTTGCGCTCTACAGACATAGTATGCCTATGGTGATTTATTATCTGTGAATGCGTTACATGCTTTCCCATCGACCGTAGTCATAATAAAATTGTGATGGACTTTTAGCTGCGTAATGCCACCAAATACGTTGCAAGGCGTGAGTTATACAATTTGTACTCTAATGATCTCAGTTTCTTTCTTTGTTAATTCTGTTTCTATTTAAAACAAAAATTTTACAATTCTACAAAATCTGGTTGCTGATAGATCGAGTGTATTCTGTCAAAAATGTGTTTTTTTTTTCAGTTTTATTCGTGTGAAGTCGAAGCGAGACCCACAAAAATGAAAAACATGTTTTTGTTGCTAAAATTTTGTTCAGGAAGGTTCTGCTTATAAATATTCTGCTCTGAACTTCCATCACATTTCCTTTACAAACGAGAATTAAGGTATTGACCACATCCGCCTATAAGTACTGCCGTGTAATGTGCTGTAGGTGAACCAATTCGTGTACCTTTATTTCTGCAAAGGTTTCTTCAGGTTAATAATACAGATTTTTGATCTCCAAAATTTATAATATGAATATAAATCTCGCAATGTTGATTTTTAGATTGATTTATATTCATATTTTTGTGCCCATAAAAAAGCTAAAGTTTTCTCATTGCTATAGTTTCTAATTTGTTCTTTCGACCTTAATTCTCAAATTAATTTTATGTTTTTTGCTCTTTGTAGGTATGCCTCAGCCAATTTCCTAATAATATTCCCTTCATTTTTTTTTTCTAGAAGCACGAAAACTTAGTTTCTGCAGCAAAACTAATTTCCTTAGTGCTGCGAGTTTTTAACTAAAGAGTTTTCTAGGTCAACTCTGCTGGACCCTGTCTCAACGCGTTTAACACTTCTTGATATCAAACTTTGAATTTCACCAGATAACATAAATTCAGCATTCTAACCCCACTACATTATATTTAAAACATCGTTCCAAATGCCCAGAGCCTTTTACGCAACAAGTTGTTGATGATCAAGAGATACGCAAACGGAATAACATAAACACCCAAGTAAGAAGTCTATAAATACCTTAAGTCAGCCTTAATACAATCTGTAACAATATTTAAGTAATAATTAGGTTTAATTAAACAAGTCAAAAATCCATTTTTGTTTATCTAGGTTCGTAAAATTGAACACTGTGTCACGGAGTAAAGAATTTCTTCAGGCTCGACACAGACACTTTGAATATCTTTTACAATCTGCCCAAGGGTACACGTATGCCTGCTAAATGACGCGTCACAAAACACAAAAACTGCATTCGTGTTACTGCCATTGAAGAACTCTACGAGTTCGAAATATAGCGATTTCAAGTGTGACTTTATCTTCAGTGTTTTATGCTTTTAAAGCTTCTGTAATTACTGTTAATTTATATGTATCGCATTCCTCCAAGTTATAGAATCTTGTTTATGGGTATTTTATAGACTATTTATCATATATCAATTTCCGAACATCGTTTATCACAACCAATCCTGAATTTATGTATTACATAAATATATTTAATTTCGTTTTCATTTCAGTTTTAAAAAATTGTGCACTATGCATCCTTTAGTTAATATTTCTAGCATTTTATTGATATAAAAATGCAACTTTCATGTCGGATGCATTGCAGGTCTAGTTCTCTTGACCATAAGAGGAACCGGCACTAATGCTAATTAATTCCTGTAGGTTGAAAACCTCGTAAATCAAGCGAGCGTGATAAATAACTCATTATGCTAACTACATCAGCGGTAACAAGATAGATCAATTTTGGCAGCGGTGTCGAACCGCGAGAACGTTCGGGGTAGCGTTTCATTCTCACTGATGGAAATGAGTAATAGATCTTTGTAGCTGAAGATACTAAAATAAATTCCAATCTTTATTTCACTTTTATATTATGTAATATTCGTATTACTGTTCCCATAGCCATTGAGAAACATAATGTATCCAAATAGAGAACAATAGCGAACACTCTGCAAGTGGCCGAGAAAAAAAAACCTAAAAGCATTTAGTAATGTCTACCTGCGAAAAGTCAAACCCCAACCCAATATAGACTTTAAATAAATATTTTAAATGTTATATCACATAAATAAATAGGGAATATAATTTATTATAAGATTTTGTAAAATTTACAGCAAATAATTACTAATATTTATTTTATGAATAAATAAACAGAGACAATATTAAATACTCTTTTATTCCTATATAAATTTCATGAGGGTATTAATATCTCTGAAAAGCACCGATTTGTTAGAATGTCCATAGAAGTTGTTTTAAAAATGGGTATAGAAAACATGTTACATTTTTCGACCCATGTGTTTGAACGCAAAAGAAAAGGCTGGTGATTGGGGTATCGTGGCGCCGTAGAATTCGTTTGTTCTTACGAGAACGAGCATTAAGTCACCTAGCTTCAACGAACCTCTCCAGTTTTTCTCGTTGCACTACAAACGCTAAGCTAAATTAATAAGTAGTTTTTTTGTAAATCTGTTTTGAAAACAAATAATTCTAAGTGGAACATATACAGAGAGTACCAAAAAATGTCTACGCATTTCAAGCAAAGGAAAACATGTACTAACATGACAAAACTGAATTCACACAAACAGAAAATAATGAGCATTAATCATCTTAGACTTTTACAGTTACAACAGTTGCTCAAAATGCCCACCATTGAGTCGATACACTCCTGAGTACGTTGAACTACTGATTGAGCAACGTTTGCGAAAGTGTCCTCAGCGATTGCAGCACATGCCGTTTCAATTTCTTCTCGAAGTGATGCCAGTGTAGCTGGTCTGCCGAGATCTGCCCTTGTGGAAATCGAATACGGTACCATGAGTCTCAAATTTGTCTCGAATGCGTGCAAGTGTTACTCGCGTTGGCGGTTCTGTTCTGTACATATGTCTCCATTGCCTTTGAACTTCAACAATGTTCTCGGTTTTCCAATACCACTTCAAAACTTCTTTCCTCTGTTCAAACGATAATCGTGGCTCCATTTTGTTGTAGCAACGCTAGCATAACGTAATGTGAGTCACATCTGTTTACAGAACATCATACGATATTGTTCGCTTCATTTTTTCATTGTTGATTTACCTGTCACGTAGCAACGCTATCATAATGCATGTGAGTCACATCTGTTTACAGAACATCATACTACACATTACTGTTGTTTTTGGGTCCTACTTTGAAATATATTAAATAGATATCTACTGTGAAAGTGTGTATACAAGTTTGACACTCTGTATATTTATTACTTGATTTAATATAACCGTCATTGATAAAGGTTCTAATATTAAATGTATTATTATCGTATTTTTATTTGTGTACGTTTATTTTCCCGTGATTAATTTAAACATTTATGATTAAAATTCAGACTGAGAACATTTCTGTCACATTAAGTCATAATACAAATTAGGAAATAAGTCATATTTTAAATCATTCAGATTAAAAAGTTTCTAATTACAGTACTATTTTCATTGATATATATTTACAACCGGTACACAACACAGGTATCTAGTTTGTTAGCAGGAGATGTTCTTTTTTCTAATTTTGTCGTCTGTTTTACAATTTTGATAAAGTGGTTCCCTTCCTGAGACAAATCCTTAAACATATCCGTTAACCATTCATGTATCACGTAATATTGAGATATAAAGAATACAGCTACCGTTTGTTTCACTGCACACATTTCCTGTACCAAAAATCACTACTAAAATGCATGCAGCGTTGCTGTTCCGTTCTTCTCAGCCTCCGTTGCTTTAATGAAGCCCCCAGCCCTTCTTTTCAAGGAGCACTTCGCATCTTATGATATCTGCAAATGTGGTCTATGTCGCATTTAAAGCTCCATACTGATGTACTTCACGATTTTCACCATTACTACACAATTGGAGAAGCTTATTACGAACGTACTTTATCCAACCCCTGAAAAAGTAAATATGTTCTATTAATGTAAACAACTTTGAGAATATATAGTGTAAATCAAAATAATATGTATAGAATTTCTAAGCCACTGCTATATAAATTTAGGGTATGCACCATTTTGACATTAATATTAGTTGTGAGCTTCGAAAAGAAGATGCTTAGTTTTAAAATTAAATATTTACGTAATAGAGGACATTATGATTGTTTTACAGCCGTTTTATTAAGTGCATAAAAAGTACGAGTCTTGATCATTCATAAAAAAATTTGTTTCTTTGTAGTTAACGCCTGCAGCCTCCCATACTATTTGTTCCTATCCCTGAGGTGCCTACTTTTTATTATTTATTACTTTTTTTTAGCCCTTTTCTGCTCACAAATTCAGAGTACAGGTTTTTTCACGCTCTATATTTATGTATGCTGTCCCATTCCAAGTTTGCTAAAAGTACAACACTTCATTTAGATATTTCATTTAAAAACTGTCACAGTTTCAGAAATGTCTGTTACTGTAATAATAGTAAAGCGTTAGAAGCATTAATACTGGTTTAAGTATATCAATCTCGAATTTTGTCGCTATCAAAGTACTAATGAAGCGCAACAATAATTATGTATGTGTATGCATTCTCTAAATAAACTTTAATCCTAGTGAATATATACCTTGTATTGTAATCACTATTTTGATTGCCAATATTACAATATATTTATTACCTAAATACCTCCCCCTTTTCGTAATCAGCTGATATTGCACATATTACGTTTGTTTTTATTACGATAGCTTAATATCTAAAACTTATATATTTAAAGCATTTGCTTTAAATGCCAACACAATTTATATCGGTTTCCATTGTATTCCATAGGCTAGAGAAAGCCCCCTTATTTCAATTATGTGATGAAATATGACTCCCACTTAGAACATATTTCAGAAACAATATTACGATAATCGCTGGGTGTCAGAACTGGTGAGTATAGTCGCTGCAGTTGTGCTTCAAGTTCTCTGCTTTGTCATAAAGTACATTGGACGTATCAGGGGTAGAGTTTAATATTTAATGTGGCAGGAATTTATTCGAACTCTAGTCGGTCCTGGTGGTGTAGTGGTAGCCATACTTGCCTTCTAAACCCAAGACCGCGGGTTCGATTCCAGCCAGGATCGATGAATTTTTTCGGGCGTAAAAATCCTAAATATGGCTTCCTTCTGATGGAAAGTAAAGCCGTGGATTCCATGTCGTACATTTACGATACGAAAAAGAACCGCAAGTCTGGAAGAAGAGGCCTCTGAGCAAAATGTATCAGCCCTTTCATGCCTTAAATTGAATGGAACGCTGGTGACCTAGGATGCTAAAGAGCGTCTGTAAATAAAACAAATCAACTATAAATTATTTGGACTGCTAATTTCGGCTCAAGCCTCACATTGTATTCTCAGTTGTTCTAGGTCTCAGCTCATAACTAATTGTGTTGGGAGTCTAATGCTATCATCTTCCAAGCTGTGGTCATTTTGTATATTTCTAAATTTATTCCCGGTTTATACATGTTACATCACATGTTTTCTTTGATAATATCAGTTGTATATGATACATAAATGCAAGAAAAAATATTAACTTCAAGAGTTACTCTCAGCTGATTTTGACACTGCAGTCTATAACCGTTTAAAGCATGTATTTCATGCTTCATTCTAAGTTTGCAAAGAAAATTGGCTCAGAATTGAATAACATTGTAAACTAAACTTTAGGAACCCTAAATTTTAGTTGCCATCTCATTGGCAATGCCCATACCTATCCGATATTTGTAGGTTTTCTTTGACAAAAAAAAATTCATTATTAATGTCTATTAGCTCTTCCCTCCATATCTCAAATTTGGCTGCAATTTCTTGCGTTTTTGTTGTTGAAAAGAGTATACTTTCAATTTTTGGTAAGCAGGCCATTTTTTTTGTAATTAAAAAAAGTTGTGTGTTTTTCGTACATGTTTTATTTGTGTATATGTAACTATTAATCTTATCAGAAACATCCTTTTGTACGATCAGATTGTTTCATGCTGTTTTGTAAACGCCAGTGTCCGATTTCTGTGTTATTGATCTTCTTTGAGGGTGTAGCACGCGAATCTCTGGTCGGGATATGTTGCTTAAGTTCACTCTTACCCGTAAAGGTAAATACAAGACGATCTTTTTATGAAAAACTGTGTTTCATTAGTGTGCATAGTGCTATTATCTTCAGTGGTTTAAGAAATTTACGATTAAGGTTCATACTTTGTATGTACAATTACCTGATTTTTGCTTTAGCATCAGTCATTGTTGCTCTCGCAGGATTATCTAGGAAACCCATTGCAGTCATACATAAATCTCATGTGCCACTCTTACAAATATCGCGTCCAAGGGATTGCCGGCACCTGTACTATAAAAATCCAGTGTGAACCTCATTTTTCGCATTCATACTGCCGAGGTCGACCTCTTGCTTTTGTTCGTCCCTAACATCATCCCCTCGTTCCTGTTTTTCTTCACTCTCTCGCTCTTTTCTCTCTCCCCCTTTTTTAGTATTTTTATTGATTCTGCCGGAGTCTTCTAGCAGAGCATAATGAATAGGATGGCGAAAAGGAGATGAAAACTTGGTCTGAATGGGTAAGATATTGCAGCAGCATCGGCACAGGCGGCATTAGAGGTGAAGGGAGGGAGGGAGGAGAAACAACATGCAAGCGAAGGGAGGAAGAGGTAAATTCCTACTTCGTATTTTTCGTTTCGCATCTCTTCTGCTTCGTTTGTCAACGCTTTTCGGGAATATCATTCTACAGTAGGCTGGTTCCGTCCATATTTTTCCTTCACAGCTGTCTGTACTCTCTTTCTATTTGAAAGCAATAAAGAAGGAAGTATATTCTTTGAGTCAATGGTCATGTTTCCTTAGTTTTGTTTTAACCGGCTTTTGAATGTTACTTTCGCTGCGTTGCCATATTGTAAAACGTAATAATGTTTAGATTTCTTATTGCTAGATGTATTGTCAGGATTAAGGCGTGAGCTATGGGGGTATAGCGGTAGGAGTACTCAGAGGTATAATTAAAGATGTTATGCCATGACAATTAACTTTATTATCTATCGTCTAGGCGCACCTCCTCAATAATTATTATTTAAATGAGTGACAATTTTGATATAGATAATCAAGCCATAAAGACTGACGCGGCCCTTACCTTAGGGGCGTTGTCACTTTAGCCGAGGTTACGGAGCAGCCAGCAGCAGCACAGAGTAACTTACCGAAGAATGAAGAAGACTCTGCTACCTGATAATGTAGCTTCACGGTGGGGTCTTTACACTATGTTGTAATATTCACCAATTATGGCAAATCAACGCCCTAGGTTTCAATTATAGTGACCAATGAAAAGGGAGCAAGTACGTGTTAGGTTCTTTCTCTAGCAGCCACGATCGTCTTAAATTCAGCTTGCTGTTATGCGGATGATTGCGTCACGGCAATATCCTTTATGCCGTCATCGGAAGTGGTAAACCAAATGAATTTAAATATCAGAACTTTCTGATTCAACGTTAAAGTATAAAATATTCAAGCAAATAAAATTAATTTTTCTCATAACAATTTAAACCAATTACTAAATTAATGTACCCCTTAGGTCGTACATGTGACAACATGGCGCTAGTTCCCTATTGTCGTTTTGTACACACCGCCTACTGTCTTTTATTTAAAAAAAAAATTGTTATTAGTTCCTTGATTTCTGATAAAATGTGTAAAACTTGATATTTGTTTCCTGTTTAAGGCTAAATAAACACACACTAAAACTGTTCAAGTTGATACACAGGAGATCGAATCCAGGGCCGTACGAATGCATGTCTCAGAGAACTCCCTCGGTACTTTTGTTTGTTTGTTTTTGTTTGTTTGTTTTTTTTTTTTGTTAAAAAAGAAGAATAGGTTCAAGCTGCATTGTGGCCTGTTATCTTTAACTGTCCTTTGAATAGACACTATAGGGGGTGCTCTGTGTGAATTACACGTCTTCAGCCCACGTTTAAGAGAATCATGTGATATAGTTCTTGCAATGTTTGTATGTTGGCAATACATTCATAACTACTCTTCGATCAACCCATTGCTCACTAAGGTGCTATTGCACGATTGGTATTGTGGTCCATCGTGCATGAGCCTACATAACTTACTGGTATACACTTACGCAGTAGTAAAAGTAACTTCTAACTAAGGGAAATGAATTCACACCATACAAATAAGAAGATAGAATTTTGAATCCATGTTAACATGTTTATTTTATTTTTTTTTTTTTTTTTTTTCTATTTTTGAGCAACTCAGCCTGCTGTAAATATATGCAACATTTTTATTCAAACATCCTGTTGAATTATGAAATACATTAACATTTAAATATATTCCTATAAGCATTAACGTTGTATTTCAATTCTTATATCAAATAATTCTCATTTATTCAAATGGTTTATCCTTTTAATCTATTTTTTGAATACAGTTTCTATATCTTATTTCGTCTTCCTAGCTTTTCCATTAAGTTGTGTGGAATTTTACAAATCAGTATACTGGGATGTCAGGAAGAGTTTGTGATTCAACCATTAAATTATATAACGATGAACAGGTAAAGCTGAAAATAATATTTACATTTACTTGCTTTCCGGAGAAGTAAGTTCTTTGCTTGCTGTATGGCAAGACAAATTAATAAACTGCTAGAGCTACCTTTCTTGTCGTAAAAAGAAAAATCTTTCTTGAACATTTTCAACCATCAATGTTGATTTACCTAATAACTATTCGCTAACTGGCATTTTTAGTAACAGTTGCTACAATTTAACCTTCGACAACTATGTAAAACAAATATTTAATGTCTTTAGATCTTTCATGTAAATACTGTAAATTTTATCGGTTTTTAGTATATTATTGTATAATATAGCATATTATTTACTAATTTATATTATTTAAAAGTTTGCCCTATCATACCTTGAGCTAAAATGGGAGTTTATTGTTTGGAAACACAATAAATGAAAAATATTAGATTCATGTTACACAAACGCGTTGTAGAGAAAATTTGTATTCTTTGTAACTGACTACGTTTCCTTCAGCGTGCCCATTGGAAGCTAAATTTTAGTTTAACACTGACTACGCCCTAACTGAAAGCAACTCAGTGCATATCTTTATTTTCAACATCTAAATTCAGTCATGGCATTTTCTTATAGGAAAAATATCCAGTGCTCCGTTTATGTTACTGAAAGGTAATACTGTGAAGAATAGAGTGGTTATGTCTCAGTGAGGGGATTTTAGGGCACAAAGTCGACCGCCGTAGACGAGTTACATCAAGAAGACCGTGATCTTATACCGAGTCTCGCAAGGATCCAATTACAAGTCGCTAAGCCTGTACCCTAGAGAAGAAGGGAAGAACCTTTGTGTTCTCCATTAGAGGGCTGGAAATCTCTCTTCCTTGGAATTCAGGAGGGAAGCAGTGCTGGGGAGCGATGATAGTAGTTGGTGTCGTAATGGGGGAGTTGCCAGTACTGCAAAAGTCCCTCGAGATGTTCTGTTGCACTTTCATACCCCATTACTAGCAGATTCTGCAGCACTTACGATAATCTTATTGCTTAACTCGAAACAAAAAAAATAAATAAATAAAAATCTCGTGGTTAAACATATGACAAGAAATCTTCATGTTTATAACCATTGATTTCAACAGTGTGTATCAAATTGAGGTTTCTGTAATGGATTCAAGTTACAGTTGAAAATCCTGTAGCATTCTCCTTGTGGATTATACCGTGCATTAATTTACCTGGTTATTCAAACCAGCATGGCACGCACAGAGCTATTATTACGTGTTAAAACGTGCTGTTGGTTGCCGGGAATGCACAAGCAACAGGTTAAGCGCAACTTGCACTTTTCACGAAACTTGTGTTAGTATTTGTAAATTGCGGGGTGTGCTAGTAAGTCTTGAGTAAAAAACAGAGAACGTTTATTTATCACTGTACGAAGATAGGTCCATAAGTCTCCGGCCTCGCCGATAAGGATTATCGCCTTCACAAAAGCCTTATCTGGTGTCATACCTTATCTGTTAAGTAAACAATTGCAGTTGTAACTTCCGCTACGATGTGTACAGTTGTTCAAATGTAGCTGTATAAAGAAGGCTATGTGTTGAAGATTGTGAATTGTTCAAAATGGAGTATTGAACTGTTGTTAAAGAAGGACTTACTCCAAATGAAATTAAAAAGTGATTGGGCGGTGTATATGGGGAAGCATCCCCCTTATATTCTGCCGTAAAAGAATGGGCCAAACATTTTCGAATGGGTCGAGGAAGCATTGAAGACGAAAAGCAAGCAATAGCAATAGAAATAACAATATACTTCTCACATCTTTGAATTAACATTTCAACCCCCCCCCCAAATATAGTCAGAAGTCTTGTCTGCAAAATGGGAATAAACAGTAACCATCCCTTCTTCGTCACACTTAAATTTACTTCCTCGAAGATACTTCTTCAGTTTAAGAAGAGGAAATAGTCACTGGGAGCGAGATCTCGGCTGTAGGGCGAATGGTCGATCTTCGTGAAGCCACATTTCTTCACAGTTTCCTTTGTAACAAGAGCTGTGTGCACAGGCGCATTGTCATGAAGAAGACGCACACCACCACTCAGATTTCCTCGCCTTTTCTCTTTGATGGAAGCACATAGTCTGTGCAGTAGGCCAAATAGTACTCCCCATTTCCTCTCCTTGAATTCAATGAAGAGTATTCCTTCACAGTCGAAAATAAGTGTTTAAAATGCTTAAAATATTATAGAATAAGTAAGAGTAAACACAATTCTTAGATAAGGGAAAGAACGTTTGAGGAGTGGGCTTTTGAGAATAATTGGAGATGTATTAAGGACGAATAGGTATATTAGGTTATCCCAGAGGAATTAAATATATTAATAAGTGGGAATAGAGTTGGCTTGGTTTCAGATAGATATATGAAGTTGCAAAGTTTGTACTTGCAATACACAATAAAATTAAATGTCATATTTTTGGAGATCCAGACTATAATTCATATTTAATATGTGAAGGAATGGCGGAAAGAAACAAAATATAAAAGATACATGACTTTAGATTAGGAAAAACATGCAGCATTTAAGAATGTTAACATTAAATGGTTTGGTTAGTGAGCAAAGAGGATCATTATAGGAGTTCTTAAAATGTAAGATGTAATTTTGCTTATATTTTTTAATTTATTAAACAATTTATTAAAGTATTGACTATGGGACAATAATGGGGGTTTCTTTTTTGCATCATCAATTAACAAACTTGGATCCTAAAGGTTGTATGTGTCTACCATTTTATTATTGTCAAGTAACAGCCTCTCTTCAATGCTGTATAAAGCAGTCATTAGTTCATGTTATTACACTGAGGTTGTTTGAATTACGAGTCGATAAATAGCTACTGCGTAGTGGGAGATGCCAATCCTCAAGACCATATAATACATCAGCATAAGCAAAAAAGTGGTAATGCGATTTGTAAGAACATATTCTGGCAATAGTTTTCAAGGTACAAAAACTGTCCACCCATTTGTTGAAAATTTACTAGGGACAAAATCTCTCAATAACATGAAATATATTCCGAACTGCCGTGTTCTAACGAAAGAAAAGTTAGATGAATTGCAGGAATTTCCTATGCAGATGCCCTCAATGTATTGCAGCTGAGGGGCATCACTTTTAACATAATGCTTATTATTAGTTATAAATGCAGTATCATTTTATAATTTCAGCAAAAATTATACTAAATAAAAATACTTTATTCTGGGCGATTATATGTTCTTTTTTTTTTCGGTTATGGCGGCTTACCCGTAGTTCAAAAACCTCACTGTGTCTGCCACAACACAATGTATGTGTTGGAATCCTTCAACCCACCTTGTGTTGTAGGTTTGCTGAGGATATTGCAGGTCTCTGGGGGGAGGGGACTAATTGTATGGGCTAGCTTTTAACCGTTTCGGGTACGAAACCGTCACAAGGCTTCTAAAATTGTATTTACATTGTAATAACATTAAATATGCCTATTACGAATTTGCAGAGCTGATTCCAATTGTTTGTACAAATACAAATTGATCATACACACGTTGTAAATATGTAATTTAATCAAAACCACCAAAAACAAACTCGTGGTGATGTAATTCGTATTATTGTATAATAAGCAAGTGACAAAATTTAACATGTGTGAAAATTGAAGAAAATAGATAAATTATTGTTAACTTTAATTTTTTAAACTTCTGTATGTATAGGAGGATAAAGGTGGAACGAGCTGTCCGTAAATATTATATGTCAGATTTGTTTTTAAAAGGAATGTAAAGAAAGTGATTTTTAAAGTAACATACCTTGAGGTAATGAACAATTTCATCATTATTATGGAGAAATCTTTTCTTCTACTAATTTCTAGATTGCATATTCAGAATGTTTCAATCTGCTTCAAAAAAATTCTTACCCTCGTTAGTAGCTGCAAAGTATTCATAATGGTAAACGGTTTTGCGTATCCACCGTGACTAAAGCACAAGGAAAACTAAAAATTAAAAAACTAAACCCTGGTCATTTTTAAATTGCTGCCCTCATACTGGTGTCATGATATAAGCTCCTTTTAATGGAATATTTCAAAGCATTATTCCATGCTTTTCCCCTCTACGATACAAAAAATACAGCTTTCATTTTGTACTGTGCTCTAAAACTGTCGTAAAAATACGTGTATTGTATTTACGACTGTTGGCAACCTGTGTTGTTTAAATGTTGAAGAAGAAGCAAGACACTCCAAGCGTTTCCTCAGCCGGCTCGTGCCTTAGTCCGCTTTCAAGCTGAGTGCTCAAGAACCATTTTGCAAACTTGTGGGGCCTTGTGTTCGTCCTACCAAAGTTGGCCAGGCTCCGATTCACTTGCTTTCTCTGCCGCTGAGAGGGATAATGCATTTAACCCACAGAAATCGATATCGTGCTAGCCGGGCCTTTGCCTTCCTCATTGTTCCAGCAAAATGGAGGGCTATAATTCATTAGAAATTACTCACATAGAAATTCTATGGACATTATTCCGAAGGCATTAGGGCATAGGCGAGAGGTTCGGAGTAGTTGCATTGCTCTTCTGATCATTCGTGTAAATTTGCGTGAGTGAAATTAATCACCTAAAGACTGGTAAACTTTCGAGTTTCGATACACTACAGTAAAAATGATAAATAATTACAGGTTCATAAGTTTCCGTCCTCGCCGATAAGGATTATCACAAAAGCCTTATCTGGTGCCGCACCTTATCTGTTAAGTAAATAATTTCAGCTGTATCTTCCGCTCCACTGTGTTCAGTTGTTCACTTATAGTTGCATAAAGAAGATTGTGACATGTTCAAAATGGAGTATAGAGCTGTTATTAAGTTCTTCACAAAAGAAGCACTTACTCCAAATGAAATTAAACAACGATTGGACGGTGTATATGGGGAAGCATCCCCTCATATTCTACCGTAAAAGAATGGGCCAAACTTTTTCGAATTGGTCGAGAAAGCATTGAAGACAAAGAGCGTGCAGGTCGCCCTTGGAGGTGCTCACTTCTGAAAACATCGCTCTTGTGGAAGCAGAAATTATGGAAGACCGGCGGCTCAAACTTACAGAAATAACAACAAGGTTGGACCTTTCTAAAAGAACAGTCCTTCGAATTATTCACGAACATTTAAACCTGAATAAAGTTAGTGCAAGATGGTGCCTAGACTCCTTCCCTCAGTCCAAAAACAGCGTCATTTGTTATCAGGCAGGCATTTTTGTAACTCTGCCCTGGCAACGAGAGACAAGTTCTGCAAACCATTGTTACAGGAGATGAAACTATGCTCCTCTACTATGATCCATTGTCCAAAAGAGAATCAATAGAGTGTCGTAAAGCTGGCGGAGCACCGCCTCTAAAGGCCAAGTCACTCAATCAACCAAGAAGATCATCTTTTGGGACTGTGAAGGAATACTCTTCATTGACTTCAAGGAGAGGAACACCATAGTAAATGTGGAGTACTATGCTGGCCTACTGCACTAACTACGTGCTTCCTCAAAGAGAAAAGGCGAGGAAAGTTGAGCGATGGTGTGGGCCTTCTTCACGACACCGTGCCTGTGCACACAGTTCTTGTTATAAAGGAAGCTGTGAAGAAATGTGGCTTCAAGGAGATCGACTATCCACACTACAGTCCAGATCTATCTCCCAGTGACTATTTTCTCTTCCCAAAACTTAAGAAGGACCTTCCAGGAAGGAAATTAAAGTGTGACGAAGAAGTGATGAATGCTGTGTATCTCCATTTTGCAGACAAGACTTCTGAATATTTTGGGGGGAGGGGTTGAAATGTTAATTCAAAGATGTGAGAAGTATATGGCAATAAAGGATAACTGTATTGAAAAGTGAAATATATTTTTTGTCTTTATCATACCTAGAAAATGATTAGACCCGAAATTTGTGGACCTACACTCTTAGACAGAAGTCAAAAAATACAACACACAGCCCCTGTAGCTACAGAAATTAAGTAGAAATATTACAAGCTGATGCAAAACCCTCTCTAAACGTGCTCTGGGTCAATTCCTGTTCAAGACTCTGCAATTTGTATCATCATACGGTTCATAATAACTTATAGTCAAATGAATTCATGCACATTTGAAGAAGTAAGAGTCATTGAAGGATTAAAGTGATACATTACTGAAGTTCGTATACGGTTTGGGGAGGGAGATGTTTAACAATATAATATGAACTTCAACACCCACCTTAAGAACTGATGCATATATGTCCTGGATGGTAAGCAAGGGATTCTCTACCATTCTTCAGAAACAGTTACTTCAGTCCCTCGAGATTTGCTTAGAAAAAAAAAAGGGGGGGGGCCTTGCCCCTTTTTTTTTCCAATATACGCTGGTGACTCAATCGGGTGTTTATGCAGGCCAGAGAAAGTGTATGACTTCTTCCTCGTGCTCCTTGAACCAATCTTTTATAATTTCAGTTGGGAATGTCATCTTTGAAGGTAATAATGCTCCTATTATTGGCATCCCAGCTGGGAAAACTTCTGCGACATTGATTGGACATGGTCACCTAAAATTGTTTCATAGACCTTATCAGTTGCCTCTCATTTCAGTGTGGCATAATAAATCACTAAAAACTGTGGTATCCTGAACTATCACAGAACCTCCACCATTCTTCACGGTCAGAAGAACATTTTCTGGGCTGCATGCTTTTGCCGGTGTTCTCAATCCGTCACTGGAAATTTGCAAATATTGATCCTTGAAACAAATTACGTGTTTCATTTGGGCTGTAGTCAAGGTTTTGTATCACTGAGCTTTTCTTTTTGCATTCTCCTGCGTTATAAGAAGTTTGGCAACAGCTCTGCCATTAATATTTTGTTTTTGTAGTCTCCCCAAGCATTGTTTAGGTTGACACATATTAACCCAATAATCAATTTAGTGGCAAAATCTTCTAAGAGGCAGCAGTCGTCCTTGATGCTCTCCTTTCCCTGTCAGTGTCGTCTTTTTTGCCTCAGTTATATTTAACAACAAAAGTTCTCCTATGTGTATTGACGGTAGATGTATAACAAAATGGTTGATCAACTCAACTCGACCACGCTTAAGGGCTTACTGTAGCTCCGGCAGCCAGCGGGGTCAAAGTACAAGGAGGCATGACAATCAATCAGAAAGAAAAACATCAGGAAATGGGGTACTTCTAATTAGGGTCTTCATATTATTTTGTCCAACCCCAGTAATTACAGTATGTTCATCGTTTTTAAGCAAGATATTTTCAAATGTAAATAAGCTGATGGTTCAAAAAGCTTAGCATGAATTCCTCAGAGCCATTTTTCATTAACATCTTTCTCGGCTCTACCGGTGAGTTTGATTTGTTTTATTTACGGACGCTCTTTAACATCTCAGGTCATCAGCGTCCCATTCAATTCAGAGCGTGAAACGGCCGACAAATTTTGCTCAGAGGCCTCTTCTTTCAGGCTTGAGGTTCTTTATCGTGTCATAAATGTACGACACGAGACCCATGGCTTTACTTCCCTCCCGAAGGGAGGGAGAAGGGAATAAACGGCTTATACTTACGATTTTTACGCCCGAAAAAAACCATCGATCCTGGTGGAGTTTGAACCCGCGATCTTTGGTTCAGGAAGAAAGTATGGAGACCACTACACCACCAGGACCGACTTTATACTGGTGAGAATCTAATAGATCGGCATTTTAAAAAGTAAATAAACAACTATCTGCAGAAGGAAATGGGTCATGAGGCACTTGCGACAGCAGAAAAACTTTATAGAAATAAAAATGAAACCATTGACAAAACACAACATTAAAGCCTTAACTACCAATCTTTGAACGAGCATAAATTTGATACATTTTTGTGTTTATATTTCTCCTTTGACTAAAATTTGGAAAAAAGATAATTTCGAATAAGGGCCTCGTCAGATCAGAACAGCTATGCTGTACCCAATAGTAACCCTGGCTTAATTTAGGCTTTCCAGACCGGATAGTTCCCCAATTATGCTCTCAAGTTGGATGGATTCCTTCTAGAAAAATGTTTTCAGGTATACTATAAACGGAATGGGATCTCACATGTTGATTACGCAAAACAAATACTTTCAAGTAATAGTATTACAAAATGAATATTTTCCACTATGCGTTGGAAAGTGTTCAGTCCTGCTGTCCCCTTGCGGATTGACCCTGCAGTCCTATGTTAAGTAAGATGACTGTCCCATTTTCTACTTAAGCAAATAATGGTGGGTTTCTTTGGCGCCCAAATTACTCTGTTCAAAACTCTCGTAGGGTCATCCGTTCATAATATACAATTTACCGCGAGAAACTCCGTTTATAAAGGCAAAAAATATATATAAAAATTGTTTAACGTGGTAAAAATTGGTGCATAATTCCGAGTGGGATGATGGCAAAGTAACGCTGAAGAAAACAATAAAGTAAGAAACCAACACATTATTCGCCTGGAAGGCGTGATAGCAAATCTTATTCATTCTTTAGACCCCAGGAGCAACGTTGGAATATCATTTTAGTTTAGAGATTAGCATCTATATTGCATTCGCCGTTTTCCCTTCCACATCCGCATTTCCTGGTCTCGCCTGCGAGACACAAGCGGCAAAAAGCTTCTCTGCGCACTTTGTGATCTAAGGCTGTATACATTCTGGAAAGCTATTGCAGAACACGCATTAGAACAGCAGTAGGTGTTACTGTTATTGTTCTTGCTTGCAAATATCTATGCTAAGAACTTCTATCCTACCGTAATATTACATAATGTGCGACTGCAGCCTCAATTTTATTTTAGAATAAATTGCTCTTCAACATACACGTTGTTATTTAAAATATACAGAGGGTGCCTAAAATGTATACACACTTCCCGCAAAGAAAAAACGGTGTTAACATAACAAAACTGAATTCACACAAACAGAAAATGATGAACACTAATCATCTTAGACTTTTACAGTTACAACATTGCTCAAAATGCTCACTATCGGCGTCGATGCACTTCTGAGTACTTTGAACTGCTGATTCGCAACGTTTGCGAAAGTGTTCTCAGCGACTGCAGCACATGTCGTTTCAATTTCTTCCCGAAGTGCAGTCAGTGTAGCTGGTTTTCTACGGTATACAACATTCTTAAGAATTCCCCATAGGTAGAAGTCCAACGGCAGTTCTGTTCTGTATACACGTCTCCATTGTCTTTGTACTTCAACAACATTCTCGGTTTTCCAATACCACTTCAAAATTTCTTTCCGCTTTCAAACGATAATCTTAACTCCATTTTGTTGTAGCAACGCTATCATAATGCATGTGAATCACATCTGTTTACAGAACTTCATACGATAATCTTGGCTTCATTTGTTCATTGTTGATTTACCTGTCACATAGCAACGCTATCATAATGCATGTGAGTCACATCTGTTTACAGAACATCATACTACACATTACTGTTGTTTTCGGTCCAACTTTGAAATATATTAAATACATATCTACTGTGAAAGTGTGTATACATTTTGGCACTATTATTGCACTTTCAGAAAGTAGTGTGTAATTTCATTACGTCAGTTACGAGTAATTTACTAAACATATTTTTCTTATGACTTTAAATCATTATATATGAGAGTGGTGAGAAAAGTCCTGGTAACATAGAAGGCAAAAATGTTTAACTTGACTACATGTATTTTTTAACATAATCTTCCCTAAGCTTGGCAAATTTATTTACACTGCTCCAATATCAACATCCTACATCTGAAGTATATTTTACATTAAGAAGGCTGTCCAGCATAGAAGAGTTTGAACTGTGGAAACCGATAGAAAACAGGGCAAGTACGTTGTCTTAATGGAAAATATTTCCCCCCTTCTGCAAACGAGCTATTTTCTCATGAAAATGTTCATCTATTTGGTTTGATAATCAATAAGTAAATTTTCTATAGCGTTCCCAAAGATTGATGTCATGACTTTACGTGCAGGTGGAATTGTTGACAGCTGTTGAGCATCCGGCTTCTGTCCATGTTTCGATTCTGGTGTGTGATGTTGGATCCAGATCTCACCCTAAGTTTTTAGTTAAGAAACTCTAGTTTTGATCTGCGGTTACTAAGAGCGGCTCTTGCCTACTTTTTATGTGCAATCTTCCTTTGAAATGGCTTTTCGCCATTCATCTAATGTGGTCAATTCTGCTGTTGATGCGGTTGTCCCTCACGTGGATCAACTTCCAAGCTAGAATATCCATGTTTAAATTCAGCAGCTCATATTTTAAGTCTTGAAAATGAAGGAGGGCCGTCGTCATATCTTTTTTATAAATATGGGACGAATTTTCTTTGCCGTTAAATCAAATGTGTATCACAATACGATACTTCATTGAAACGTTTGCTTTAGAAAAATCATTGAAACAGTAACTTGATATTTAGAATCCTTGTGCTTTCACTTTATGGATGGAATCGTGAGGGCAATCTTTAAAGGGTAGACGGTAGATTTTCTCTCAGGAGGTTTTTAATCTTCCTGGCCGAGTTCCCGGTGTCATTTTCTCTGATGCTGGGCCAACTTCAAGGTGCCCATCGAGATCTGTCCTTTGACTTTTTCGTGTGATTGTGGAGAACGAGGAAAACTGCGCCAACTGAAATATACTGTACGTGTGCTGTAGCATAGACATGACAAATCTTTTGTAATGTTGTATACCAACTTTTGATACATTTCCTGTGATGAAACCTTCAGGGGATCATCTGGCCCCAGATTCTATTTTTATTGCTTAGCCCACGAATTCAGCCAATAATTTGAAGGTGCAACATGCAGCATTTATCATTTCGTGAGCTTTTCTTCCCTACTTCTCTTCCTTTTTAAGGATTTAACGTAGGAACGGTGCTCCATATTTTTCCCTTTCTTTGACATAAACTTGATACACGTCTGCCAATCCACCATTCTCATCACTTTTAACCAGCTGACCGGAAATTGCTTGCTTTGCATGACAAGACATACACAATTATGCACAATGGTAAAGCTCAATATCTAAGAAGATAATGCTCAGTTAGGTAAATACTTGAACATCCATTAAGCTTTGTTTAAATTCTACGTTCATGTTCAATTGTAAAGGTTTAAAGAACCATGACAAACTTTGCTGACTTTCCCATTAAAAAAAACTCTTCTATGTTTAATCCCTTTATTAGTTTTCTGATTATGTTTAAAATATTATAGTAATACGAAAGGACATTATTCATTTGAATAAAAACATTAACACTTAGAAAGTTAAGGTTTAGAATCAAATTCATCATTTGGGTTTTGCCCTGCTAGGTATCAAAGGGACTGTCGTTGTTTGTTGTAAAGCAAGGCTGGGAAAGTTGGTTAATGATCATCTACTGTACATAAGGACAATTGGATTTAGGCTCTGAAAGGGCGTTTACCGGTCAAATAAAAATATACTGCCAAAATTGTACATTAGTAAAACATGGTTTAGAATGATCTACGAATACAGTGAAAACTGTGTACTGGGACATTAGGACATGTACCATAAATTCTGAACAGGCGCGACATTTTTTGTTTAGTTTGTTTTGTTTGTTTTTTTTTTCGAGATTTTCTGAACTAACAAAATCAAATCAATGGCGAGGCAATATGCAGTTTGTTATAATTAATGTTTTATAGTGTTTTGTGTGTACATCTGCGATATTGAAAACATAAACAGATATGAACATATTTTAATTTCCTAATGTAAATTACACGCTGATGACCTGAGATGTTAAAGAGCGTCCTTAAATAAACAAAAAATGTAAATTACGGATTAGATAAATAATATTTAAACTATAGAGGTTGTGGCGGACTATAAAAATTATAAATCTTAACAAAATAATGCCCCTTTAGTTAGACATGAAGGACCGAATGCATATCTTTATAAGAGCTCTTTATATGCTTGCGTTTAAAGGCTTCACTTCCGATTCATGTATGAATTTTAGGGAAATAGTTGCCAAGTTTGTGTAGACGCTAAATGGTTATGAAAACAGTTCAAGGATCACTTCATTGCCTTGCGTTTGAAACTCTATAATTAAATCTGCC
Source organism: Metallyticus violacea (assembly GCA_030762175.1). Lineage (NCBI taxonomy): Eukaryota > Metazoa > Arthropoda > Insecta > Mantodea > Metallyticidae > Metallyticus > Metallyticus violacea. The sequence goes on from CM060841.1 coordinate 5,840,310, forward strand.
AATATTGTGTGCTCTCGAGCTTGTAAGGGTCAGTTTAGGAGATGGAAACAAAATACCTGTCAGAGCGCACATATATTTAACAGCAGAAAGGCGTCAAAAAGTTACATTTTACTACATATAAATTTCCACTATATTAAAGCCCAAATTTAAACAGTAATAGCGTCCAATTTTAAGGCAAAAATAGTTTATGAATCTAAAATGATGTCGTAGGCTGTTGTTGTTCCTTGTTAATTTTTTAAACCTTTTTATTTGTTAATTTTCTTTGACATGATTTATTTTAATTCGTTTATCGATATTTGTTTGGAAAGAAGAGTCTCGGAGGGTAAATCAAACGGTTGTCACTTACGATGTTGCTACACTAGTTATCAATGTAGTTCATTTCTGAAAACGTTTGCTTGCAAGATTGTCATTAACTGTGATGCAAACAAACGTACCTTAAGAACGAGAGAAAAGTTCCGCAAACCATGCTATGATCCCTTGTCCTAAAGTGAAGCAATGGAGTGGCATAAACCTGGCGAAGCACCACCGCCTCTAAAGGCCTAGGTCTCTCAGTCAATGAATAAGATCATGACCACAATCTTTTGGGAATGTGAATGAATACTCTTCATTGGCTTCAAGGAGAGGAACACCACAGTAAATGACGAGCACTATGCTGGCCTACTGCACTAACTACGTGCTTCCTCAAAGAGAAAAGGCGAGGAAAGTTGAGCGATGGTGTGGGCCTTCTTCACGACATCGTGCCTGTGCATACAGCTCTTGTTATAAAGGAAACTGTGAAGAAATGTGGCTTCAAGGATATTGACCATCCACCCAACAGCCCAGGTCTAGCTCTCATTGACTATTTCCTCTTCTCAATGCTCAAGAAGGACCTTCGAGGAAGGAAATTTAAGTAGGACGAAGAAGTAATGGATGCTGTTTATGCCCATTTTGCAAACAAGACTTCTAACTCTGTTGGGGGGGAGGATTGAAATGTTAATTCAAAGATGTGAAAAGTGTATTGCAATAAAGGGAAAACTATATTGAAAAGTTAAATATAGTTTATGTTTTTATCATACCTAGAAAATGATTAGGACGGAAACTTATGGAGTTATCCTCGTATCATGTTTGGACACCGCTGATTTAGGCCATGCATTCTTGAAATAGATTTACCCAAGAAAATCATCTAAACTAGCATGAACATTATAGAGGATCAATTGGCAGAGAGCTGTGTATACTGTAAACGGGGAACTAATTTGAGTCTGTTCCTTTAGGAATTTTATTTGATTTCATAACGTGCTATTATGTTTATTTTATTTTACTGGAATAATAAAATTAATGTTTTAAAATAGGATTGTAAAATATAGCAAACGCTCATAATTTCAGTGCAATCTCTTCTCTTTTATTGGTGAAAATGTGGTCTATGTTAATGAAAGAATGTGATATTTCAAGACTGCATTGCACTGCCAATTTAGATCTGAGTGTCAAAGAAACAATGAACGTGCTGTCTTAATTTCTATGCCCTTATTTGTCATTCAGTTTAATGGGGACAACGATTAAAGTAATGCTTAAGGAATAGAATATGAGTGGTCTGCAACTGCAGATCTAATTTAGATTTGTGATCTTTGATCTGAAATACAAAATTCAACAGAGGAAAATGCATATTCTATTCAAATCAAGTGCTTCAGAGAGAGCTGTGTGTTGAAATTATATGTTAAAAACTAAAATTGGCATAAAACAAAGGTAAACAATGTTGCGCTTTCGTTATTAAAAGTTTACATTTTAAAGCTTTTGTGTTACTTATAATTGTCATATTATGTATTGTAATCTGGAGAAGTGAGATTTTATTAATTACTAAAGCATGATATGGCGTGAAATGTGAAAACCTGGAAAAGATATAAATGCCGCGCAGTTGTTCTTAATATAAGTACCAGAGTCAAGAAGTATTTGAAAAACAGTATTATTACTGATAAAACAAGTGAATATTACATAATACGAATAGGGGAATTTAAAGAGAATTTTTGATTTAATTATGGCCTAAACTTTACTGTATATGCAAGTTTGTTCACAAAAAAATTGCAAATATCTCCATTTTACATTCATGAACTCTTAACGTCGATAGAAATTTGCAGAATCTCCTTTTTGTACTTTATCCACATTTAAAATATTCTGAAGGCGCTGCATATTTTTTAATCACTTGGAAAGTAGCCTAACAGACTTCTTACCGCCAACGGGATGGCCAAGGTCGTTAAGGCGCGGACTCATGAGCGGGAGATCTGGGGTTCGATTTCCACCAGGACCGACCTCCTTGACTGAGTTTTTTCCAGGTTTTCCTCGTTTCTCATAAATTGCAAATGCCGGGGGGTACCCTAAACTTAAGCTTGGAACACTTCCTTCCTTTAAAAAAAAAATCCTTTCCCAATATATTTCATCTTATGTATCACCAGTGTCCACCGCCTGCCGTACCTCAGTATTTAAAACGCGCGTTAAACACTATTAAAAATAAACAAACAAATTAAATAACTTACATCCATACAATGTATAATAAAAGAAGGCATCAACTTAGAGCAATTCAATAGAAAATAGATATCAATATTCATTTTACTTTATTACTATTCTTTTGACCACCTGCTTGGTCTAGTGGTTAGCGTAGCTCACTGCTGCCCGGGCCTGGCACCTATTTACGATTTTTTTCTAAGTTAGGGCGGTCTGCAACGGGGTGCACTCAGCCTGATGGAGGGATGGCGATCTCTGATCTATTAAACTGCGATATAGCGATCAGCGGGGTGCGGTGTGCTGATCACATGCCCCCTGCAATACTGCACTCTACCGATGAAATCATGTGATGAAGGTACAAGACGCAGTGATCGTTGCGATAAAGCTCAGGCCCACATGGTTCTGAAAAGGCTTCACAGAGATTATTCTTTTATATGAAAATAGTACATTAAAATGGTTTATAGTATTATATTCCTAAAAATTACAAATGTTGCTTCGCTGGTAAACATTATTCATGGAATAAATTATAACATATTATTAAAGTAAGTGGTAAATCCGAGGTTAAGTTGTGTAAAGGACCGCTTAGCACTCGATTCGGGAGACCTTGGCTTTTTGAGGTTCTTAAGTTCCACATTATTAATAAATTAAACACCAAGCACTTAATTAGTCCCTGTTAAACTTTTTATTGTTTTATTATTTTGCCTTAACAAAAGATTATTGAATGGTCTTCTTTGAACTTTAGTTATAGTTCATGAGATATTTTAGAGTGTACCTTTGCTGAAAGACTGGTGTGCAGTTCAACAAAAGGAGTTGTTAACAGTCACTGAAATACATCTCAGTTAGTATGCAGAGGAAGACTGAAACACAGATAAACTAATAAAAAGGTTTCCTGTACAACTTTAAGGATGAAAGCTGAAGGTATATTTATCCTTCAGGAATATGAATTCTCCAATTTTCCATATAAGAAGCGAGGGATAGGCTTAAGAAAACCCGCCGTCTTTGCAAAGGAAAGGGGGATGGAATATTAAGTCTATTATTCTGTCTGTCTATCTATCTGACTGCCTGTGTCTTCCAAACACACAAAACAGATTTGAGGTTACCGTGCAAACAGCTACAGAAGGCATAACTAGGGAGCAGTGCCAAAAGTTCCTTTTCCACCGGTCTCCTTTAGCCTGCCTCTTCATTCCTCACACTCCTTCCCTCTTCATCTCTTTTGCTCACTCTCAGAAAATGGAAATTTTCATTAATTTTCCTGCCTGGCTTGGTCTGAGGGGTAGAGTGGGTGTCTCTCAGCTAGAGACATCTGGGTGCCAAGAGAACCAACCAAACTGGATGGGACTGTGGGGCTTCAGTGTTGCACATTACAAGAAAAGACAGGCGCGTACATAGCGCTTGAAGATAGAGAAATTCCTTTTGTGTTGCTTGCGAGAAAGGAGTTAAAAGTGTGTTGCCAGAGAAAGGGTTGCAAAGAATGAGAAGGAAGAGGGTTATGTTATTGTTAGGAATTCCATCAAGTTACTTCGAGATTAAGGAGGAGGGCGGTTATAGAAATTAATGTTGAGCAGGGGGTGGGGTAAATGAAAAGGGATCGTACACGTTTTGAAGAAGAAGGTCTTAAACAGCGCAAGATACAGACTTCCTGTGATTATATTGAGGCATATTTTGGCTTCTCGAGTTTTACAATAACTTGAAAAAAATGCCATCCGTAAGGAATCGATTTCTTGCCAAAACTGTTGCTTCTCTTTGAAACATTTTAATAAACCTGGCTTCGTCATTTTAATTCTAAAACTTCAACATCAAAATGGTGAAAACGTAGAAATGTATGAACGCCTAATGCATTATGAATAGTAGGTATATATTACTACATGGCAAATAACAACAAAGTGTTTTGAAAAACCATGACCATTATTTTTAAAGGCTGTCTTATTGTTGCTTTAGAATTTAATTAATTGTAGGCTTTTGGGGAGAAAGAAAGATTATGTGAAATATTTTAAAAATAATAAACATATATTTTCATTTTGTTTTATTATAAAATCAAAAGTATAAGGTCGCTTACAGGTCATAAACCATTTGAATTTGTTGACATCATCTATAGATGTTGGAGTAATAGGCGATCAGTCCATCGCTACCGCCACTGGTGGCCAAGATCGTGCGGGAGGTCTGGGGCTCGAATTCCACCAGGACCGACCTCTCAGACTGAGGTTTTTCCAGGTTTTCCTCAGTCCTCATAAATAGCAAATGCCGGGGAGGTACCCTAAACTTGGGCCTGGAACGCTTTCTTCCTGAAAAAAAAAATCCTTTCCCAATATACCTTTTCATTTCATGTATCATCAGTGTCCATCACCTGTGGTGCCTCAGTAGTAAAAACGGGCGTTAAACACTAATTAAAAAAAGTACGTCGCTAACTATAAGGTATTTATTGGATGTGAAATGGCCGGCAATAATCTACTTCGGTCAGATTTGAATCTGCGAACTTGGGTTAAAAACCCTTAGACCCCAGTTTATTTCACACAAAACATAGCGCATAAGAAATACCCCCTAACAAAGTATAATTAAACAGTTTAAACTAACACAATAAATAATAATTGCTTACAATGGCATAACAGCTTAAGTTACTATAATTCCTCGCAAATTAGATCCACATTTTCAACCTAATTTCTAAAATGCAGGGTGAGGGGTCCAATAATCGAGTAAATTCATAAAAAATTATTTTTATATTTATTTCGTTAATTTCTTTTTTAAAATAGTTTTACCTAAATCCTCGCCACACGCTCCAGTGATTAGAAAAATCAAAATCTGACGAGGCTATTTTTTGGAAGAAATGTCAATGCTTTACGCATACGCAAATACTTTTTAACTTGGCTTACAAATTAAGCAACAATCGCTTTTCATGTTGCTGGACACTCTCTTTTCAGTTTCTTTCATGATATGTGTACCTTTTTTCCATAAAATGTTCACAATATATAAAATTCTGTATGAGCTGCTGGTTAGAGAAATGTAAATTGCTAAAGTCAATATTTGCTCATTTTTTCTGTTCTAAATTGCAGATTGGTTTTTATGACAATTTCGAAGGAGAGATAGAATGTACAATCAGAAACTTTTTTAAACGACCTGTGATCTATGCGAGTAGTTTCGAAGGCATTCACCGTCGAAGAAATCACAGGCGTTAGGGACTTTAATGATTATGACATAGTATTATTAATTTTTATGCAAATGCCCTTGGGACTGTTTATACAAGATATTCAGAGTCGATCCAATAATAGCTGATATAATGATAAGTGAAAGAATCTGTTGACTTTTTCAAATGATCACTTTCATTACACCGTAGTAGCATTATCTGGCAAATATTTCAGGCCTGTGCCGCATTTAATCAAAAGCAGTTTAGTCATTTCGTGGCCTGTGTCAACTGGGGTCTTATACACGACTCTCTGCATGTGCACTCAAAGAAAAAAGTCTTGAGGTTGGGTGATCGTTCCTTTAGCCTTCCCGTATTATCCTGTCGTCAACTTCGGGAAAGCATATACGTCTACTTCAATAGATACTTCATTCAACTACAAAAAGATGTACACAGCGAGGACAAGGCAGTGTTATGTGGTCTAATGTTGGAACCAGTACATATAACATAATCAAACTTGGGTGCAACTTTCTAAATTAGATACAGGATGATTAGATACCTCTGCGACAAATTCTGAGGAGAGGTAGGTGTCGCAACAAGAAACATTTTTAAAAAGAGTTTTATTGACCCGTATATTTCGTAGCGTTTTCTCGTTGTGGTAAAAATTGCATTTGATATGAGCAGAAGGCAGAAACTAATTCAGGAATATATTTACCTGTAATCTGCAATATGATTGTTTATCTATGATGGGGAAGCTTTTCGACTCCACGCCTGAAGAAATCATCTGGTTAAAGAAGTCCAGCCAAGTTTAAAGAGTATTTTCATTATCAAAGGAGATTTCTCAAATATCATTGGGAAAAAAAAAACCATAAAGGTGGTAGTCGGCGGACGCAAGGTTGGGGGAATTTTGACATGTTGTCAGAATAGGGCATGCACTTGATGCTCTTCTAGAATATGATGCTGATGGTAATACATGTCAGTAGTGATGACTGTATTTCTGGAAAGCAATTCACTTTATGTGCCGCGATATATTATAATCAATTTTCTGTGTTCGGACAGTACAGCCGATTTTTGTTAGGGCTCAATCGTCCCTTCCTTTTCTAACATAAAGTCACCGTTTCATGTCAGCAGTAACAATTAATCTGGACATGAATGGTCGATGTTGTTCCCCAGATAACCGATGACGAACAAATAAGTACAAATGGCTATCCACTTACTGCTGTTGTTTTCGCTTAAAACGTGCAGTAAACGATTAACCTTGCCCATAGAATGCGAATGCCGCACTATGCTTGATCGGATGGAAGAAGAAGCAGAAGAAGAATTCATTAATATAGTAATGAATATTGCAATTTAATTTTCTGAACAATAATATTATATATAAATAATCCTATTTGAATATTCAGAAACAAAAGAGTGGAGGAGTCAGTTGAACGAAATAAAATGGGTTCGCATATGATCTGAGATGGCAGTAAGGAAAATTTGGGGGGACAAATCTCAATTAAGGAACTTAGGGCAATATTTGTATAGGGTTAAAAATTGATATGGATGATTAATAAATGAACGATGTTTGTTTTAGCCATTTAAATTATGACATGGAGTTATTTTGAATTGGGTAATAAACAGAAGTATAGAATTGTATTGTGGATTTCTATGTGAAGCATTATAATAGATAGTTGAGAAGTAAAGGAAGTAGTATAGGCTACTATAGATGAACCAGACACTGGGGTCTGATGCAATTAAGATGGAAATTTCGTATTTTATTTAATTATTTAGAATTTATATAAAGAGTTAGTATAAAATCATTATTGTATTAAACATTTGTGTAATTTTGAAGGGTCCTGGGCCAGATAGGCGGAGACCATTTTGTAGTTTGTATTTTTCTTAGCATTTCCATAAATTTCAAATTTCAAATGTTCATAAAACACTTAAAATAAATTTGAATTCAGTGCGATAAAATAGGCTTAAACTACAGTTAAGGTCAACCTATAACAGCAATTTCTGTTGAGATCTTTATAAGATGATTAAAGCATTGAGATGCTAACTGTGACTATTTCAAAATTTGCCTTAAATATAACACGTAACAATCAATTAATTATTGGCAAATACAGATGCAAGTATAGAAGTTTTAAAGAAAATAGCAGATCTTAATGCTTTGCTTAAATTATCATGACTTATGATTTTGCTTACCAATGTACATTCCTAGGCTGGGAAAAACTCAAAATATAACACGAGCCAAACTAATAATACACTAAAATAATTTACCATAAAAAACGCTTTACAAATACATTCTGCCTGGGTCACTGGGTGTACACAACGAAGAAGACTCCAGAGTTAACAATTTAGAATAAAGAAGCAAAAAAAATCGACATCCCTCTTTGCTGCTTCTTGTAAGAAGAGAATCCAAGAAGCATGAACAGGGACTTTGATTCTGTTAGACTAAGATTTGTTTGAACCAATTACCAACCAGCTTGCCGATTATGTCATAGTGGCATAAAGGAAGGGGAAGAAGGGCAGGTACAAGCTATGCCTCTTCGAATGCGCAAAATGCTTGTGTGAGCGTTATTGCATTGAATGTAACTTAAGATAGGTTTCTGCATTAGAGTTGCTACTTCCTGCGGATGACTGTACCTGTGCATGGCAAATTCAAACCACTCCATTCCGTCTCAATATCATTCTAAAATTGATACACAAAACTATCGCTTTAAATTGCGATAAAACCCCGATTTCTTGATAACTAAAGTATCGCTTAAACCTGCGATAAGCTACAGATTTCTTGATGCACAAAACTATCGCTTAAAACTACGATAAGCAACAGATTTCTTGATACATTAAACTATCGCTTAAACCTGCGATAAGCTACAGATTTCTTGATGCACAAAATTATCGCTTAAAACTACGATAAGCAACAGATTTCTTGATACATTAAACTATTACTTAAAACTTCGATAGATTTCTTGATACACTAAACTATCGCTTAAAACTGTGATAAGCAACAGATTTATTGATACACTAAACTATCACTTAAAATAAGCAATAGATTTCTTGATACATTAAACTATCACTTAAAACTGCGATAGATTTCTTGATACACTAAACTATCGCTTAAAACTACTATAAGCAAAAGATTTCTTGATACATTAAACTATCACTTAAAACTGCGATAGATTTCTTGATACACTAAACTATCGCTTAAAACTACTATAAGCTACAGATTTCTTGATACACCAAACCATCGCTTAAAATTGTGATAAAACCCCGATTTATTGATACACTAAACTATCACTTAAAACTGCGATAAGCAATAGATTTCTTGATACATTAAACTATCACTTAAAACTGCGATAGATTTCTTGATACACTAAACTATAGCTTAAAACTACTATAATCAACAGATTTCTTGATACACTAAACTATCGCTTAAAACTGTGATAAGCAACAGATTTCTTGATACACTAAACTATCACTTAAAACTGCGATAAGCAATAGATTTCTTGATACATTAAACTATCACTTAAAACTGCGATAGATTTCTTGATACACTAAACTATCGCTTTAAACTACTATAAGCAAAAGATTTCTTGATACATTAAACTATCACTTAAAACTGTGATAGATTTCTTGATACACTAAACTATCGCTTAAAACTACTATAAGTTACAGATTTCTTGATACACAAAACCATCGCTTAAAACTGTGATAAAACCCCGATTTCTTGACACACAAAACTATCGCTTAAAACTACGATAAGCAACAGATTTCTTGATATACTAAACTTGGCTTAAACCTGCGATAAGCAACAGATTTCTTGATATACTAAACCATCGCTTAAAACTGCGATAAAACCCCGATTTCTTGACACACAAAACTATCGCTTAAAACTACGATAAGCAACAGATTTCTTGATATACTAAACTTGGCTTAAACCTGCGATAAGCAACAGATTTCTTGATATACTAAACCATCGCTTAAAACTGTGATAAAACCCCGATTTCTTGACACACAAAACTATCGCTTAAAACTACGATAAGCAACAGATTTCTTGATATACTAAACTTGGCTTAAACCTGCGATAAGCAATAGATTTCTTGATACACTGCGATAAGCAACAGATTTCTTGATACACTGCGATAAGCAATAGATTTCTTGATACACTGCGATAAGCAACAGATTTCTTGATACACTGCGATAAGCAATAGATTTCTTGATAAACTAAACTATTCTTTAAAACTGCGATAAGCAACAGATTTCTTGATGCACTAAACTTTGCTTAAACCTGCGATAAGCAACAGATTTATTGATACACTAAACTATCACTTAAAACTGCGATAAGCAACAGATTTCTTGATACACTAAACTTCGCTTAAACCTGCGTAAAGCAAGCGATAAGCAACAGGTTTCTTAAATGAGCTGGTGTATAGCAGAGCCTCAGACTGCTTTTAAGCTATAATTGAGCTGTAAGTGCTCCTAAACCAGCTCCTAGAGAAGGTGGGCAGGAAACGATTTCCGATGCGACAGAAAAGGCGCCAGAGATTTCTGCCAACACTTCCCTGGTGTGATGAAGTTTTGGGCTGATTCTATTTGCATAAGGGAAATTGTGTCCTTGTTTAAGTTATCTTATCCGGTTAAGGCCGGGCATCCCGTGATTGATGCCTGTGGAAATTTAACTTCCCTCTCTCACCACGTTCATATCACCGTAGGTATTGAAACACCAGTTCATGGATTTCAGGAACTCTGCAGATATACTGCTATGAGGTTCTTCGCAACCATTTCCTCTTTAGGTATTTGCCTTCCCCTTTATTGCATTACATCTGCTGTTTGTATCAATTTACATTCTAAAGCAGTTGAAGTTGAATAAGAATGAATGAGAAATTTCACTGTCTCTGAATGCATGGAGTTTATGTCGTAGGTCTACAATATTATTACGTATTAACAAAACTTTTTGCACTGTTTGGTATTTGGAAAGAAAGTCTTTGTGGGTTCTAAGAATGTGGAAATCTGTAACCATGAACATTAACGAAGAGTTTACCAGCAAACTGGTTGAAACTGAATATTAACACACCAACAAAACAAAGCGAAACGCGAAGTTCAACCAAAAGGACACGAGGTGTGTTTAAGGTTGTCAGTTGTTCCTTCTGAAGAATTGCGTTGTAGAGCAAGTGGCTCTTCTTATCACATCCACAACTTCTATTCAGTTGTTGTTGATGTTTCCATTTTCTTATAATTTCACTTTTCATGCTGTCAAACATGACTACAATTTTTTATGTCGTTTTTAAAATTGATATCGATAAATCAGTATGTATCCGAAAAGTCTATCTTGTCGGTCCTGGTGGTCTAGTGATAACCATAATTGCCATCTAAACCCAATATCGTGGGTTCGAACCCTGCCAGGACCGATGGATATTTTTGGACGTAAAAATCCTAAGTATGGCTTCCTTCGGAAGGAAAGTAAAGCGTGGATCCCGTATCGACATTTACGGCACGAAAAAGAACCTCAAGCCTTAAAAAAACAGGCGTCGGGGCAAAATTTTTCCGCCGTTTCACGCCTTGGTTTGAATGGGACGCTGATGACCTGAGATGTTAAAGAGCGTCCGTAAATAAATCAATCAAACCGAACAGCCTCCATTAAATCGCTAACACCTTCTATTGTCAAACATTTCCTTTTTTATGTAATTTTGACGCCCTACGTTCTGACCTAAAATTTGTTTATTTCCACTACGCCAACAGTTTCAAAACAGATATAAACCCCGTTAAAGTTTACAGTCTTTGAGTAAAAACAAAGCACTAATATGTATTAAATACATTTTGTTGTATTCTGTGGCTGGTAGAGAGCGTTTGGTTACTGGGAAATACCAATCGTCAATACAGTATGGCGCGTGTGCAGGTAGCAGCTTGTAGTTTGAGTGAAGTTTTGTCAGCGAGAGATTGTGCTTTCGTGCGGTACACTTTGCTTTCATCTTGTATAAATTGTGTGTCAATTGTTCTTCGTTATTTAGGCGAATATATATATATATATATAGTCTTAAAGATTGGTTTTATATAATAATAATAATAATAATAATAATAATAATAAAATCTGAATTACTGCATCCCTGTATATTGTTTCCTTCATCGGGACGTATATTGCAAACTCTTACACTTTATTTCTAAATTACCAAATTACATTCTTACGTAATTATTTTTTCAAATTATACTTATACCTAGGTTACACTTAGACATTTACTAAAATAGTAAAAATAAAAAAATTACATTCCCTTCAACTATTTCTTAATTGCTGGAAATCAGCTACTACTTCCACTTAATTTTAACTCTAAATTAATAAACTACTATTCACCGGTATCTGGTAGAAACTGTAGTAGTGACCAGTACATATCTTACATACTTTTACTTACTGCTGTGTATATTTGAATAAAACTCTATTATATACCTATAGATTTTGTGTATCTTTCTTTATTTTTCATATTTTATCATGTAATCTTTCTATATTATACCATCTTTATGAATATATTCTTGTAAATTTCACATTTATATTTTATATTGATCTATTTTACAACACTAATTATATTCTTTGTTTGCGAATCTAATTGACATTTATCAATGCAACTAACAGTTCATTACTTTGGCATCGTTAACAATAGTAATAATATTAAATATTAAATAATGTTATTTATAATTATATGCAATTATTATAATAAAGTACGGATATATATGTGAAAAGGAATTCTTGCAGAGAAGTGGTAAGCAAATTCGCAAGAAAATATCCTGACAGTTGTGTTCCAGGTAGAGAAACTATTCTCCAACTTTCAAAATGTTACGGGAGACATGTTAGATTTATGCTTTCAGTAAAAGTGTAAATGCTAAAATAAAAATATTAAATTGAGTAGCGGCGATACTTATCGCCCACCTTCGGTTGTGATGGCTGCACTGACCCAGTAAGTAGCCGCGCTTAAGCGGCCCGTAGCCCAAATAACCTTACTATATATTGCTTAGCCTGCAATAAAGAGATACATGTGATCACATCTCAAATTATGCAATATTTTCACTTCCAATTCAGCAATTTTAGTTTTAAAAACAAGAAATATTTCCTGGTATATCAAAATACTAGGATGTTGTATTCATTGATGAAAACTGTATTTTAAATGGAGCATCTTTTCTGTTATTTTCTCTCGCTTTAGCTAAAATTTGAAAGATCTTATATCATCTGACGTCAGCTTTTCTAATGTATTTGAAATAAGTTCATGTTGATAAACACGTTTAGAACCTGAAAATTTTATTTGCTATTCTAATTCTGTTACTGGGTACACATGCAGAATAATAGGTGTTAAATTGTACATTTGGGAATAATTAAGTGTTTTCAAATTTCATTAATGCCTACACTAAAACATTTCTTATACAAGAAGCGGCAAAAAAAAAATTCATTGTACTTGTTGCTATATTTCATACTTGTATCTGGCAAACAGAATGTTTAAATTTTCATATACGCCAATAAATAGTTCCCTTAGCCCTTATAACATTTTCTCGCCCCTTTAAATAAACTCAAGCCTGAAAAAAGTGATTTACTGAACTCGTATATCCATCCAATAAATCACCCGTTTTGTGCTTTTATACAAAAAAACAAAAAGTTTTGTAGCTTGCTGCAAGCTACAAAAATTTAAACCAAAACTCAAAAATACGACCCTATGCATAAGAATAACAATTTCTAAACCTTCTTACTTCTAATAGGCAAGCAAAATTTATAATGCAATTAGTGAAACAATAAAACAAAAGAAGTATTTCTTTTTAAACTTAAATGCCTCACATAACCAAAAACCAACAAACGTCCAAGCATTTCACTGGCCGCTAGTTTCCAGCACTCTGTGAGATATCCAACACAGTTTTGCCTAAAGGATTGCTAATATAAACAAATGTGGCAAATGTTAACTTATGTACATTCATGGTATATTATTGTACTCTAATTAACAAGAAAGAAACAAAACTAGAAAACCAATATTTCTTGCAGCTAGAATATAATTAAAAATAATAAATATAATGGGGGAAAGACTAAAAACTGTCAAGTTTTGAACAGAATAAAGTGCAGTTTTATCAGTACAGAACATCCAATACTATTCAAATGTTACATTTTAATATCAATTTTGAGCCTTTTGTTAATTTTTCCGTCTCTTCGATAGTGTATAAATGAGGCGCCATATTTTATCTTATATTTGTACAATTCCTTTGTTATAAAAACTGATTTTTTCATGTTATTTAATATTATTAATATTAATAATATTAATAATAATTCCACTTTGTTAAATTTGGCATGCATTTAAAAGTAAATTGTTTTGAAAAACCGTGTAAGAGAAATCATTTCATCTTCAGAAGTGAGCAAAGCTTTGCATCTTGGGTATTTACAGTTTATATATTCCTGTTCTTTTCATTTTAGTTTGGATATCACGAGTTAGGTCTTTCCTTAAGAGAGTAGTGTGGTCTAATTAAGGAGTTTATTGTTATTCACAGTTTTAAATGGTTACACCATTAATACTACTTGCCGGAATATTTTTTATTGATCTCTTTTAATTCGTGATGTTTATTTGATGAGCTAAAGTAAATAAACTTAACTTTAATGCAATTTCTAATTTTATTGCAACTCCTTAATTTTATAATCGCTACTTAGCAGCTGTTTTTAAAGTAATGCTATATAATGCTATATAATTCTGTATCCGTTGTCATATATATAGTTTTTAAAACTAGTTTTTATCATTCACCTTAAATTTTCTTGTTTGACATTTTTCTAATATATAAAATAGATTAACATAGTGCCACTTTTGTTTTCGGGCTATCTAATGTTGTTTGAACCCTTTATTTTTTCATTTGTTTTATTCTTTTATGGAGTAATTTTCAATATCGTATACTTTTACAAACGTATCTTGCATGTGTCACCTTCTATGTACCGCCACGGATGGCCCAGGGCGTTAAGGTGCGGATTTAGCCCGGGAGGTCTGGGGTTGTAGTCCTGCCAGGACTGTCCTCCCTTAGAGTTTTTTTTTTCAGGTTTTCCTCAGTGCTCATAAATGGCAAATGCCGCGGAGGTACCTAAATTTAGGCCTGGAACGCTTCCTTCCTTAAAAAATATCCTTTCCCAATATATAAATTCATCTCATGTACCATCAGTGTCCATCGCTTGTGATGCCTTAGTAGTGAAAACCGGGCGTAAAACACCATTAAAAAAAATAAATAAATTAAAAAACCTTCTATGCTGCTCATAATAGTTCCAGTATAATTTTCTCAAGAATAAATTAAATTCCCACGAGTAGTTGCTGCATGTTTTAGTTCTTTTTCTTCTTATTTACTACAGCCCCCGAAGGTTTTTGGGTCTTCTTTACATGACTGTACCATGGAGAATTTAATATTTTCCTACAGAAGGCTAATTAATAGCTGGTAAGCCGATTGACTTCATCGCCATCCAGTAGGAAATTAAGAAATTTCTTATACGTAAAACTGTCGGAAATTTTGTCCAGTGGCCGCTTTTTTTAAGTGTTTAATAACTTTAGTTCTTTAACACGAATCCACTACACAATACTCAAGGCTTAAAGTCCCGCCTGGAGAACCGGCACTTTGAATTTTTACTCTTGAGGTGAGACATACGTCATTGTGATCGACATACAGAGATAATGCATATCTACCCCTAACTCCTGTATTAATTTTAATTTGTTTTGTTAATTCATTTTTATACCGAGGGTGCCAAAAAATGTATACACATTGTCACAGTAAATATCTTTTTAATATATTTCAAAGTCGGACCGAAAAACAACAGTAATGATGTTCTGTAAACAGATGTGATTCACATTACGTTATGCTATGGGTGCTACAACATATTGGAGCCAAGATTATCGTTTGAACAGCGGAAAGCAATTTTGAAGTGGTATTGGAAAACTGAGAATGTTGTTCAAGTTCAAAGGCAATGGAGACGTGTGTACAGAACAGAATCGCCAACGCGAGTAACAATTGCACGCATTCGAGACAAATGTGAGACTCTTGGTATCGTATGCGAAGTTCACAAGGGCAGATCTGTAAGACCTGGCATAGCAACAAGCCCCGCGCACTGGATTCAATGCACTATCCAAGGCACTGGGTAGGACGAAGAGGTCCGACTGAGTTTCCACCGCGTTTTGCAGATCTAACTCCGTTGGACTTCTGCTTATGGGGGGAACTCTGAAGAAGGTTGTATACCGCAGAAAACCAGCTACACTGGCAGCACTTCGGGAAGAAATTGAAACGGCATGTGCTGCAATCGCTGAGGACACTTTCGCAAACGCTGCTCAATCAGTAGTTCAACGTACTCAGAAGTGTATCGACATCGATGGAGGGCATTTTGAGCAACTGTTGCAACTGTCAAATTCTAAGATGATTAATGCTCGTCATTTTCTGTATGTGTGAATTCAGTTCTGTTATGTTAACACAGTTTTATCTTTGCTTGATGTGTGTATGTACATTTTTGGCATCCTGTGTATATTAATAGTGACTTTTGTTTTGCATGGCCATTCATTTATTTTTCGCAATGAGCGATATTTGAGTGCTTGTTTATCCCAAGGTTAACCTAGCCTAGCTTTTAGGAATCCGCAAAATGCTTGTGGACGCCCGTATACCAGTTCAATGGAAGATTAATATATTTGTCGAATTAGGTCACTCATTAGACTATGCTTGTTGGTGATAGAATCTATCATCTTAAGCCTTTTATCATTAAAAGATTACATTTAGGATGTTAGTCACTTTCCCTTATAATTCACGTCTAAGCAAGGATATTATGGGCACCCAAAGGAGAAAAACCCGCGGCATTTACCATACAAGTTGCTTGGAAAATCTTGGGAGATGGAATACTCTGACCTTTGCCTCCACATCCTGTATTCTTTAATTTTGTATCTATATATACATAGCGAACTATCTCTTTGATTTATTATTTCCCAAAGTTTTACTTCATCAAAGGCTTTCTTCCCTTGCATTTCCATACTCGTATAGCGGGATGGCCAAGCGGATATGTGCAGAAAAGGGAAAGTAGAAAGTTGCGCCTGCTCATTTACTACTTTTTTCCTCCCCGCCCGTTCTCTCCATCTCCATTGTATGTTAGCGCGGTGAGGTCTACATTATTACATTTACTAGTGCATCCTCCGTACCGCCCTCACATTTTGCCTGTCCCAAACAGAGCCTCCGCCCATAATACAACAGTCTCCCACCAAGTAATACACTATCATGTCACCTCACTTGAAACTTGGTCATTAATAATTCCGCTGCCTCCCTCTTTCAGCGCACGGGATGCTGAGTCTTCCATCTCTTTCTCTCCCTCTCTCACATCATTATTCATCTCACTCGCAGCCCCGGAGTAGTTAGCTCCTCCTCTTAACTCCACTTCGCAAGGAAAGGGAAAGGGAAAAAAAAAGTGAAATACGCATACGCGGGAAATTACATCGACGATTAAGTTTCGAATTTTGAGTTCTTCCCCCTCTGGCACTGCGATAGGAACATGGTGGGTAGATTAGCAGAGAAGCTCAAATCTCTGCAACGGAGTGGAAATAATGGACTGTTTGTGGCTCTTTTTTCTGTTAAAGGGTTGATGGTAGCGAGACTTTAGAGAGCCACGCTGTATGTCAATTTTATTCTAAAATTTGCAATTTACTTGCATATTTCTGGCTAGGGAGATAAACTTCTGCTTACCTCTCATTGCCTTTTAAATTTAAATGAATATTTTTCATAAATAGTGCAAAAAATTCCTCTAACTCATATTTTAAGTTAAGAAATTAGAAGTAACTCAAGGGGGGTTAGACAAGATAATTCTATTTTATCCTTAACAAAAACTGTTAAATTTATCATGAGTATTAACGTGTTCCATTTTTTACTGTGCCTCGTTGAGAAAACCACCTGTATAATTATAATTATAGTACACCATTTGAATGTAAAACTTAAAATTGTCTGGGCTGTAATACCACCCCCAAAGAAAAAAAAAAAACACGCGCGCAAATAAAACTTCTTAATAATACTATACAATATATTTCTAATGACAGATATTATAATTTTAATAACTTCAAGATATACTTTATAGAACAATTTGATTAAACCTTGTGCTTCTATGTAAAATATACTTTGTGAGAAAATCTATGGAAATTTGTAACAACAGCCCTAAAATACCACTATTATGTTTTAAACAAAATATACAGAGGGTGCCAAAAAATGTATACACACTTCAAGCAAAGAAAAAACTGTGTTAACATAACAAAACTGAATTCACACAAAAAGAAGATGATCAGCACTAATCATTTTAGACTTTTACAGTTACAACAGTTGCTCAAAATGCCCACAATCGGCGTCGATACACTTCTGAGTACGTTGAACTACTGATTGCGCAACGTTTGCGAAAGTGTCCTCAGCGATTGCAGCACATGCCGTTTCAATTTCTTCCCGAAGTGATGCCAATGTAGCTGGTCTGCCCAGACCTGCCCTTGTGAACATCGCATACGGTACCATGAGTCTCAAATTTGTCTCGAATGCGTTCAATTGTTACTCGCGCTGGCTGTTTTGTTCTGTACACACGTCTCCATTATCTTTGAAATTCAAGATTTTCGGTTTTCCAATACCGCTTGAAAATTGCTTTCTGCTGTTCAAACGATAACCTTGGCTCCATTTTTGTTGTAGCAATGCTAGCATAACGTAATGTGAGTCACATCTGTTTACAGAACATCATACGATAATCTTGGCTTAATTTGTTCATTGTTGATTTACCTACCGCGTAGCAACGCTATCATAGTGTATGTGAGTCACATCTGTTTACAGAACATCACACTATACACTACTGTTGTATTTCGGTCCAACTTTGAAATATATTAAAGATGAACGTGTGTATACACTTTTGGCATCTTCGGTATTAGAATTATAATTACTATTTTATTATTAATGTAATTATTATAAGAATATAGCAGCTATATGAGAAATAAGGCTAGATGATTACTTTTAATTTGACCTTTCAGTTCTAATGTTAAGCGCTGAAAGCTGCACTTTAAAAAAGAAAGAATAAAGGCGACAGAAATGAGACTCCGACAGATAGCAGAATATCAGGTATAGCCATAGCTTTCACCAACTTCTGCGGTTGGCATCATAAGTGGACGATGAACAGCAACTGACTGCTGAAAAGACGACAGCATTGATCCTTAGACATAAATACCAGTTGTTAAAAACAAACAATTATCCCCACCCCATCTCCTAAATATTAAAAATTGATCGACCTTGTAATACCAGACTGAGACTTATCAATACTGGCCTCTTTTCATCGCCCACTAATAATGCCAACAGCAGAAGTTGGTGAAAGCTGTTAAATGTTGGGCCATAGTAAAATAACCCAAAGGATTTTAACTGTTGTAGTTATAAAATCAGTTGTAAAACGCTAATTTGTATAATAAAAAATAGGTTCTGCTTTGAAGAAAATAGATGAACGCAGAAAAATTTACTTTCTCAAATTCAAAGAATTCTTTTCAACATCTTCCATATTAGATATTAAATTATCAACAATTGGGACACATAAATACTGGCAGACAAACGACCAGATGATCTCCCCTGAAGTAGAATCAGGCCAAGAGTATAAATCAGAAAGTACACGAAATGCAACTTGAGGGCTTTCGGCCTAACCATTTTCTAGGTATGATAAAGACAAAAACTATATTTCACTTTTCAATACAGTTACCCTTTATTGTAATACCCTTCTGACATCTTTGAATTAACATTTAAACCTCCCCTACCAAATAGCAGAAGTCATGTTTACAAAATGGGCATAAACAACGTCCATCACTTCTTCCTCACACTTAAATGTCCTTCTTCGAAGGTTCTTCTTAAGTTTTGAGAAGAGGAAATAGTCACTGGGGGCTAGATCTGGGCTGTAGGGTGGATGGTCAATCGCCTTAAAGCTATATTTCTTCACAGTTTCCTTTGCAACCAGAGCTGTGTGTACAGGTGCGTTGTCGTGAAGAAGGCGCACCCCATCACTCAGCTTTCCTCGCCTTTTCTCTTTGATGGAAGCACGCAGTCTGTACAGTAGGCCAGCATAGTACTCCCCATTTACTGTGGTGTTCCTCTCCTTGAAGTCAATGAAGAGTATTCCTTCACTGTCCCAAAAGATTGTAGCCATGATCTTCTTGGTTGACTGAGTGATATTGGTCTTTAGAGGCGGTGCTTCGCCATATTTTCGCCACTCCATTGATTCTCTTTTGGACAAGCGATCATAGTAGAGGACCACAGTTTTATCTCCTGTAACAATGGTTTGCAGAACTTCTCTCTCGAGCTCCAAAAATGCCTGACAACATCCCATAGCTCTTCTTTCTCTACAACACGGGACCAATGACTGACTTTATTTCTCTTCCGAAGGATTTATACGCTCTAAATAGCCATCTGGCCTTTTGCGATGTCTTATCGGATAAAGCAGTCTACTGCCATTACGTCGTTCATTAGATAATTGGATGACTGAATATTTATTAACAGGAGTTCAATAAGTTTCCAAAATGTATTATTCATCCTTGAAATGAGATTACGAATAAAACACGAATAAAATGCGTGTTAATAAATATCGTACTTTGTTTTTACTAATTTCCATTTATGTAATTTCTTCTTGATAATAGAAATAATAGGTTTTTAAGGTTAACTAAAGACTTAAAACACTGGAAAATGTTTTAAATTACATACAGTGGAAAACATTGCACCTGAAAATTAAACAAAATAATTCCTGAAATTTGTTCAGTAAAGAAAATATGATATAAATTTTATTTTTATCTGTGTTTTATGTTAATTACAATTTAATAACGTAAAAAACGAAAATTGCAAACTATTTTTACCATTAGTTGTTTGCAGTAAAGTCTAAGAACTAATTTGGCCATAATTATTTAGAATTCCAATTTTAAAGTGGTTTTAAAAATGTGGCATTTCTCGGTATCATATTTCTCTAGTATCCGCGATGTGCGTTTGTCTGTCACATAGACTACTTGCTCCTGGGTTGCACATCAACCCTAAAAGCAGGTTAACAGACGCCTGACGGAGCTGTTAGTAATGTTGCAGGCACAAGTTAAAGAGTACGTGACGTTCTCTAGATTACATACTAGGTCGCACGGCTCCATGTATATCGTACGTGTCTTCCATTTTCCACTTTACCTCTGATATTGCACGCAGCACAGATCTTCGTTATTAAGCATTATTGTAAGAGACTTGTGTTTGCAGGGATGGGTGATTTGCCATGCCCTAGAATTTGTTTAATGAAGTGGCACTAGTCAAACCGCTTTCAATGAAAGAAACAAATGAAGAACGAATTTTTCTCTCGAAAACTTTTCATTAAGAATCCCATAAATTTTGTGATATCTTTCAACATTAATAATCGAAGTGGATATTCTGCACATTTGAGGTGATAGACAACATTTAAGGAAATGGGGTATAAATTAATGGAATTTCTGCTACCAGATTATTAACATATATCAGTACTCGTTTTCACTTTATTTATCTTCAAAAACAAATTAGTTTTGTATTTCATTATTGTAACTCTGAATATAATACTAAATTTCACTTAACTAAATTGTGTTTTACGTTCTTTAATTTTTCCACAAATTCTCTAAAAATGCTTATAATTTATCTGATCATTCTTCAAATTCCCTCGAGGAACCACTTATAAAAACATCACTCCAATATCTTCAAAAAATATTTAAATTCAACCAATTGCTTTTTAAAATTAATAACTTCTAAAAATATCCCCACGGATTATACAGGATTACATTTTAAGTTTTTACAAAAACTAAGAAAGAAAAAACATTTTTGGAACAAACTGTTTTATTGCTTTGTAAAATATTCACCTTTAAATTTATACACTTTTGCATGCGTTTAAACCAACTGTCCAAACATTTTTTTCCATTCTGAAGTTGGTATCTCAAAAACATGGTTTCAAAGATTTCAACAGCTTCTTGAGGTTATGAAAATTGCTGTCCATGCATTTTTTATTTGACATTCGGGATAAAATAGAAATTGTTAGACGATAAATCCAGTGAATAGGGCAATGAGAGATTAATTCGATGTTTTTCTCCTTCAGTTGTTTGACGTACTGTGTGAGAGCTGGCATTGTAATGATGAAGAATGACGCTACGTTTTCGGCTATTTTTCCTGATTTCGTCGATGACCTCTGGAAAATAAATTGTTGTACACCATTCAGCATTAGCTGGTCTTTTATCCTCTAAAGAAATGGTTGCGACATGTCCAGTGCAACCGAAAAAACAAACCATTATTTTCTTCAAAGTCCTTCTTGAACGAACAACTTTTGTGGACATCGGTTCATCTTGGAACGCGCAAAGAGTGGATCGTTGCTTTGTTTCCTGTTCATATCCAATGATGTAATTCCTCTGTTGAATTTCAGCTAAATGTTCATGCAAAATGGAATGTACTGCTGTCAATCATGCTGCTCACAGCATCAATGCTTTTTGGAAAGACAGTCAATTTTGGTTGACATTTACGAAATTCGTCGTTGCCGGACGCTAGAAGACGATGAAAGTCTGCATATCAACGTCCTTTTTGACGGTCCTTCATTACCAAAAGTTGAACGAAGCAATTCTACACATTGCTGTTGAGTTAGGCCTTTCCAAAAATGGTAAAATATTATCCAACAAAAATTTCGCGAGAAATTTCCATTTTTTCCCCAAAATGCTTTGTTTAAAATCTCACTACACACAAACTACTCTGCCAATTTAAGCTGCAACTTTTTTCCACAATAAAAATGACCATTTTTGCGAAAATAGTAACGATATTCTCAATAGCGCCACCAAGTGATCATTTTTAAAACCTTAAAAGGCAACATTCATATGTAGTTATTAAAGCAACAAGTATTGTACATCTCTGAGAGGACAAACTGCCTGCCTCGATTGTTCACAATTGCCTCAACTTAGGCAACCGTATTTAACCACTTTTGCTACAACCTTCCTCTTCTTAAGCCTTAAGCTGTTACTCAAGCTTGAGTAAAAGAAAGCTATTGCAAAAAGGAGCATCAATTAATTACTGTCCTTTAAGACAGACTTTTAATCAAAGCCTTAACAAGCAGACACGACAAGGGCGCGTCTTCTCTTTCAGTCTTCTTGTTTCTAATGGTTAAATGCACTCATTAACCCTTAAGAACCATTTAGTAAGAGGATATTCTAATGAAAAAAAGCGGTCTGAAAGTGTTTTTTGTCCTTCTTCTTCTTTCCAGTGTATGGAGCTTTGCTATGAATGTGCGACAGAATCTTAGCTCATGTCTTAAAACTAAACTGCTGTTTACAATAGAATGTAGAACAGCAAAACTTTATGTTTACAAGTGCATAAGTGGAACGAGAAGAACTGGAAGCGACAAGGTGGCTCAAAATGATTTAGATAAGCCTTGACTCTTAGGACACAAGCACCTGTTTTAATTCTAACTTTGTAGTCTCAGATCTAGAGTTTTAGTGAGCTCTAGAAATGTTCTTGTAACCTTAGGAGTGAATCCTAGAGCTTCACGCTCTAGTAAGTGGTGTTTTGTATTCTCATCAGACTGTTTGCATAATTTCCATGAAGTGGAGTCCCATCGTCCCTAGATATTTCCCGGATGGCAAATGTTTCATATGACCTTTAATGATTTTCTTCCTTTCCCTACTCAGCAGGTCAAGGGTGCTATCCGATGTTTTAATTAGAGCTTTACCTGGTTATTAACTGGAAAAATACTCACATTTTATTTTACGTTTCTTAGTGCATTGATATACTGTGGTTTTGCATCTTTCTTGCTAATGCAGCAGAAACATTTTGGCTCTCTGCAGTCAACCTTCAGATCCATAAGTTTCCGGCCTAACCATTTTCTAGGTATTATAAAGACAAAAACTATATTTCGCTTTCAATATATTTACCCTTTATTGCAATGCATTTCTCACGTCTTTGAATTAACATTTCGATCGCCCCCCCCCCCCCCCCAATAGTCAGAAGTCTTGTCTTTCTCGAAGATCCTGCTTGAGTTTTGAGAAGAGGAAATAGTCACTGGGGCTAGATCTGGCCCTTAGGGTGGAAGGTCGATCTCCTTGAAGTCACATTTCTTCACAGCTTCCTTTGCAACAAGAGCCGTATGCATAGACGCGTTGTAGTGAAAAAGGCGCACATCACCACTCAGCTTTCCTTGCCTTTTCTCTTTGATGGAAGCACGCAGTCTGTACAGTAGGTCAACATAGTACTCCCCATTTATTGTAGTGTTCTTCCCCTTGAAGTCAATGAAGAGTATTCCTTCACAGTCCCAAAAGATTGTGGTCATCATCTTCTTGGTTGACTGAGTGACCTTGGCCTTTAGAGGCGGAGCTTCGCCAGGTTTACGTCACTCCATCAATCCTCTTTTGGACAAGGGATCATAGTAGAGGACCATAGTTTCATTTCCTGTAACAATGTTTGCAGAACTTCTCTCTCGTTACCACGGCAGAGCGGCAAAAATGCTTGACAACAGATGACTCTTGGTGCTTTTGAACTGAGGAAAGAAGTCTAGGCGCCCATCTTGCATTAACCTTATTCGTGTTTAAATGTCCATGAATAATACGAAGGACTGATGATTTAGAAAGACCCAACCTTTCAGCTATTTCTGCAACTTTGAGCCGCCGGTCTTCCATAATTTCTCAATCCACAAGAGCGATGTTTTCAGCAGTGAGCACCTCCAAGGACTGACCTACATGCTCTTCGTCTTCAATGCTTTCTCGACCCATTCGAAAAAGTTTGACCCATTCTTTTACGGTGGAATATGATGGAGGTGCTTCTCCATATACACCGTCCAATTGCTGTTTAATTTCATTTGGAGTAAGTCCTTCTTTTGCGAAGAACTTAATAACAGGCCGATACTGCATTTTGAACAAATCACAATCTTCTACACATAGCCTTCTTTATGCAACTATATCTGAACAACTGAACACAGCGAAGCGGAAGTTACAGTTGCCATTATTTACTTAACAGATAAGAATTTTGTGAAGACAATAACCCTTATCGACTAGGCCGGAAACTTATGGACCTACCCTCCTGGTTCCCTCTTTTGCCAGTTTATCTGCAGCTCAATTTCTTTCTATGCCCTAAGGTGCAGATATGCAATAAATTCTTGAGAGCTTGGAGACATTCCCATAAAGTCTACACTTGACTTGGTGAGGTTAAAGTGCACTAAGTGTAGCTTGATTTAGGGTATACGTCGGTTAAAGTGCTTATTCTTCTCATAGAAACTAAGGAAGGTCATAAATGCAACTTCTAAACACTTAAAATTATAATCCGGGTTTCATAAAATATCACGACACACAATAGTGCTTTATGATTTTAGATTAGTTTTACACTCATTATAAATTCTGAAATGTACTTGCAAATCTGCAATAGTTGCAGGTACATGGTAACGAAACTTGATCCTTGACGCATCCCCACAGAAAAAAATCGCAAGGTGTTAAGTCTGACGAGCGAGATGGTCAAGACGAAAGCATATGACACGCTGTTATTTATTTACACAATAACTCACACTATAATTTCTTTATAATGTTGGAATGGAACCTCCGAATGTGGGCTCTCAAATTTTATGCGGAACGACGACCATATAGAACAAGACTATGAAAATTTCTCCCTCTATTCATGCAAAGACAGCAATTGTATGCCGAATGCATTGCACAAAAAACACACACACAAACCTCCGATCATGGTTGTCAATAATCCTATTTATCTGTACGGAGGTTTCTTGTGCTTCTGTCTATGTGGATGAACGAACCCTATGATGACACATGCCCCATATGCCATCTGTTCACAGTAACACCACAATGGAATCTCTTATTAATCAATAACTCTCGAAAACCATATAGGTGTGCCTGTTTCTAGAAGCAACCGAGATACCATTACCCAGGTTCAGAGAACCCCAGCAAAAAATAAAAATTGCAGTTTTGTTCATTACGTCGGACTCAGGTATACTATCGTAGTAACAAAACACTCTAGCTAATGAGAGAGCGGCCCATTTACATAAAATATGCATAGCATTGATGTTTTCTTGTTCTGAAAGAGTCCTTTTTGTCTTAAATTAAATAATAAAAAATAAAAAACTAACACATATATTTCACGTTTCGCATTAGAATTGTGATAATAAAATTTTGTAAACGTTTTGCTTTTAGAATTTTCTGTGATTTAACTGTAAAAGTTAAATACATAATACCAATTTATTTTTAGACAGCCATCTTCTTGTTAAGTTCTGTTATATAAGATTATTTTCGAATCTATGTAAATTATTTTATTACTCTTAAACTAATGACTCTACAAATGAAGTCAAGGTAAACACCGTGGAAATCTTAAAACAGCTAAAATTGAACTAAAATTTCACTATATCACATATCTAATGATTGAATTGGTAGTGACATAATGAGAAAATTAATAAAAAAAAACTTAATTTGTTAATGTAAGCATTAAGAAATTTGTTGGAAAATTCATAAAAATGGATTCAGTATGCTATTTAAAGCAATAACAAATTATACAAATGTGATTTTAAAACTCCCATTTTATAGGGTTGGACAAGAAGTGTGTATGAAGGGGTGTTTTAAAGTTCTCGGCTAGACTCTTAGAGATTTTAAGATGACCAAAATAATATGTCAGTTGTTAAGTGTCAACCATTAGATGACGCGTTGAAAAAGTTTCAGATGCATAATGTAGTCACTTGTTATTGGCAATCGTGTAAACAAACTAGTGTTAACATTTTCTACGAAATGGATAAATTGAAATACTAGCCAAGATAAAGTACTTGACTTTGAAGGAAATAAGTTAAAGGACTCTCCCCCTTTCGACGGTTAAAAAGTGGGCTGCCGAATTTAAGCGTGGTCATACATCCATTCAAAGTGATAAGCACTTACGGCGTCCCAAAACTGTTACGACCTGCGAGATTGTGACAAAAATTCACAATGCCCTGCTCAATGATTGCCAATTGAAAGCACGCGAGTTGGCTGACATTGCAAAGACCTCGATAGGCAGTGCCCACCACATTTTACACAAAGTTTTGGGTATGAGAAAGCTTACCACTCAATGGGTGCTGCGTTTGTTAACAATGGACCAAAACTCCATTCAAATGAACATTTCGCAAGAATGGTTAGAATTGTTTAAATGGAATTCCAGTGAACCGACGTTTCATAACAGTAAGTGAAACATGGAGTTTTTCACTACTCACCAGAGACGTATGAGCAATCCAAGCAGTGGGTGGCAACATGTGAAAGTGCAACAAAGAAAGCAAAACCGATTTCATCATGGCTACGGTTTTCTGAATTTCTCATGGTGCTCGTAGACTACCTCCAGAATCATCACAGGGGAGTATTTCACTACTGGACAAACTGAAGGATGCTATTCTGGCTAAACGTCCATGCCTTACGAAAAAGAAAGTTCTCTTTCATTACGATAGTGCATCTTCACAAACATCTGAAAATGTTCCTGCAAAACTGCATGACCTTCGCTTCCAAGTACTTCCACATCCCCCATATTCGCCGTATTTGACTCCAACCGATTACTTTTTGTTCACAAACCTGAAGAAATTGCTGAGCGGACGAAGATTCACATCAAGTGATGGGGTTGAAGGTGAGACAGACGTTTATTTTTCACATTTGGACAATTCTTATTTTACTGAGGGTAATAAAAAGTTGGAAAGTCGTTGGACTAATATATCGGTTTATAGCGTGACTGTGTTGAAAAACAAAATTTAAAAAAAAATAATAATAAAAACCTTCCTCTTAAATCTTGTGTTTTCTTGGTCAAGAACTTTTATAACGCCCGTCATAATAGCTACTGAAACAAGTAACATCAGCTCATGAGGAATGTTCGGTTAAAATATTGCACGGAGATTTGCCTCACAATGGAGAGTTTGTTGTTGACTTGGTTTATTTACGGACGCTCTTCAGCATCTGAGCGTCCCATTCAATTGAGAGCATGAAACGGCCGACAAATTTTGCTCAGAGGCCTTTCTTTCAGGCTTGAGGTTCTTTATCGTGCCGTAAATGTACGACACGGGAGCCAAGGCTTTACTTCCCTTCCGAAGGAAGCCATACTTAGAATATTTGTTCCCAAAAGTACATCGATTATGGCCGGGTTCGAACCCGCGATCTTGGGTTTAGGAGGCAAGTACGGTTACCACTACACCACCAGGACCGAGAGATCAGCAAATGAAGAAGCCGTTTCTTTAGTTTCAAAACAGTTAGATATTCAATTAAAAAGAAACCGTTACTTGCCAAACCTGAGATTGAATTACTTTGCCCTCACTCATTGTATTAAATTAATCAGTGGAAGGAGCTGACAGTATTTGATTGAATT
Organism: Metallyticus violacea; assembly: GCA_030762175.1. Classification (NCBI taxonomy): domain Eukaryota; kingdom Metazoa; phylum Arthropoda; class Insecta; order Mantodea; family Metallyticidae; genus Metallyticus; species Metallyticus violacea. The sequence goes on from CM060841.1 coordinate 5,868,214, forward strand.
CAACCTCCTTCTTTTGGCTCTTTCATGCCTGTAGTTGAGTGAACATTAGTTTCCGAAAATTTGCATCATGGGTATTTTTACAAAGAAAACAAAACATAGTATACTTTGTTTTGTCACTGACACCAGCCTGAGAGGTTTGTGTTTTCTTTGAGAATCATGCACAGATTTTGTAGTTTTTGATCAGATGCCCACATACTGTTAATTTCATCATCTCTCCTTTTCACAACTTGTTTTCGTTTTCTGAATTCGTAACTACTTACTCAAATGGAATGAGGTCTTTTTTTTTTTTAATGAGGTCTGTTATTGCCGTAAATTAATGTAAAAGAAAACTCTAGAAGTAGAAAATGAGGTGAAAACGAAAGCGTGTCCACTCAGTACAATCAAAACATTTCTCTTCACTCACCGCTGCTTTGATGCATAACTGTAATTGTCTGATTTCAACCATACCAGAGCATTTCTTTACTTTCTCTCGGAAACTTTTCTTTTCATACCCTCTTATTTTGTAGTCACCTCGCCTTTACGCCCTTTGCCCTTCTCTGAGGAACGTCATGCCGTTGGTGTATTATTTGCACAACGTTTCTAGTAGTCAATCTCTGCCCCGGGGACTTGCACTACATTTCACAGCCTTCTGGATGTCGCTGTTGTTTGCGCACCCGCCCACCCATGCCATACCTAATGAACGCGAGTTGGAACAACACAGAAGCCATCTAGATTTCCCTCTCGTGCCCTGAGAATACAATGGACTCTTGGTGCAGGCGTAGTGCCGCTGGTGCTGCTATCTAGCGTCGCAAACCACGAGCGTAATGCATTCACCGCGACCTAGATCCCACCTCCTCCATTGCCATGCAATTCAATCGCTGCATGCTATTTAGCGTTTAGATCTAGGGATAAAATTTAGCGATACAGTACGCTTTAAGCGTGATTATCGGTTTCCACTACAGTGCCAGCTGTCTGTTACATAATTAGTGTGTAAATTGGAAAAGGGGAAACGACGTGAAAACGGGATGTACAAGACTTGATTCACATTACCTGTAATCTGAGGTCTTTCAGCGCATGCACCATGGGGAACAAGGGTGTATAGTTAAATGCACTGAACGCCACGTAAATAAAATGACGACCGGTGGCGAAGAACTTCCGTAATTGATTGGCATATGCCATTAGCTGCTTTAACTACCCCGACAGCGCGGATCATGGCAGAACATTAACAACAGTGGCGACACGACGGTACAGTAGCGGTTGTAAATAGAAGAGGAGATGAGAATTTTCATAAAGGTTATGTTTCCTTGGATAGTTTATTAGCCTTCGTGGATGGATGTGATTATTCAATTTTTAACATTTAATTAAATTACCAAAGTATTCATTGCAGAAAGTGTACTAAAATGTCTTCCTTCAGCTTCATTACAGGCTTGATAGAGTGACACAAATCACTAATGTAACCGTACGACGGTAGGTCCATAAGTTTCCGGACTAACCATTTTCTAAGTATGATAAAGACTAAAACTATGTTTCACTTTTCAATATAGTTACCTTTATCGCAATACACTTCTAACATCTTGGAATTATCATTTCAATCCTCCCCCCAAAAAATAGTCACAAGTCTTGTCTGCAAAATCGGCATAAACAGCATCCATCACTTCTTCGTTACATTACATTTTCTTCCTCGAAGATCCTTCTTGAGTTTTTAGAAGAGGAAATAGTCACTGGGAGCTAGATCTGGGCTATAGGGTGGATGATCGCTCCTTGAAGCCGCATTTCTTCACAGCTTCCTTTGCAACAAGAGCTGTGTGCATAGACGCGTTGTTGTGAAGAAGGCTCACACCTCCATTCAGCTTTCCTTCCCTTTTCTCTTTGATGGAAGCACGTAGTCTGTGCAGTAGGCCAGTACAGTACTCCCCAATAACTGGTGTGCCTCTCCTTGAAGTCAATATAGAGCACTCCTTCACAGTCTAAAAGATTGTAGTCATGGTCTTCTTGGCTGAATGAGTGGCCTTGGCCTTTAGAGGCAGTGCTTCGCCAGGTTTATGTCACTCCATTGATTCTCTTTTGGACAAGCGATCATTGTAGAGGACCATAGTTTCATCTCCTGTAACAATGGTTTGCAGAACTTCTCTCTCGTTGCCACGGCAGAACTCCAAAATGGCTGACAACAGATGACTCGTTACTGCTTTTGGACTGAGGAAAGAAGTCTTGGCACCCATCTTGCACTAACCTTATACATGTTTAAATGTTCACGAACAATTTAAAGGACTGTTGTTTTCGAAAGGCCCAAATTTACTGCTATATTTGTAAATTTGAGCCGCCGGTCTTCCATAATTTCTGCTTCCACAAGAGCGATACTTTCAGAAGTAAGCATCTCTAAGGGTCGACCTGCACGCTCTTCGTCTTCAATGCTTTCTCGACCCATTCGAAAAAGATTTGGCCCATTCTTTTACGGTAGAATATGAGGGGGATGCTTCTCCATATACACCGTCCAAACGCTGTTTCATTTCATTTGGAGTAAATCCTTCTTCTATGAAGGAATCAATAACAGCTTGACACTTCATTTTAAACATGTCACAATCTTGTACACATAGGAGCGTAGGTTACAGCTGCAATTATTTACTTAACAGATAAGGATTTTGTGAAGGCGACAATCCTTATCGGCGAAGCCGGAAATTTATGGACCCAACCTCGTATGCAAATTCTTGTTGTATTCGTAATTATAAATCCTCTTCCAATCCAGTCCTTAAAAAGTAAACAGAGTCACCAAGATATCTCGGAAGAAAGAATAAAAAAGGCATCGGGATAATGCAAGTAAACTAAAAAAAAAAAAAAAAAAAAAAAAAAAATCTCTGGGACGTTTAATCTCATCCACCTCGTCGGAAAAGATACAGGACAAATGCACTGGTGGACCGTCATACTACCACGACATGGCGATAATCTCAAATCGCTTTATAATTAAAGACTCGGACCCACTAATGTGTAACAGGAAACAATCTGATTTGACATATCAACCAAACGAAACATTGCTGTAGTTATTTTAAGTTTACAGGTAGTTGAGAAAATTAGTAAAATTACCATTGGTTCTTGGTGGACGTTGAAAATATAATATCGCGTTTGTTAATTTATATGTTATCTGTTGCACTAACATATGCAAAGGGAACAGCTGATTAGAAGATTGTTCATGGGCTTTTAGTTAGATGTTGATTTGTGCAGGTGAATGTTTATTCAGCGAAATCATTGCTCGTCAATTTGTTGCGTTGCTTATAAATTTGCTGAATGACAAAAATAAATGTGATTCTGAATTTTTTTATGGTGTTTAACGCCCGTTTTCACTACTGAGGCACCACGGGCGGTGGACAGATGGTAGATAGATAAAATTATGTATTGGGTAAGAATTTTTAAGGAAGGAAACATTCCAGGCCTAAGTTTAGTGTACCTCCTGGGCATATGCCATTTATAAGGACTGAGGAAAACTTGGAGGAGGAACGGTCTGGGCGAGATTCGAACCCAGACCTCCCGCTCACGAGTCCGCGCCTTAATGACTAAGGCGTGATTCTAAGGTAAAACTACATAACTCCATTTGATATCTACCAGCGCACTTTTATTTTATTTTAGCGATTGTTTCTTGGTGTTTTCATAAACATTTAAACGACAGTCTCTTTAATTTGAACAAAATTAACTTGGAATATTTATGTATTGTACCACACTCTCATAACCTAAAAGGTGTAAGCCAAGGCAGAATCTAATTAAACAGTGTAATTGTTTATTAACATTTAGACAAGTATTTTTATACAAACATAGAACGAATGCAATAATCAGACTTTCAAGGGAAAACATTAATTTTGTCTAGCAACATTTACCATACTGCTTGGGTAAATGTGCACACTTGAATAATTTATGGCAAAAGTGGCAAAAATGTTCAATGATTTATTTCTGTTGCCTACATATTTTACTAAATAATAAAACTAACGTTTACATTAACTAGTAATGTGAACATTTACTGCATATCCCACTCTGACCATAACATCTGCAGAACTTGCATGTAGGTTCTATCTTGTCGTAGAGGTCCACGTAATTCCCACATTGGCAAACGTCATGCATGCTGAAGAACTTTACTGGAAACACAGAAATTCTATATATGAAGCGATCGGTATATAATCCTGATCAGCTTCCAGAACATTACTCCTTCCAGGTTTCTAGAAAGCTTTAGGTAATGAGGTTGCAACTTAACTTATAGGAAAATGCTGTATTTTTAGTCACTTTACAACTTTATAATTTTATAATTAATACTAAAGATTCTTCATTACAGAAATGCGTTTTACACTCGTATTTGCACAAAATAATTAGGTTTGTAAGCCAGTTCCTGCTAATGCTCTCAGATCCAATTGCTGATTCAAGGATAGCAAGTATTGATTGACCATATTAGCTTAGGACTTGAGACCAGTGTTTGGTCACATTGAACACAAGTTAAGTGCACATCGATTATGCCACTTCTCTGTGTCGAAGGCACGGGAGACAAAGCAGTTCAAGCTCCTGTTGCATGAGTTTATTCAGTGAATGAAACAGAACTCGCCTGCTATTAGGAAATTAATTACATGCCAAATAGCTATGGGTATATTTAATGCAGCATATTTTAAGCACATTTTCTTTTGCAAGAAATAAAATGTCACGAGCTCTTTGAGTCGCTCCTCGTAAACCCAAGATCGCGGGTTCAGTCCCGGCCAGGGTCGATTGATTTTTCCGAACGTAAAAATCCCAAGTATGACTTCCTTCGGAAGGGAAGTAAAGGCGTGGGTGTCGTACATTTACGGCACGAAAAAGAACCTCAAGCCTGAAAGAAAAGGCCTCTGAGCAAAATTTGTCGGCCGTTTTACGCCCTGAGTTGAATGGGACGCTGATGATCTGAGATGTTAACGAGCGTCCGTAAATAAACCAAATTAGAAAAATCGAGCTCGTTTGACCCGGACGTTTGGGAGTTGACTCATAGTAAAGTGGAATATTTTAATAAAACATAACCTATAAAAGTCATTAGATTTATTACTAAGGAAGCACTTGGGTTCTTCCTCTGTTCTAGGACTAAGATTGTTCCCCTTACCTTCTGAAATACTGCCAAATTCTTAAAATTCCTCCTTTACAGAGCACTCACGGATCGTGCCTTTATTGGCCTGGTCTCTAATCTTGTCTGGCTTTCCGCTTCTTGACTCTCGACTAAGACTATCTATCTCTCTTATTAACTGTGTTTAAACGAGCAGGCAAATGTTTACATTCGCTATATCTCTTTGTCGACAATTTTAAATTTTAAAGTGCCACTGAACCCATCATATAAACTTCCCTCGTCCCAGTTTCCAAATGTACATCTTGTGAATGTTCTTCATTTCCTGTCTTCTTACTTAATAGACTTAATTACCTAGTACTACAATGACCTTACGTTGCATTCTTTATGTGTGCCGGCCAGGAAACATGGGGTTGGCTTTCCGCTAGTTAAGCGTTTCTGTCACGTAAAGAGATTGTTCGAGCAATTTCAAAGCTATCGTGGAATCGCGCTCAGTAAAAAGAAGTGCTTTACTTATCAAGTAAAGTTTTGCGGTCTTTGACCCTTTGACATGTTAAAATGTTGAAATGCCAATTTATACAAACGTCAGCTTTTAAAGCAATATAAAAAATTTAAATCAACAAATAATATGCTCACTGCACCTATTCAAAATATTATATGTGACACTTTTGAGTGTTTGAAAAAATGACAAAAAATAGCTCAAAGCAGTTTTTGTACCATCTTTGATTATTTAAGGATATTCAATATCTCATCCAATGGAGAATAATCCTACAATAGTTGTGTTTTTAATTAGGCACAGAATGCGCAATTGTGCCCCTAATGCATGAACCGTTTATATTAACCCTGTCACATGACTTCCTACATAAGATGGCAACAACTGAAAGAAACCCATTTTTCTGTGATAGTTTTCGGTGTAAAGGTACCTTACAGGCCATGGACCTTACAAACCTTACTGGAAAAAAATAATAAAACGCAGGACGATATGTGTAGAGTTTGTAAAACACAGCATAACCCAGAGCACGTATTATTTGAATGTACATGCTATTTAGAACAGGTGAGGGAAGAAAGAGAAAGTTTAAGTGGCCATCAAGTAGCACATATACTTAGAAATAAGGGCCTATATAAATACCTTGAGAGGACGAAGTAAGAAGATCAGAACACATACGTATACAAAGATAACCCTAAAACACAAATAACTTAACAAGAATAGAAAACATACAAGACAACTTTAATTAAATCAACAGGAAGAGAATGTTAAAAATGAAGGAAGAAGGGAGTGATGAAGGAGAGAAAGATACCTAAATTCATAATAGACGGGGATAATTTTCATTTATAACCTAAAGTAGAGAATGGAGGCTTTTACCTATAAGAGTTATGGGACCGGGAAGAATATGGAAGAAGGAAGATTACAGATGAAGATTAAAGGGTGTTGAAGATCCACGGGAATGAGCGGCGGGAGGAGTTGGAGGATGAAGAGATGGTATCCAGGCAGGAGGAGCAGAGCGCGAGAAATGGTGTAACCAGGAGTCCAGGAGGATCAGGAGATATGGAGGAAGGGACGGTTAGAAAAACGTCCGGTACCTTAAGAGCTTTTCATTTAATAAATAGAATGGCTATATAGAAACTTTCTATCCTTTTGGCAGTGCTTGAAAGAATGGTTGTCCCAATAATTTAGTACATTGTTGCATTGTGTTAAAACATAAGCGGTAGACCGTAGGGCACTTTAGTAAAACAATGTGCGAAAAAAATAGTGTAGACATTGATGTAAAGGAAATTAAGAATATCGTAATAAAATTCCAGATATGTCATTTCTAGTTATATTTAATAAAAAGTGAGACATTCATAAAAGCATAAATGTAAGAGAAGAGCTTTACTTTCATGATGCACGTGGTGTAATCAAGTAGAAAAAAAATCTTCTCTTGGACGGCCAAGAAAAAAATAATTAAATTCATTCACATTACGCATTACTTATACACTTTCCTCTATGAAGTAACACAGAAACACTGTATTAGCATTGCCTTTTTAACGTAACCATAAAAAAGCAACAAAAATTTTTGCGGTCTCCGTTAACTACGGTGCGATAGCGACGTTGAGATTTTTTTAAAGATCATTATAACAAAACTCAGAAAGATTAATATAAAAGCGACTGTCTCACGCCCATTACAGTCAAAGCTGCAGGATTATAATAACACGCTATCGCTCGCTTTTTTTTTTATACCGCCATTGTTTTAAAACATTTCGCGACCGGACTGTGTACTGATAACTCCCATGCGTTACCTCCATTAAATGGAAAACGTGGAACCATTCACCAGCTGTAAATCCAAGCTCGGCTTCATCGCTACTGCCCCCTTCCTAGCCATTCTGCATACATACACAACCACGTACGCTGAAATATTGTTCCTCTGCTCACAGAACCTAATGCACATATCAGCGATAGTAAAATCAATCGAAATACCCGTGTTTACGTGACTATTTGTACTTCCATGTTGTAAGGTAGGGGAGAGAGTGGTGTATTTAACTAATCCACGTCATCACTAAAGATGTACAAGCAGTTTATAATAAACAACAGAAATTTGTCTAATTAAAATTAGCATATTCATATATATAATTTGGAGTTTTAGGAGAAACGTAACCTTTCCAATTCTTTAAAATACATAAAAGGCCCCAAAACACTGTTAATGCGGCATTTAGGGCACGTTTATCGTTTTTCATAACCAAGTAAACATTATCACTTGACATCTATGTTTAACTATCATCATTTTGCTCGCCTATGAAGAAGATTGATTGATTTGTTTATTATGGACGTTCTTTAACATCTCAGGTTATCAGCGTCCCATACAACTCAGGGCGTGAAACGGCCGACAAATTTTGCTCAGAGACCTTTCTTTCAGGCTTGAAGTTCTTTTTCGTGCCGTAAATATACGGCACGGGACCCACGGCTTTACTTCCCTTCCGAAGGAAGCCACACTTAGGATTTTTACGCCAGAAAAAAATCCATCGGTCCTGGCCGGTTTCGAACCCGCGATCGCCTATGAAGAAAATACATTAGTCCAAAATATCCCATTTTTATACACTAGATTTGACATTTTTTTTATTTTAATCCTAATTGAACATTTGCTATTTTAGCAATTTATTTAATTCTGTAAATTGCAGAAAACAAGTTATTGTATATATTATGGACACTCTTTAATATCCCAAGTCATCAGCGTCCCATTCAATTATCGGCGTGAAACAGCCGACAAATTTTGCTCAGAGGCCTCTTCTTTCAGGCTTGAGGTTCTTTATCGTGCCGTAAATGTACCACACGGGACTCACGCCTTTACTTCCCTTCCGAAGAAAGCCATACTTGATATTTTTATGCCTGGCCGGACTTGAACCCGCGATCTTGGGTTTAGAAGGCAAGTATGGTTTCTACTAGATTACGACACAAGCTATTGTGAACAATTACTGTTAAATGTAAAGAATTTTTTTTTTTTTTTTTTTTGGTGTTTAACGCCCGTTTTTACTACAGAGGCACCACAGGCGATGAACACTGGTGATACATGAAATGAAATTATATATTGGGAAAAGATTTTTTTTTCGAAAAGAAACGTTTCAGGCCTAAGTTTAGGGTACCTCCAGGCATTTGCCATTTATGAGGACTGAAGAAAACCTGGAAAAAACCTCAGTCAGGGAGGACGGTCCTGGCGGAATTCGAAACCCAGAGCTCACGAGTCCGCGCCTTAACGACCTCGGCCACCCCTGGCGGTGGAACCATTGAATGATATTGGTTCGCAAACCGAGAAAAATAAGGAATATTATTTCCAACTCACCACATATACAACATTACATATTCAGAGACCAGTCTCCGCCAAAGAAAATGTCCAGAACGACCAATTTTAGGTGATATCAAAAAGTTCCAAGACTAAGTCATATACATACAATAAACGTATGGCTAATTTCAATTTTACCGCCGGCCCCTTTTGCAGCGATACACAGACAGCTTCCAGCGCCTTTTTCACTTTGTGAAAGCCTCTATAAGTTCTAATTTCGAAAACGTGTCAAGCGCATTCTGTGATTAGCGCTCGATCTCCTTCATGGAGTCAAAACGACTGCCCTTCAGTTTCTGCTTCGTTGTCTGGAAGAGGAAGAACCCTAGGGGGCCAAGTCTGGGACAAGTTTGGCGAATGAAGAAGGGTAACATTCGTGGAGGATAACGGTCGTGATGGTCTGGCTCCTGCAGGCAATTTCATAGTGCGTAATGTCCAAGAATTTCTGTGAGCATGCTCTTGGTTGCGGTCCTGACCTGCGATCTTGAGATGCTGAGGTTTTTCACTGCGACGACTGAAATGAGAAGGTCGGGTCATTCAGGGCACGCTGACAGAGATCCCGATACGTCTCGCAGATCTACTGTGCATATGGTAAAAAAAACTTGTTTAGCACAGTTCGCAATGTTCATGGAATGAGTTGCCCTGCATAAGGAGTAAAGAAGGTCACTGCTAACGATCGCTGCGCAGTGCTCAGTCCTGTTTTCTTGCTATGGGCCTAGTCCTGGAATTTTTTGATAGCAATTCATATATGACCACAAAGGACTACAACAAATTAAAACCGCCACGGTGACCAAGGTCGTTAAGGCATGACCGCCACGGGTGGCCGAGGTCGTTAAGGCACGGACTCGTGAGCGGGAGGTCTGAGTTCGAATACCGCCAGGACCGTCCTCCCTGACTAAGGTTTTTTCCAGGTTTTCCTCAGTCCTCATAAATGGCACATACCGGGTAGGAACCCTAAACTTAAGCTTGGAACGTTTCCTTCCTTAAAAAAATCCTTTCCCAATATATCATTTCATCTTATGTATCATCAGTGTCTACCGCCTGTGGTGCCTCTGTAGCAAAAATGGGCGATAAACACTACTTAATTCATTCGTTAAGGCACGACACAGTGTCCACCGCCTGTGATGCCAAGCAGTAACAACGGCGTTAAACACTATTAAAAAACACTAATTAAAGAAAGGCCAACTTGACAACATGTGAAAAGACGCATCAGTACCAACCCCGATTTCCAGCATGTGGTTAGGAATGATGAAAATTACTAACGTCAATATTGTGGGCTCTCGATTTCTATTATGGATATATATCATACGAAATCCCATTATCGTAACTACTGCCAAAAGGAAACTTTAACCACTGTAACAGAGAAATTTCATTAATAGAACAGTATTCCCTACCTTCTCTGACAAATGTATTCTCGCCTCATGAGACGAGAAGATTGCACTAAAGCGGCTTACCGAACCACTGGTGGCATAGAATTGCGGTTTGTAACATAGGAGGGAGGGATGTAAAAAATTTAATCGCATAAGGATAAAGTAACTGTATTAATATGTCGTTAACATTTTTATTGCCCGTGTAGATGTAATAAATATGCCCATTTTATCGTTTCACCGGCTAGACATCTTGCAAAGTCCTGGTGAGAATTTATAGTCAGTAAAACACACATGAGCGCATATTACCATTTATCCGTGTTTATTGCAGTTAGTGTGGGTTACAATGTGTTTATCTGCCGATAATAACCAATCTGGCCGTAGCGAGCAGGATTTCCTACTGTCAAAATCAGGAATCGATGTGCAATTCGTTGACTGCCTGCCTATTCTAACCAGCACTGCAAGGGACGGACTGTTTTGACGTAACGCTATGCATATATTTGTGGATCATTCGGAACGGAACGAGTTTGCATCCATTGAGATGTTAACTGACAGTAGTAGTGGAACCGGCAGGATGGGAGCTGACGCAATACAGGGGTGCATAAATTGGTCGCACTTTGGAAACTCCGGTGCAGAAGAAATTTCATACATCATAGAGGAAATCTGTCGTTAAAAAGTAAACAATTGTGTCCTTTGTTTATTTTATAGTTCTATTCATCCTCTTTTTAAAACAAAGTTAGTCGATATTCAGAATGGTTGGTAAATGAAATTCGTTGTTTTAGAAGATAATACTGACAATTACAGTGTTAAAAATGAGATTTTATTTGCGTTTGTTATCGCACACAACGGGGCGTCGCCTCATTTTATTCGCCGAGAGAACAAATGAATTTAAAAATAGGATACATCCCGGAAATTTTTAACTGCTAGTAAGCCCTTCCTCTTCATAAATAATGTTCTCTATTTTTTTATTTCAAATACAGAGGGAGTCAAAAACTGTATTCAGCAAAGAAAAAAAAACGGTGTTAATATAACAAAACTAAATGATAAGCACCAATCATCTTAAACTTTTACAGTTACAACACTGGTTCAAAATGCCCACCATCGGTGTCCATACACTTCTGAGTACATTAAACTACTGATTGAGCAACGTTTGCCACTTCTTCCCGAAGTGCTGTCAGTGTAGCAGTTTTCTACGGTATACAACATCCTTAAGATTTCCCCATAGGTAGAAGTCGAACAGAGTTAGATATGGAGATCGTGGTGGAAACTCAATCAGACCGCTTCGTCCTATCCAGTGCCTTGGAAGATTGTCATCAAGATACGCACTACATCTCCGTGGTAATGAGGTGGAGCACCATCCTATTGGAAGTAAAATTCCTCATTTTCATAGAGTGTATGAATGGCTGGTAAGACGGATGTGCATATCATGCTCAGGTACACGGGCCAGTACTGTTCCTTCGAAAAAGAAAGGTCCAATTAACCACCCCCAGATGACAACCCACACCAACAGCATACATTATTTCCAGGTAAATAATACGTGGCTTGCTTGCACACCAGTAGACACAGTATGCCGGTTAACACTTCCGTTCAATTTAAATTGGAAGGCCTCATCCTCTAGCACCGTGTTCCGAAACCACTCACAGTACTGCATTCTCATATCAGGGTCATTTTCATTTAATGCATGTAAAAGTATTGGGATGAAAAATTTCAACGTTGCTGTTTTAATAATACGACGTACGCTGGTTCTGCTAATCCCGATCTCACGTGCACATTGGTGTGTAGATTTCTGCGGTGAGTGCTCAAAAGGTTCCAAAACCATAGCCGAGGTCACGGAGCTTATTGCTGTGCGAGGTCTCCCAGATCTGCCCTTGTGAACATCGCATACGGTACCATGAGTCTCAAATTTATGTCAAATGCATGCAAGTGTTACTCGCGTTGGCGGTTCTGTTCTGTAGACGTGTCTCCATTGCCTTTGAACTTAAACAACATTCTCGGTTTTCCAATACCACTTCAAAATTACTTTCCGCTATTCAAACGATAATCTTGGCTCCATTTTGTTGTAACAACGCTAGCATAATGTAATGTGAGTCACATCTGTTTACAGAACATCATACTACACATTACTGTTGTTTTTCGTTCCAACTTTGAAATATATTAAATAGATATCTACTGTGCTGTGAAAGTGTGTATATATTTTGGCACCCTCAGCGAACTGTTTGTTGATCTCAATTTCTAAATGTTAGGGGAGTGTCAATGAAAAGAGATATGTCAATAAAACCGTAGCAAAAGAGAAACGTAATGAAAGATAAATTTAAGATGTGCATTTTTTTTTTTAGAATTGAATAAATTTGAATTTAGATTATAAATATATATTTTACTGACACTAAATAAATAAATTCCCGTGAATTAGTTTAAGTCTTGTTCATAAAATACCTCTCAATGGGCACTGAGAATTGCTTTAATGAATTGTAATCAATGTTGTAACAAGAGGTCTCAGGACTCATTCAGTACCACAAAAGGGGTTGAGAAGAGGGGTGAATCTGAAGTGTTTGGGCAACCCTACAATCAGGAGTACTGGTCCATGACAGTGAGAGACTAGAAGAGATGGAAGATGCCTAAGGGAGAGAAAGGTCGTTCTCTTGGCGGCGAGGGGAACGGAATCCGGGGATCAAACTTCGGTTGCCTAGCAACCGGCCATTTGGGAGATTTTCTCCGTTGCCCCACCATAACGTGGTGTCCGTGGCCGCGTCTGCCAAGCATTTCTACTCCCGGGGAATTGACCATCTCAACACCTTTCATTTCGACTAAGAGCATTATCCCATTACTACTTCGTACCACTCACGTATTTAAGGAAGCCAAAGACTCGGACCTCAAAGATTGCACCTTAATCTGAACATTATGGGCAACAGCTGGGTGCCTTGATCAAATGTTCCAAAGTCCATGGTGCATACAATCCTAGTGCCTATTTCATTTGATGTTTGTATGAACACTACAGCCATTTTTAGTATGCTGCTAACACATGTACAATCTCGAAAGTTAATGATGTTCTTTATCCTTCCCCTTGTTTCTTTTCTGTGTAAATTTTATTTCCGCATCTTTTTCTGGTTCTGTATTTGTAGACATCTCTTTTCTATATCCATGGAATCACGCATTATCCTTGAACAAAGTTTTCCTAATCAAATCCGACACAAGTTTTATAAGAAGAACTTTAAGCTATGCCTCCCATGATTTACCTTAATGGAACATTACGAAAGTCTATACCTGGAATCCTCCAAGTATTTAACACCTGAGTAATATATAGGGTGACATCGTGACTGGTGCTTAGAGACTGACTCATCTCTCCTACGGGAAACAAGAGATTATTTGGGGCTCAAGTGTAGGCCTAAGAACAAGCATATCCTCGTCATGGGAACTGCAATTTAATACCATGTGTGTAAACGTAATGTGGCTGTTTCATGTGATTTGGGGATTATCAGCACTGTTTGTGAATCACCTCGAAGGGCCTCATAATTTCGAAAGGCAATGGTGACCAAGGGGGAAAACTTTCCTTGCACTGTTTTTCCTCACTGTGTTTGTGGATAACGATATCTCGCTTCGAGATGTTTATTCCTAACCCAAGAGTTGTTTAGATTCTTCGGTTTAATGGCATGAACTAAAATTTATTGTTATAGTCCACGCAGTGAATTCGTTCTTACACCCCTTTAGTTCTGTGGTGGGTATCAGGATCTTTGACCTAAAGATCTAAATACTCTATGTATTTCGACATAACTACTTGCATTAGCTCACTTTGTTCCAGAGGTCGTCTTCAGCTGTTTTGGTACGGTCCTGACTTAAAAACTTGTAAATTCTATAGTTTGCGCACTAAATGAGGGTCACTAGATAAGTATTGAGACAACAAATAATGAATACCCATAGAAACGTTTTGTTTATCGCAATTTCTCAGAGTATTCATCCTGTATGCAGTGTTCTATCCTCTGGAAGCATCCATGCCACTCAGTTTCCTGCACTGCAGATAACTCCCTCCACATTTGCTGCAACTGCTGCTTCGGGGCTAGAAAATCGGCGACCTTGAAGTCGGTTCTTCACAGTAGGGAACAGGAAGACATCGCATGGTGCCAGGTCACTTGTTTTTCCTCAGTTCCTTGCAGAAACTTCATTATTACATTAACGGTGTGAGCTGATACAATGTCATGGTGCAACAAAAGTGTGCTGCCTTTGGACGTCATTCTTGGATTTTCCGAAGTCACACTTCTGTGTAACATTTTAAAGTAACATTCTCTGATTTGCGAGTACAGTGGTTGCCACGGGAGCACTTGTGGCGAAGAAAGAAGCAACCATTTTCTTTTCCACACTCCTTGTGGCCTCTTCGCTTTAACGGGTGGTTGGTCATCAAATGCAGGACTGGCGCTTTGTTTCTGGATTAAACTGATAGATCCATGTTTCGTCATCCATAATAATATCTGAAACACGGCAAAACTTTCCACAGCAGAATTTCTTGGCACCATTCCACCTTGTGTAGTTTCTTTTTTACACTAACATGCTCATGAAAGATGGTTCAAACCTCGGCGAACTAATTGCTAATGCCAGCTCAATATCCTTTTAGGCTAGTCTTGGATCTTCCTTGACAATTGTTTCCACAGAGGTGAAGTTCTTCTCAGTCACTATGGCTGTTGGTCCCTTCATCTCTAAGGGGTGCCACTCCCTCTTTAATTCTCCCAAACAGCCGAACAAAGTAGCACGTGAAGGAGAAAAGTCCCCACCCCCTCAAACGCTCAAGAGACTGCGTTTCATTTAAGCCACATTTGAAATCGAACAAGACCATCGCACAAAATGCTCTTTCTGAATCTCCATTGCACTCACAGGAACGTTCACACTTTCTAAGCTTAGAACATAAAATGCAGGAAAATGAATAACACAACAGAGCTGCGCCTGCTACCATGCTAACACCAGTGATTCAAACATTTCGGCTCAGCAACATTGCTTTGCCTATGTGTCATATCTCAATACTTATGTAGTGACCCTCGTAAAAGCGAAATTTTCTGCAATATGTTGTAACAATTCTAGCATTCTTTAGTTAATCCGTTTCTAGGGTTATTCTGTTGGAATTTATTTCTTGAATTCAGTTGATCACTTTGCCACAAAGGGAAGGATTGAATACCGTAGATAAATTTCTAAAGATACTAAACTGAAACTTTTAGCATTCAGCAAAAAGCATTTGTCAGCTCAGCGCCCTATTCGTAATTTAGACCTTTGGTTTTGGTTAGATACTCTACGGATAGTGCTTGACGTATATCATGGAGTTCACTGTGGAATTATTCATCCAAGTGCCCGCCATTGTTTGTATGGTTGTCTGTTAACGTGTGCAACTGCATCGTGAGTTGTAATGTATGGTTCCTGAGTGCATAATCACGAAGATTGCTTTGCAATAACGCTGGCTCCGTCGCTTCCGGTAATGTGAAGGTAATTATGAAGTTGTTTGTCAAGGCATAATAAATTAATACAGAGCACACGTACATATAAGTGCCCAAAATCACCGTAACATTTCTTCAGATTGCATGGCCACACTTCTATTGCTCAACGGTTTTCAAAGACACGTAGGTGTTAAGACGAGAATAAATTAAAACTTCGCACATGTTGTATGTTGTAGTGTGTACAAACAGGACCATGTTTGAATTATAATATAGACGTTGGAAGAGCCTTTAGAATGATTGAGAGTTACAGATGATCAAATGCGACCTCTGTTCACTGTATGCGGGCGGTTTGATATTAAAGAGAACAAGTTTATTATTGCAACATAATTTATGTTTTTTACATAATCCCCTCGAACTTCATTGCACTTGTTCCAGCTATTCTCCAGGTTCGTGACTTCCTCATGGAAGTGGGTTTGAGGCCGTAAAAAATATGCGTTTATACCTCCTGTATAACCTCTTCATCTGACTTAAACTTGTGTCCAGCAGGAAAGTTTAGGAATTCGGGAATAGATAGCAATGCGAGAGAACAAGATCAGGTGAATAGAGTGGATGAGGAAGAATTTCAAATTGTCCTGAGCCTGAATCCACCGGCGCATGGACATAATGAAACAACACTTTGTTTTTTGGCCATTCCGACGATTTTCGCTGTCTTCAATCTCTCCAAAAACGGTGCGTACTATTCTCCAGTAATGATTCTCCCCTTCTACAAGTAGTCAATCAAGATTATAACTTTTGCGATCAAAAAAAAAAAAAAAAAAATACTGAAGTCGTAACCTTCTCAGTGGATAGAACGCATTTAGAAGCCGGTTCGTTTCATACGATCCACTGATTTAGACTGCTATAATAATGAATCTATATTTCATTCATAGTCACAAAACGCCGTAAAAATCGGTGAATTCTTATTAAATATTTCAAACAGTAGGCCGAAGTTTGAAACGCCATGAGTGGCCGAGGTCGTTAAGGTTCTGACTCTTGAGCAGGAGATCTGGGTTTCGAATCCCGCCAGGACCGTCCCCTCTGACTGAGGTTTTTTCCAGATTTTCCTCAGTCCTCATACATGGCAAATGCCGGGGAGGTATCCTAAACGTAGGCCTGCAACGTTTCCTTCCTTAAAAGTAAATCCTTTCCCAATATTTCATTTCATTTCATGTATCATCAGTGTCCATTCCCTGTCTTGCCTCTGTAGCAAAAACGGGCGTTAAACACATTCATTCCGATGATAGCATGCGATTTTGCTTTTACTCCGGAATGAGTAGACGCGGCACTCATGTCGTGCAAAATGTTTGAACGTATAATTCATTATGCAAAATAAAATGAACCAGCTGAGTTGAGATGCCCATGGCCTCTGTTAACTCGCACACTTTCACTTGTCTATCCCTCAAAACAATATCGTGAACTTAATCGATGATTTCTAGCATAGTAACTGATTTTGGAGCTCCAGGAAGTGGTGCGTCTTGGATGCTTGTTCTGCCGCTTGAACTCGTTTACCCAAAGTCGAACTGTTTCATGGAAAGGGCGCATCATCCAATTAAAGCAAACTTCATGAATTTGCTTTGTATATTTCCCTTCCAGAAAAAATAACTGAATCACTGGATGAATTCCAATTTTATCCATCTTCCACGCTCACTAGAAACATGACAATTGTCAAACAATTAATTAACATCAGAATTTTGATACATAGAAAGGAAACTTTTTGACCCTGTTGCCCTCTATTAGTATGCAAACAAAGTTACTTATCAAAGCATGTATATACTGGAGATACAAGTTTGAATCTTGTTTAGCCAAAATCGCATGACTTCTTTAATCGGAAAAAGAACACTTTTGCAAAGCATAAATTGTAAAAATCTAAGCTCCTGATTGGTTAGTTTGATTTAGCTTCTAAACTATATTCACCATTAAAGATAAGAGTAATTCCATAAAGCATTGAGGTGTTATTATAATTTCACATTGTGATCGAATCTGATTAAAAACTCCGAGGCTTACACGCATCTGAAGAGAGTGCTGAAAGGAAGTATGATGAGGCTTTTCAAAACATTTACACAAAGCGCGTCTTTGACATGATGTAACCCTCTCTGCCGCGAGCGAGAAACTCTTCCACTACTGCACGGAATATTGTCACAAGGTAGTCACTTTCATGGAAAATATTATTATCTCAATTAGAAAATTATACTCGCTCGCACTTCTCTCTTCCTTTGTAACTGGGACGAAAGTGGGTGCTTTGACACAGTAGCTTGCAGGATCTCATATTCTTTTCATCAACTTCTACCACACAAAGTCCCTTCGGATGATGCCATTTCTCCTCGCGTCTGAGCTAAGCTTGCTTCACTATTCTGCTGCGAATATTGTGCTTAAGTTGTTTAATTAGTTCAGTATCACAGAAAATGTTTTGCTAAAACTAAGTTTCGACTTCGAGTGTTTGGAAAAAGTTAAAATGTATGCACACTTTGAAAGTGTGGTTTTATATCGTATTCATCAGAATGTTTGGACGTTTAGCTTTGATGGTAAAAATAATTGGGCAGAATTTATCTCTTTTCCTTTTATTATTGAACCTTGAATTGTACGATGCTTCACTCTTAGGCATGTCTCTTTTGTACCCACAAATAATGTTAAACTCTTGAAAATCTCTATCCCAAAAATAATAGTGTCGCATTTTTTTAGAGAACTCCATATATTCAATAATGGCGTGTTGCAGGTCAACAAGACATTATTGAATGTTTCCGCAGATTCGTTCTGATTCCCTATAGGGTTGAAATCCGGTAAATTTCCAGTCCAGTTCAAGCATTGAAAACTATTTTTCTCCACCAAGTCTTCAGTATTCTTCGATGCATGATATGGGGCAAGGTCTTGCTGGAAAATCATCTTTTCAACGTTCAGTTCCTCTGCCAATCTCTACAGTTATGGCGCTGCTTTTTTTCTCTAAAATTGGGATGAAACTGTCGCTGTTCATCTTTCCATCAATAAAAATTAAATATTCAAAGCCTGTGATTGCAAAATTCTCCAAAACACCTTCTATTGTGGGAAGTTTGCCATCTGTTTAATGTACTTCGGCAAGATTTCCTCTCAATTGCTTTTCCATACATGCGAGACGTTCAACGCTCGTATTTCAAAATTACTTTTATCTGAAAATAGGACCCTTCTCCACTCTTCTTGTGTTTAGTTGTGATATTTTCTAGTCCATGCTTTTCGGTCCTGGCGGTGTAGCGGTAACCATACTTGCCTCCATAACCCAAGATAGCGGGTTCGATCCCGGCTAGAATCGATGGATTTTTTCGGGCGTAAAAATCCTAAGTGTGGTTTCCTTCGGAAGGGAAGTAAAGCCATGGGTCTCGTGTCGTACATTTACGGTACGATAAAGAACCTCAAGCCTGAAAGAGAGGCCTCTGAGCAAAATTTGTCGGCCGTTTCACGCCCTGAATTGAATGGGACGCTGATGATCTGAAATGTTAAAGAGCGTTCGTAAATAAAAAAATATATAGCCCATGCCGATCTCTTTTTCACCATAGGACACGTTAAGAGCGTTTTTTCTACCGGTCTTCGAGCTTTCCTTCAGCTCCTAGAAGTTGAAACATCAATTTCAACTACTGCAGCCCCCCAATCAAAACTGTTCTTTCAGGATTAATTTTTCTGGTCCTCATTAGATAGGCATCATCTTTCCAAGACGTCTTTCGTTTTCGGCCACCACATCGTCCTTTCTTTTCAGGTGAAATTGACCCAATCTTTTTTTTCTTTCCCCTTCTAAGTACATTATTAACATTATCATGTAATTCTGAATAAAAATATACTTGTTAAAAAACTATTATAACAGCTAGAAACACAAGCAAATTGCTTAAATTTTAGTATAACCAATAAAAGCAAGAACTGCAGTTAATCACCTCAACAATGGGTATCATACGTTGTAGAATTAGAGGGAAGCAATTATTGCCACTGAATAACTTATAAAACCAAATTTACCTGCTCGCTAACATTAATTCGTACAAGACTATAGTTTCTATGTGATCTTTTCGAGGCTGTCTTTGTACCGTATTAGTTATTTCCAAGCTTTTCACATCATTGAAATATTAGGCACTGTTCTTTACAATTTCTACCTGAAGAGATCTTAATTTGTGCAATTTGCAACCTTCTCCAACATAGAAATGTCAATGTATTTAACAAGCTTCTATGCTAGCAGAGTTTATTGTTCACATGAAATGTGCACACTTTGGAACCTGACTAAAGGAGTGCTTTAAGAAGCAAAATTGTTCATTATATCCCACAGGTTGGCCAAATTGATGGAAAATCGTCATAATTAAACTTTGTTAGCTGCGTATATCTAGGGTGTCAAAAAATGTATACACACTATCACAGTAGATATCTATTTAATATATTTCAAAATTGGACCGAAAAACAACAGTAACGTGTAGTATGATGTTCTGTAAACAAATGTGACTCACATTACGTTATGCTTGCGTTGCTAAGCCAAGATTATCGTTTGAACAGTGAAAAGCAATTTTGAAATGGTATTAGAAAACCGAGAATGTTGTTGAAGTTCAAAGGCAATGGAGACGTGTGTACAGAACAGAACCGCCAACGCGAGTTACAATTGCACGCATTCGAGACAAATTTGAGACTCATGGTACCGTATGCGATGTTCCCAAGGGCAGATCTCGCAACAAGCCCCATGTCCTCGGCTATGGTTTTGGAACGTTTTGAGCACTCACGGTAGAAATCTACACACCAATGTGCACGTGAGACCGGGATTAGCAGAACCAGCGTACGTCGTATTATTAAAACAGCAAAGTTGAAAGTTTTCTTCTCAAGACTTTTGCATGCATTAAATGAAAATGACCCCAAAACGGCATGTGCAAACTTTACTCAATTAGTAGTTCAACATACTCAGAAGTGTATCGACGTCGATGGTAGGCATTTTGAACAACTGTTGTGTAAAAATGTAAGACGATTAGTGTTCATCATTTTCTGTTTGTGTGAATTCGGTTTTGTTATGTTAACACAGTTTTTTCTTTGTTTGAAGTATGTATGCATTTTTGTCATATATATATATATATATATATATATACCGTTTAATCTTATTTAAAAGTTGTAGAAATAGAAACGGAAAGCAGGTGCTGAAATTAAACTATTACACTGCTACTACTACTACTACTACTACTACTACTACTACTACTACTACTACTACTACTACTACTACTACTACTACTACTACTATTACTACTACTACTACTACTACTACTACTACTACTACTACTACTACTACTACTACTACTACTATTACTACTAATACTACTATTACTACTACTACTACTACCACTACTACTACTAATAATAATAATAATAATTATAATAATAATTATAATGATGAACTAATACACGCCACCAGCTATAGCTTAAAGTATTTTCCTGTTATTAGACTCTCTAGATTCTAGGGCAAAATTTGATGAACTTTCGGTTCCTTTACCGTTTTGTTTATTAACTGTCATAATTAGAGCCTGGATTTTTATTATGTAATATTAAGTTGAGAAGTGTGTACATAAATACGCAATAAAATGAAGTCTAATGTGTAATGTGATATCAAATAAATGCGCAATTTACATCTAATGATTAACTAATTACATAAAAAGCTGAGCTCTAGTCATTATACATAAATATTAGCTAATTTCACTCTTCCATTTATTTCTTCCATTATTGAGAAACATTATTTTCAATTATTATTAACAATAGTTTACGCTTATAATGTAGCACAAGTTGCTATAAGTTATCTATATTTAGAAAAAATAACACCAAAAACAGTTTTTATAAATAAATAAAAAATTAAACAATAGTAAAACACAAGTGTTTTTCTTCATTTCACAGCTAAGTATAAGATACTTCTCTATGAGACTCCTGTCTCTATATATAAAAGAACAGACTACGTGTGTAATTAAATAGAAACTCGGGCCCTAATCTTAATTGTTCATTTCCAGTAAGTTGAGACGTTAGACTCTGAGAGTAAAAACAAATTCATGGGCACTTGAAAGTCTCGAAGGCAAGAGAAATAATAAAAGTTACCAATCACCTGCCTTTCGGTTTTGGAGCAAGAATTCTACTATCATAGAAAGTCACAGGTTGCAACACATGACGTTCAAATTTATAGTACTCGAGGTCTGTCCATAAATAATGCCGCCGTTCTGAATATCTCGAGAGACTGCTCGTAAATTATGCAGTCACTCAGAGGGCATGCATGAACAGTCACTTGTTTCCAATAGGGTTCCGTTGAAAGGGAAACATTTCAGAAATGAGTGAAATAAAGGAAAATAGATGCTGGGATGTGTGAGGTTTTGATTTTGTGCTAAGGAAATTGCCGTCTTTTATATTGAGTGGTTCGTAAAAGAGGAACATTAGCTAAAAGTGCTTGCAAAATGATGCAAGTGTATAATTCTGTGTGGTTCAAGTGGCACATTGCAGTTATTGATGTACCACTTCAGTTTGGTCGGCCCCACTCGTTCTTAACCCGACATAGTTTTGGATGACGTAACGAGATGGCGGCCAGATAGTAAACGTGTATAGTACGTATGTGAATGGAGCGCTGCTCTTTAGTGGGGTTTAGCTGACTGGGCGCGGTCTCGTGGTTGCCATAGTCACGAGCGGGCTAGGAGGGGCAGGGCGGGGATATTGACCTGCAGACACTAGCTGGGGTCGCTTGCCTCTTCCGCATGCAAGTGGCATCCTTTCCCAGAAAACATATTCCCTGCCTACAACCCCAAAATGGAGACAGTAAAGCATTGCAACCACCAGATGACTTTGTGATTCCCTCTTAAGTTTTAGTGACATTTGTTCGTGTAATTAGCTGAATTGAGATCTTTGGGTCATCAACGTCAACAGCAAGGTGGTACGATATCTAATGACCCTTTTCAAAAATCGATCTTAGCAGAGTTTAAAGTAAATGAAGGTCTTTTATTTGTCTTCAAAGAGAACTAGGTATTTAAATATCCGTGATTGAAATCCAAGTTGCATGGGCCTTTTCACAGGTTCGTGTCCATTTACGTCCATTTGGGAGTATCCTCTTTAAGCTTTTGTGCATCACGGTAGCAACATTGCGATATTTTTGTACACACACTGAAGAACAGGAACTAAGAATTGTAACAAAATATGTTTCTTACTGTGTTTTTATTCAAGGTGATTTTGAAAAGATTTCGTATAATTATATTCCAAAATATTTTCATACAATCTACAAATAATAAGAACTCCTTTCTGAACCCGTAACAAAGTTGCAAACACGAGGAAAGGGGTGTTTTAATCGCCTACACTTCACTCTAGAATCATTAGTACATTTCCTAAAATAAGACGTCTTTTGTTATATCAAAGTGTAATGCTATTGCACTTCAACATATGTGATCGTTATTTAGTACAAGGCCCTGCGAGAATTTAGCATTGCGTGTTGCATACCGTCTCGGGCAGCACAATCTTAACAGCTCCTTGTTTTATAAACGAAAAGGCACCAGGGATATTGGACGACTCTGACCCATAAATGGAGGAACCTGTTTGAGCCCTGGAACAGGTCAATTATGCCTAACAATATTAGACATAATAGGGATATTCATACCAATGGCGGAACATCACCTACCGGGAAGCTATTTACTCTAGAAGCACATCATATGTTCATAGGCGTGATATCTTAAAGGGTGGTGAATCAGGGCATCACAAACACAGAACACACAGAGGTGAATGATTAAATGAAAGGTGAAGCCGTAGCAAAGAAATACTACTCCACAATTTCCCTTTTTTAAAATGGACTGAGAAAAACTACGGAAGACCTCAGTCAAGTTAGTCGGCCATAGGATTTGAACACCTTCCGAATATCAGTGACTAGCGTCATCGCCTGAGACAACCCGAAAAGCTAAAGATCTATGAACAGGAGGATAGAATTTATGCATAAAATAAATCGGCAACTTTTTGTTTTGTTTTCTTTATGATGCTTATACGAGGATATGTGCATAAGTTTGCGGCCTAACCATTTTCTAGGTATGATAAAGACAAAAACTATATTTCACTTTTCAATATTGCAATACACTTCTCACATCTTTGAATTAACATTTTTCACCGCCTGTGGTGCCTCAGTAGTAAAGACGGGCGTTAAACACTACTCAAAAAAAAAAAAAATTAACATTTCAACCCCCGCCTAAAATAGTCAGAAGTATTGTCTGCAAAATGGGCATAAACAGCATCCATCACTTCTTCGTCACATTTAAATTTCCTTCCTCGAAGGCTCTTCTTGAGTTTTGAGAAGAGGAAATAGTCACTGGGATCTAGATCTGGGCTGTAGGGAGGATAGTCCATCTCCCACTTTTCTTCACAGCTTCCTTTGCAACAAGAGCTGTGTGCATAGGCGCGTTATCGTGAAGAAGGCGCACATCACCACTCAACTTTTCTCGCCTTTTCTCTTTGATGGAAGCACGTAGTCTGTTCAGTAGGCCAGCATAGTACTTTCCATTTACTGTGGTGTTCCTCTCCTTGAAATCAATGAAGAGTATTCCTTCACAGTGTCAAAGGATTGTGGTCATGATCTACTTGGTTGACTGAGTAATCTTGGCCTTTAGAGACGGTGCTTCGCCAGGTTTACGCCGCTCCATTGATTCTCTTTTGGACAAGGGATCATAGTAAAGGATCACAGTTTCATCTCCTATAACAATGATTTACAGAACTTTTCTGTTGTTGCCAAGGTAGAGGTTCAAAAATTCCTGACAACAGATGACTCGTTGCTTCTTTTGGACTGAGGAAAGAATTCTAGGCACCCATCTTGCACTAACCTTATTCATGTTTAAATGATCATGAATAATTCGAAGGATTGTTGTTTTAGAAAGGCTTAGCCTTGCTGCTATTTGTGTAACTTTGAGCCGCCGGTCTTGCATAATTTCTCCTTCCACAAGAGCGATGTTTTCAGGAGTGAGCACCTCCAAGGGCTGACCTACACGCTCTTCATCTTCAATGCTTTCTTGATCCATTAGAAAAAGTTTGACCCATTCTTTTACGGTAGAATATGAGGGGAATGCACCCACATATACACCGTCCAATCGCTGTTTAATTTCATCTGGAATGAGTGCTTCCTTTGTGAAGAACTAAATAACAGCTCAATGCTGCATTTTGAACCTGTCACAATATTCTACGCCTAGTCTTCTTTATATCTGTCATACCTTAACAGATAAGCTTTTTGTGAAGGCGATAATCCTTATCGGTGAGGCCGGAAACTTAAAGACCTACCCTTGTACTTAAAATCGACATGAAGTGTAATTTTTTATTGTTGGCATTGAGCAAGTTAGTTTTAAGAATCAAAGCAATAGTTTTATCATAAAATTCAGCCCATATAATATTTCCAATGTTTATAATTAATAATGTAACATTTACAAAACTAATAGCAATAATTTAATGCAATTTTTCATGTAGAAACTCATACATATCTTTAACTGAACTGAGAGAGTTTAGGGTTTCAATACAGGAAATGTCATTATAATAAAATAAATAGTAAGTAAGCAAATACATTGAACGGAGAAACTATAGAGAATAGTTCGCGTTCGTCCTCTGTCGGAATCCCCCGGTCTACTGCTCTGAAGGTACAAAAAAGTTGGTTTCCGTTGTCTGCAAATATTTCATAAGCAATTCAGATGATTTTTAAGACTGGATACAGAGAGAAGAATAGTTGCAGAAGTAGGAAGGGGAAAATGCCCACCCCTCTTCGAGATGGCTTCCTACTAAGACCACGACAAAAGAGGAGCTTACTTCCTTCTCGACCTTCCAGAGGGGAGAAAGGGTTGGTTGGTGTCTCCAGGTTTGGCTCGTTACTCGGAGTCTTTTCCAGGAACAAAAATGTGCTCCTGAGAGGACTTTAATGTGCGCATGAAGAGGGGATTCAAGCGTATAACTTTACTCCCTGCTCCACTTATATTGAAGTTAGGATGATGTCAACCGCTCTGCATTTTTAACTTCTCTCTTTTCTTTTCCTATTTAGTTCAAAGTATGCTTCTTTAAGAACACAAAAAAGCAGCGGCATCAAGCATTTTTCAAGCTGAAAACTAGGAATTTACCAACTAAGCTGCAAACAGTATCTATGGCTCAGCAAACAAGTGAATGTTAAGTCTGCTCACTGCTAGTTTGGCTCTGACAAAAACAAAACACATGTGACTATACAAAAGAGGATGGTATGCACATGAATACCACATACTTTTTCACGCGTAATATACCTCGTCACTCCATTTTCATCAAATTTTACATTTCTGCACATTTTACTACAAAAAGTCGCTTATTCAAAACTGATAATTTCCTGTTGAACTGTAAATTGTAAAATTTAGGTTTTTAGGTTTATTTAAAGACGCTCTTTAACATTTTTGGTCATTAGGGATAAAATGTAGATTTACACTTAAATATAAATATTAAACTTTATGCATGTTTTGTTATTACACAGCATTTTATATATTATACTAAAATATAATAAAATGTTGAGTCTATTTCAAAACAAAATAGTTATTTTTAACCTACGTCCGCAGCTAAACACAAGCCGCGTGTAACGAATGTCATGCCAATAGCCGGCTCCGATGCAATATTAATTTTATTTCATAAGAGTACTAACTTATGTTACGGAAGTTATTTAAAATGACATTCATCTGCAATTACACATTTCTGGCATCTTTAATGAAATTTGCTTTGATTCGCAACGTCTGTACTTCGATAATTCCTCCTTCTACCCTTGTATCGCTAAGTTCTTCTGTGATTTGGCGGTTTTTCATGTAATGTTGCAATATAATGCATTACAATAAAATTTACCTCAATAACACAGTATAATTAATAACACTTCACATCCCGGTAGTTATACAGGTGACCACTTCCTTGGTCTAGTGGTTAGCGTTGCTGACTGCAGGCCTGGAAGCGCGGGTTCGATTCCCGGTACCTACTTAGGAATGTTTCTAATTAGGAAGGTTTGGAAGGGCTCCACCTAGCCTCTGGGAAGCTGCCTGATGGAGAGGTGGCGATCTTTGATCTAGTAAGTCGCGATGTAGCGACCGGCAGGATGCATTGTGCTGATCCCGTCCCCTGCAATACTGCACTCTACCAATGAAAGCACGTGATGGACATAGAGGACGCAGCGGTCGTCGCGGTAAGCCGATGACCCACATGGCCACATGTGTTACTATAGTAGTAACACATGTGTTGAGCCAAACTGTTCTTTTTAACTTCAAACTGGGTACTAATAAAAAGACAGCAATAATGCTTAATGTCATAACTGCGACTGACTGTCCACTGCATGTTATTATAGTTAACGACTTGCGTGAGCGCTTGGTGCTCTCAACTGGGGACTCAAAAATAGCTGTTGGTAGAAAATTAACAATAGTAGAAGACTATGAAAGCAGGGTATATATGATTGTGCGTTGCGTGACCTACGGAAGTTTAAGTGAACGTATAATTAAAAATATTTTCATTTCGGCGATTGATGCCACTGTACAGCGCAGGTCGTGGAGAGGCAGCTCTGTATATGCACATACCAACAGCGGTTCATGTTTTACTGGGTCATCCTGTACTTAACTATAACCAAATCATGCAGTGCGGATGACTTTAAAGTACCTATCGAATCTTTTCCTACACGCATACTGTAATTAACAAGTACATTTTTTCTATACTTTCTGATAATGTTTTACTAAAATAGTAGCTACTTTTTAATTCCGCTATTTGCCTTATTTTTTCATAAATCATTAAGATATAACTTTAATTAAATATTTTTTATCTTTCGATACACTTTTATTTTCTTCATCAATAAATTGTTACTTAATACAGAGGGTGTCAAAAATGTATAAACACTTCAAGCAAAGAAAAAACTGTGTTAATATAACAAAATTGAATTCACACAAACAGAAAATGATGAGCACTAATTATCTTAGACTTTTACAGTCACAACAGTTGTTCAAAACGCCCACTAGGCGTCGATACACTTCTGACTACGTTGAACTGCTGATTGAGCAACGTTTGCGAAAGTGTCCTCAGCGATTGCAGCACATGCCGTTTCAATTTCTTCCCGAAGTGCTATCAGTGTAGCTGGTTTTCTACGGTATACAACATCCTTAAGAGTTCCCCATAGGTAGAAGTCCAACGGAGTTAGATCCGGAGAACGCGGTGGAAACTTAATCGGACCTCTTCGTCCTATCCAGTGCCTTGGAAGATTATCCTCAAGGTACCACGTACATCTCAGTGATAATGTGGGGTTGCACCATTCTGTTGGAAGTAAAATTCCTCATTTCCATAGAGTGTATGAATGGCGAGTAAGACATAATTGTTACTCGCGTTGCCTGTTCTGTTCTGTACACACGTCTCCATTGCCTCTGAACTTTAACAACATTCTGAGTTTTCCAATACCCCTTTAAAATTGCTTTCCGCTGTTCAAACGGTCGCCCCATTTTGTTGTTGAAACGCTGGAATAACGTAATGAGTCATATCTGTTTACAGAACATCATACGATAATCTTGGCTTCATTTGCTCATCATTGATTTACCTGTCGCTTAGCAACGCTATCATAACATAATGCAAGTCACATCTGTTTACAGAACATCATACTACACATTACTGTTGTTTTTCGGTGCAACTTTGAAATATATTAAATAGATATTTACTGTGAAAGTGTGTATACATTTTGGCACCCTCAGTATATTCATTGTCTTTTATAAATTAATACAGCTATTTCAAGCACATAAAGTTATAATGGCTAAATAATATGCTCTTAATTATATTTCAATTATGCTAGTGTCAATTTCTTGTAAAGCCAATAATTAATTTTACTATCATTATTTTATATTTGTTAAATGATAAGACCTAGGCAAGAGTTTTCCATCTCTTAATGATATTTATATGAAGATTTACTGACTAAACGGATATAAAAACATACTTGTTGTGACTGCAGGTGAAAATCCTTCCATATTTCACTTCTTTCAGCCTCTAATTCCGTTTCCTATTACTACGATTCTTACTTCTATGGCAATACCTGTGTCAATTGATTAAAACTGAAGCAAAAGAACGTAAGAAAATTAAGCTGCGGATCTTAGAGCTTAATTTTCTTTGATTGTTTTCATAATTTGTGAACAAGTTATTTGGAAATGCCTGCCACATATTTTTAGAGCCTTAGGAATGTTAATTCGTTCGAATTCAAATTTTCCTGTGGTCACCTAGGACATTTTTGTTATAGACTAACCCCATTCTATCGCATGTGTTGATTAATTCAGTAATATGTCTAGACACATTGCAGATTTGACTATCACGGTAGGTCCCTCTCTCTCAATATTAACGTTTCAAAACCATTCAATTACAAAAATAGATAGCCAAAGTATGCACTCTATACACACCCTGAGTTTTGTTACAGGCCAGTGTAAAATCAATCATTAATATATGCCGAGGGTATACCAGGGTTTCGCGTGTCTTCTCACAGCTCTGAAAATTTCATTTACATTGAAATGCCAAGGTAGAAACGTTTGGCAAAGTGGTGAAAATTTTGCTATTGCATTTTGATGGAATAAAGTCCACAACATTAGGGACGCCATTCCACCCCGCGAAAAGATATCCAAGAATATGCCAGTTGCATGGAAATGTGGCAAAAAAGTGACAAGAAAGGACGTTTCAGGAAACATTGTTCAAAGTGAACGGCTCATTTATGGAGACTGTCCGGCGTTACAGAGCAAAAATGTTATTCGTTTTCAGAATAAGACAAAACTTGCCCGTTGTCACTCTGACAGTGAAAAAATAGGGGAAACTGTTAATGTTTTCACTGAAATACAGCAGCCTAATCATGCAATCATGTGCTTTAGATGAAATTGGTCTAATTCAACGAAAAGGAAAGCTTCAAAATATACGATAGCTGATAAAAAAAAGTATCTTAAAAATTAATTTTTATAATTACTTGATGGCATCGTACTTAAGTACTTAGAAAATTGCTGTTTCGACAGAAACTCACCAAGGAATATTGTTTTACTTGTTGCAGGAATATGAGGATCCAAAGGGAGCTCCGTCCATCAGGATTATCCCTAAGGTATGTAAAGATATTTTATTTATCGTATCCTTACAGTTTGTCATAGTAATAGTAATGGTACTAGACAATTGCTGTTATTTCCTTACTCAAAGTTCTTTCAAATATTTCAGAATGCTAAAAGTAGAACTTCAAAGCATATTTTAGAATAATTTGTATTCCTCTCAAAATCAAAAGGAGAGGCTTAGGCTCCTGCCAAAACCCTGAATAATGTGACCAATAAGTTAAACTGAACCATAATGTCGAAATTTAAAAAATGATATCATTCATTTCAGACAAAGCGATCTTTGTATATATCCGACTCAGTGTACCAGCTTGTAGCTTGTACTACAGTCAAGTAAGACATTTCCTTGATATTTTCTCAGCAATAATTTCTAAAAAAATCAATTCAGAATGTATCTTATAAAACCTCTGCATACCGAGCGTTACCACCACGGATGGCCGAGGTCGTTAATGAGTGGATTCGTTAGGGGAAGTCTGGAGTTCGAATCCCGCTAGTACCACCCTCCCTGACTGAGGTTTTTTCCAGGTTTTCCTCAGTCCTGATAAATGACAAATGCCGGTACCCTAAAATTAGGCCTGGAACGTTTCCTTCCTTTAAAAAAAAGTTTTCCCAATATATAATTTCATTTCATGTGACACCAGTGTCCACCGCCTATGTGGTGTCTGTACTAAAAACGGGCGTTAAAACTATTTAAAATACCGGGTGTTAATGAACTATAGCGCAATAATTCTGAAATTGTAGTAGGGTCATAGACAAACAATTTGAGATATGAAGTCCATGGTCCAGGGATAAAAATAACGGCGTTATTGTAATAAAGAATCGGCACTATTGTTGATGGGAATTTAAGTAAAAATTTGCCTCAGAATATTTTCAAACCTGCTTAGCGAGCGAGGAAATCCCAATTTTTTCAACATCAATGCTACAAACATCAATGCTCCAACCTATCGCATAACACTGCGGCCCTGAATGGTGTTTAACACCCATTTTAACTACTGAGGCATCACAGGCGATGAACACTGATGATACATGAGATGAAACGATATATTGGGAAAGGGTTTTATTTTAAGGAAGGAAACGTTGCAGGCCTATGTTTAGGGTACCTCCCCGGCATTTGTCATTTATGAGGACTGAGAGAAACCTGGAAAACACCTCAGTCAGGAAGGACAGTCTTGGCGGAATTCGAACCCCAGACCTTCCGCGCCGTAACGACCTCGGCCAACCGTGGCGGTTTGCGGCACTGAATAACTGTTAAATGTTAGCTGATTGATCATGTTATGTGACTCAGTCTAGAGGGAATTTTATAGTTGATAGTATCGCCCAATGGATAAGTCGACCGCAGGCTGTGTAATTTTATGACGAGATATGCTTATATACATTAGATATAAAAGAAAGTAATCAACACATATCGAACTCGATAACAATGATCGGCTTTTACTTGACGCCATTGTCATAGACTGCTTCAAAGACAAATGTCCGTGGATTCCCTATCTCAAATTACTTTGTCTAAAACCGATCTACAATCTTTAATTATTAATACCCGGTATCCCTTACTTACACGTCTATGCTGTTATGTTGCTTCTTTCAACTTCCGCAAAGCTTGCAGTCATCACAGGCTACATTTGGAACAGAAATTTGTAACGCCATATATTTTCTAGAACAAAGTAGCATAATCAGAATGTACTACCGGCCAGAGTGCAAACGATAAATTGCATAATGAATACGGTCATATTGAATGGTTAACATTATTTATAACACCTGCAACTCATTTTGGTTTTACATGTTATATTAACCCTCTATTATAGAACTTTTTTTTGTTTCATTTCATGCAGAAACTGTTCCAAATTCATTGGACTTTATAAAATAAATGCACAAAAAATTAATTAAACTTTGTTTACTTTGCCTAAAGGCAAATGTTGTTTACTATATTATAGTCTATTATAGACGTACGGAAGCAATTAGAAGCAGGTAAATACACAAATTAAAAGCACATTTGGTACTCTTCACTATAGGGCTGTCTCAATCTAGACTTCTAATAACACCTGTTTCAAATGTAGAAAATATCATTTTTATAACTGATTCGCGTAACTTGTTCATACCAATAACAGTGTGACAACCTGAGCGTTGTTGGTTGCAGCATAAGAGATTACATGTTAGCGCGTAATGGAGTCTGGCAGTTGCAGGTTTTCTGATCATATGCCCCCTTGCAGTACTGCCCCCTGAGGTGTGGCAGTAACCCTCCGACATTCTTTTTAATACACCTGGCATTGTATCTAATGCATTGTTTTTATTCCACCGTACTATTGACTTCAACCTCCGACTATATGAAGGCAAACCATTTCTATAAAATACCAACATATCAATATCGTATTATATTGTTGTGGTTAATTTAATTTATGCATCTTTTAGAACACAAGTGAACTGTAAAAATAATACATGTATACTTTTTTTAAAAATAATATATTGCCTTGGGATGACTTGGTGAAATTGAAAATTAAAAACTTTGTTCATAGTAAATGCCAGGTTTTTGTCTGCAGAATGAGGGGGTAACTTCTGCTTTTACCATGTCTCAAAACAAAACTCACGATGGGATCTGGCTGACAGAATTTGAGTATATACAGTGTCATGTTGTGAGTTCGCCTGTCTTGCATTCACTTCCATGCATATTTTTGGTAGCTTTGACCAACTACAAGTGTTTGAGGAATGTAATCCTAGAAATGAAAAATTCTTAAAGTGTTTCTCGGAAATGCTTCACGACCTTTTTATTCCGCTTGCCAGCCCTTGCAGCTGATCATTCCATTTCTCTCTCTTCCTGCCTGACTCTAATGCAGGATATTGTTTTGTGAGCTCTTCTTCTTACATAGAGGCCATCTTGGAATGGTTATATAACTTTTAATATGACTGCACACATTTCTGTGTTCTTCTTTGCTTTCTCACTCCTTCCTTCTTCTGTCCGCTTTCTCCGTTCCTTTTCGCAGATCTTATACCGAGTGTATCCATTTCGTATTCGGTTTAATAACAAGCACAGAAGGGTGGGGAGAAATGTGGGGGTGGAGGAATGTCGACGGGAAGGGATGAAATCCAGATTTAATGTTATAGGCTGCTGATGTTGGGAAGATTTCCAGTCGTTTGACCTTCCAATATTTCCCGGAGTAGAAAACCGAGGTCCTAGCCAGAGCCTTTTCTGGGCCTTCAGCTACAGCGGTAATATTTGGGTTTTATGTCTTTTGAATTGGAGATTTTACTGGAGCAAGGGAGAAGGAGAGAAAGAGAGAAAAATGGTTTCTCTTATACAACTGCCACTGGTGTTTTCTCAGCAAAGAGCAAACGTTCTTCTGCGCTGGCAAACAAGTCACAGATGTCGGTAGCAGGGGATGGGGTGGAATAGCAAATACGGTGATGTCAGCTATGCATGATCGGGCATTCTACTGAAATGACATGCTATTAGTTACTGA
The DNA here is from genome assembly GCA_030762175.1 of Metallyticus violacea. Lineage (NCBI taxonomy): Eukaryota > Metazoa > Arthropoda > Insecta > Mantodea > Metallyticidae > Metallyticus > Metallyticus violacea. The sequence goes on from CM060841.1 coordinate 5,901,378, forward strand.
CAAAACAGAAATGCTCCTCGGATTTTCGTCAGAAATGGTCATCTTGCGTCATGGAAACACCTCGTCATTCACAGGAATACGCATGCGCATTTACTAGCCTCGATATACTCCCTGTAGTGTTAATATCCTAGAATGAGACAGTTTATTTCATAACAGAATGCGACAAGTCAAACTCTTTAATGTCATTATAACACAATGTAATTGCAATCATTGTTTTATTTTAAATCATATATAATAAAAAAAAACATAGCGACTGAAATAATAATACGTTATAGCTATTATTATTATTATTATTATTATTATTATTATTATTATTATTATAGTGTAACTATAATAATTATAGGGTTGACCAGAGCAAAGGCATATACCGAAAAATCCCCACGGGTGGCCGAGGACCTTAAGGCACGGACTCGTAAGCGGGAGGTCTGGGGTTCGAATCCCACCAGGATCGTCCTCCCTGACTGTGTTTTTTTTTTTCAGGTTTTCCTCAGTCCTCATAAATGGCAAATGCCGGGGAGGTACTCTAAACTTAGGCTTGGAACCCTTCCTTCCTTAAAAAAATTATCCTTTCCCAATATGTCATTTCACCGCCTGTGGCGCCTCAGTAGTAAAAACGAGCGTCAAACACTATTAAAAAAAAATATACCGAAAAATGGCGTCTTTGAAATGAACTTCGTTGAAATGTTAATAATCTTGATTTATGAACAATAACTATTTAGAAAATATTTATTTAATTATGGAGTATATATAAGTATAATTATAAATAATAGTAGGTGAAGTAATGCCAATGGTTAATGACAAACATTATTATGAACCTGTTTATAGAACGTTTTTCTGGTAATAAGTTTTATTTCATTTAAATCCGTAATAATTATAAAATTAAGAGTATATATAAGAGTGTTATCTGCTTGGTCTAGTGGTTAGCGTTGCTGACTGGTGTCAGGGAGGCCCGGGTTCGATTCCCGGTACCTGTTAGGTATTTTCCTAAGTTAGGGAGGTGGGGTCTACCCAATACTGCCCTGTACCAATGATATCATGTGATCGAGGTAGAGGATGCAGCGGTTCTGTCGGTCCTGTGGTGTAGTGGTAACCATAATACTTGACTTCTAAACCCCAGATCGCGGGTTCAAACCCAGCCAGGATCGATGGATTTTTTCGGACGTAAAAATCCTAAGTATGGCTTCCTTCGGAAGGGAAGTAAAGCCGTGGATACCGTGTCGTACATTTACGGCACGATAAAGAACCTCAAGCCTAAAAGAAGAGGCCTCTGAGTAAAATCTTTGGGCCGTTTCACGCTCTGAATTGAATGGGAGGCTGATGACCTGAGATGTTAAAGAGCGTCCGTAAATAAATCAAATCCACAAGCAGCGGTGCTCGCGGCAACCTAAGGCCCATATAGGCCTGTAAAATGCTATTAAGATATATAATAGTACATTTTATTTTAATGCTTCAGTAAAAAAAAATAAATTAATGTCAACATTTATCATATAATTTTTATATTTTCTTGTACTTTATTACAATATAACAAAAACCATATCAGCTGTAAAAATGTACAAATATATTTATAAGCGTTTAATCTTCTTCGTCCTCTAATTTATTATCAATATTATGTCCAGGCTCTTTCTGCTGTAGTTGATGCGATGTAAAAAGGTTCACTCGTCATTCGCTAGAGAGATGTGAAAAAAAGGTGCGACTTTGAAATGACCTTGGTAGCGTAAAGGAAGTCATGAAATCTTATATAAACTTTTTCTTTTTTTTTTTAACAGAGTTAACTCTCTTGCAATTGAAATACTTTTCTTTAGACTCGACTCGTCTAGGCTCATGAAGACAAAATTATTCTTCATTATTGCTTGTCCCCATAACCAAAATAATAAAAATAAGTTCTTAATAATAAAACTGAAGACTTTGTTAATAAGTGAAGAGGTTTTAAGGTCTCCACATCAATTGGGTTACTGATGAAAAGTAAAAAAGTGACACTCTTGCAGGTGCTGCCCTCATGTTGAAGGAGGTTCCCCATTTGGGATAGTTGTCTTAAAATACCCTTATATTATATGACAAAAGTCTAAAAACTAATAGCTTTAAATATTTATTTGTAAATTAATGGCGGCATAGTTTTTAAACGTCAATATAGCAGCAGTAAACTCAAAATTATCTTTATTAATCAAAATAACCACTAAACACATTTATATTTTTGTGTTATGTAGTATAAGTTTATTTGTGCCATTTCGATGAAAACTATGGCTTTTGGAAACGAATTAAAATTCTAATTGCCATCTCAACTTTTTTTTTTGGGGGGGGGGGAACTAAATTCTTCAGAAAGTTGTCCAGGTGTTGAATAATTGAAGGCAATTTGATTTAACATGTTAGACCGGGGCACTGTTCCACAAAAGTATGGTCTAATACATTCCAACTGTACGGACTTGTAACTTGTAGTTATTAGTAAAATTCTGTTTCACAAAGGTTTCTGCTACTCTTGTACTTTACAACTCCATACTTACAAGTGTACAAGTGTTTTTGTTGTTCTGTTCCACAGAAGTATTAGCATTAGTCGGGCACTGGTAATTTGTATAAATTCCTACACAAGTGTAGGAATATTGGTAACTTCAAATAGTCAGTTGATCGAAATATGCTAAATATTAACGAAAATGATGATAATGATGAGTAGAAATATGTATAAAGAAAATAAACAAGTATTTGTGTACAATGGTAAAGTCAGGTTAAGTGTAAATAAAGCATGACTTATGACTGATATTGGGTTTCCTGTTCCAAATGCATATTTCAGAGTTAATGTATTTTTAAAAGTTCTTGTTACATGGCACGAAAATAATTTCTTTTGACAATTTTTTTTTTGTTTTTTTTTTTTTTTGTTTTTTTGCTTATTATGACAACGTCAAGCAATATAAACAAATATGGACTAACAAAATAAATGATCGAGAAAAATCAGAAAGCTCTGTTCTTCTGCCATCTCTCGACGATGAAATTGATGCTCTTAAATGTAACTGTAAGGGGATTTTAATTATTATTATTATTATTATTATTATTATTATTATTATTATTATTATATCTGAGAAAAATACAATACCCATTTAGCATGAATGACAATAATCCGCTCTGTACATTAAACTTTCCTAAGGAGGGGACATAAACTAATTCAAGGTATGGAGACGTATGGCGAACAGCTGTTTCAATATCTTGCTCTTATATGACGTCACTTGTAACTGTTTACGAATGCTATACATGTGTTGCACTTTTTAGGTGGAACAGAAGACCATTCTTTACCAGACTTGTATGTATTAGAACGTACTTTTATGGAATAGGGTCCTGATCATTGAGTTTCTGGAATGTTCTTTGCAAGATGTGTGGCCGGGCGTTATCATGAAGAAGAGTAGACTCTCTCCTTTCGACAAGTACTGGTTGTTTTTCTTGTGGCATCTGGTGGATTTTATCAGTTTGTTGACAGTACTTCACAGAATACCAAAATGACATTCATTATTGCAAATCTGGTTTTTCGTTTTCGTTTTCCTTAATGGTTCGAATTGTTTGTTGCAATTAAAGATTTATATTACTCATAGGTATTGCACCATGGTTCTGGAATGGTAAACGGGCAACGAATATCTGTATGTGGATTCAAATCCTCCTGCCTCTCTCTCGCAAGCGAGCGACCCCCTCTCTGCATTTTATTGGAACATTTACGTACAAGCCAAAAGAGGGAGATGAGCACAGAGGATGGAGCAACAAACGGATAAAGAAGGAAATAAAAAGGGCTGGTATAGAGAACAGGAGGGAAGGCAGAGCGACTTCAAGAAAAGAGAGAGAAGTTTTACTGGAATTTCATTATTTAGTTGAGGGTTGAAGCCTGACCTGTAGATAAGCCGACATTTCTATGAAATCCTGACAGAGGAAAGGGAAGGGCACATGGACTATTTTCCCTTTGCTGCTTTCAGAACAATTTTTGATATGTTTATATACCTCTTTTTGTGACGTGCATTGAGTTACTGCATGAAAGACCGCTCGCGTTATTTGTCATAAGAATCCAACATAGGTACAATGGAAAGCGGTTTCCAAAGCTCGCGCAATGTTTCATATTACCTTTCTTTCCTTAAGCTGCATCAAAACACAAAACAGCGTATGTGTCTAGGCATATTGGCAGTGTGGCGATCCCCTAAATGTTTCCTACACATAAGCAACTATAACAATTCAACATGGCTAAAAGCAGTTAATTTAACAATAGACAATCCCATTAACAATCGCACATTGACCATCGTAGCCAATACCATTAGAGGGTGGGCTCATAGTTTATTTATTTATTTATTTGCATTTATTGGTATATAAGTTACATAGTTTTGTAATAGCTATGGCTTAGGGATTATATACACAGGTGCCAAAAATGTTTACACACTTCAAGCAAAGAAAAAACTGTGTTAACATAACAAAACTGAATTCACACAAACAGAAAATGATGAGCACTAATTATCTTAGACTTTTACAGTTACAACAGTTGCTCAAAATGCCCACCATGGGCGTCGATACACTTCTGAGTACGTTGAACTACTGATTGAGTAACGTTTGCGAAAGTGTCCTCAGCTATTGCAGCACATGTCGTTTCAATATATTCCCGAAGTGTTGTCAGTGTAGCTGGTTTTCTACGGTATACAACATCCTTAAGAGTTCCCCATATGTAGAAGTCTAACAGAGTTAGATCCGGAGAACGCGACGGAACTTAATCGGACCTCTTTGTCATATCCAGTGCCTTGGATAGTGCCTTGGATACAATGGCTTGTTGCTGTGCGAGGTCTCCCAGATCTGCCCTTGTGAACATCGCATACGGTAACATGAGTCTCAAATTTGTCTCGAATGCGTGCAATTCCTACTCGCGTTGGCGGTTCTGTTCTGTACACACGTCTCCATTGCCTTTGAACTTCAACCACAATCTCGGTTTTCCAGTACCTACTACTTCAAAATTGCTTTCCGCTGTTCAAACGATAATCTTGGCCCCATTATGTTGTGGCAACGCTAGCATAAAGTAATGCGATTAACATATTTTACAAAACATCATACGATAATCTTGGCTTCATTTGTTCATTGTTGATTTACCTGTCACATAACAAGGCTATCATAATGTATGTGAGTCACATCTGTTTACAGAACATCATACTACACGTTACTGTTGTTTTTCGGTTTAACTTTGAAATACATTAAATAGATATCTACTGTGAAAGTGTTTGTACATTTTTTTTTTTTTTGTACCTCAGTATAAAAATAGTCAATGCAATTGGGTGTCACGACTTCTTTTGGCAGTTCCAAAATAATATCGAATTTCTATCGATTAGAAAGTTCTCCTCCAAATTCTTTAAACAGGATTTGCGCAGCAAGTTTATGTATCTGTAGGTAGTGCGTATAAAGCCACCCAGCTGCTGAGTCTCTGTATAAAATTCCTCAAACAATTTATCCGAGATGATTAATTGTACCGAATGTTTAAACATCTTTCTAAAAGGATCCGGGTATATCTCACAGCGGATGGCGGGTACTTCTAGCATCCACCAGATGATGAGTATAATTTTAATAACTGTTTAATACTGATAAATAATATAAGAAACAAAAAATACGCGATATAAATTCTGACCGACAGACATGAATTCCCTTGGCAGGTGCGGAGGTGGTTAAGCGGTGGACAAAATCAATCTCTGATTGCGTAGCGAAATGAGTCTTAAGTTATATAAATATAAATAATTGAATGAGTTGCTATAGAAAGACGCAGGAATAAGCTGGTACCCAGCTTTTAACTTAAAGTAGACCACAGTTTGAGAAACGTTGCTGTGAGCAAGGCCAAAAGATGTTTTGTTTTTAATGGCGTTTAACGTCCGTTTTTACTACTGAGGCACCACAGGCGGTTCAAACGATATTTGCAGGGTGTGGCTCTAGTGGAGTATATTGACCGCATTACTTATCGAAAAGCTTTTTGGCTTAATTATTCTAAGTATACCTTCCTTCGGAAGGTAAGTAAAGCCGTTTGTTTTGTTTCGTAGATTTACGGCACGTAAAATACCTCAAGCCCGAAAGGAGCAAAATTTATCCGCCGTTTCACGTCCTGAATTGCATGGGAAGCTGAGATGTTAAAGAGCGTTCGTAAATAAAAATACTATTATCGTCATCGGAAAGCTATCTCTGTAACCTGTCTTTCCATGCTTTTGAAAAGTAAACAGCTTTCAACTGTTTGAACAACTACAAATTAGGCAGTAGAGTAAATTCATTACTCCAGTATCTAATTTATGTATCAGTAGTTATTAAACTGCTATTATCTAAAGGCAGATTATGAAACACATGTAACACTTTTTTGTTTCTCCATGGGGCATACATAATAATATTACCAAAAAACCACACATAACTAGAACAAATATGTCTTTTCAAATAAACTGCGGAACAACTTGTTAAAGAATGTTTTACTTAAACTTGAAAGAACCAATTCCTGGTTCACTTTGTTAGGTTTGCTGCATGTAAGGAGGGCATAAAATCGAAATCTGCTTTGGAAAGTTATGTGCGTATTGGGGAGAGGGAAAATAATGTACCAAATCTATCTACTTGAAGAAGAAAGTAATTATAAAAAAAATATTAATAAACCGTGACAAATAAAAAAATGTAAAACAATAGTACATTGTAATTTTAGTGTTGAAAGGCGCGTATTGTTTATCCGATGTGGTGTTGCATTTCAGAGAATCGCTATGCGTCTTTCAACAATTATATTACTATATATTTTATACTACCATATCGTAAAATTGTCTTTTTTAATATATTTTAATTTGGAAAGTTAAAACGTAACGAATACTAGAAATATCGAAACGATTAATAATGTTCATATGTTTGTATAGTTAAGCGTTAGTTTATTGTTAGTTATTGTTGATTTTATTGAAACATTTAGTGCTCGATAATATGAAGTTAATTGACAATTATAATGGAATTCGACGAAAGTGATAAAGCTTTGAAAGGACTTGACCCGAGATGGTTGAAGCTGCGGCTAGTATAAGGAATGATTTGTTGCCTGAGAAATCTATATATATATATATATAAAACCGGTATGAGCCAGAACGTGATTTATTCACAGTTTGATTCAAGAAAATACGTTATTAACAGCAAATAATTTGCACTGCTTGAATAATTTCGTAAATTTATTCTATTAAATTGTGTGATATAGCAAGACCAACTTTCAGTTGGTAATTCAATTTCAATTTGTAAAAAGCGGTGTGCAAAGCTACTTTGCGGCACTAATCTTCGATTGTTTCATTCCAGAGCTGTTAGACTGCTGCTTTCAGTTCTGAAATGAGGTAGCCATTATTTACATCACGATTACAGTATTATAAAAATAATATTAACACATCTTGATATTATTAAATGACAGTAAATGGACATGGTTTTCAAGTTTTTTTGCAAATTTCGTTTGTCTGTCAACGTTTCTTTTCTTGATTTTAGGCTGTAGATCCTGGAAAAAGAATTTACACCTTGAAAAAGAATTTCATAAATTGGGAAAACATTTCAGCTGCAATACTTAAGTTTTCTGCGCGTATAACGCAGTGCTTTTATGTCAATGTGTCGCGGCGTGACTCAAGAAAGTTTTGTTTTACAGTGTAGTACATCTCTGACAGATTACATTTGGATGAAACTCAAGCATCTCAGTGTAAGCTAAAATCGCTGGTTTACACCGTTCCGTTGCATTCTTTGATATATTTTTATTTATTTGGTTTATTTAAAACGTTTTGGTCATTAAGTCAAAGAGTTAGGGAATGAAGCGACTGATAAATTTACATTCTAAAAGTCCACCAACCCTGGCCACAAGACCACCAGGATCGACTGCATTCTTTGACTGCTTACATTTCAGTCACTCACAAAACTCAGTGGGCCTTCTCTTGTATAGTTCAAGACTTTTGATTGCGATGTAAACGAGATTAAATTGTAAAGAAAACGAGACCACGACTAAAATGGTATGCACGACGTCAATATCACAATATTAACTATCCCAACGCGATAGGTATGTGCTTAGTTTTTGAAAAAACGTTTTTGGGTTTCTCTTCGTCAACGTGCAAACAGTGAGACAATAAATGCATTAGGTTCTGAGATATGGTTTCTTTCTCGCTAGGTTTTTCCCGGACACATCTACGGAGTAGAGGAAAGAAGGAAAACAAAAATCGCTTACAAGAGAGAAAGAGTGTACAAAAAAAGTAAACATGTACAACTGTTGAGTTGGTTAAACTAAAAATGTCATTTCTCTCTATGTGGAATTTCCGTATGAGGCCTGGCATTATCCTTTGTCGGTACTGTTTTATGGCTTCATTTGAACTGTTACATATGTCTGAAATGGTACATTAATTTCCGGCATTGTATTTGAACCTGAACCAGAAAATATTTAATGATTTTACTGATTTTGAAAACTCGTTTGGTAAATATGGCATTAGCATTTAAGTATTTAATTGAAATGTATCTAAAATAGGAATAATCAAAGAGATAGTAGACCCTATGGAATATTAAAAATAATAATAAAGGTGAAGGCTACAAACGATTAGAAGAGGAAAGAAATGGAAATGATATTTATGAACAAATTAATTCCTTTTCACGAAATGTGTTCCGCTTAGTTACTGTCTCCAGCGCTGGCCCTTGACGTTTCCATTTATCGTTTCGTCTCTCTCGTTTCCCATCTCGATGTCTTCCCCCGTCGTTTCCGTTACGATTAAAGTGCTGCTTACGTCACTTCCCGTACAGACGTCGCCTAACGCTATCTGGCGTTATTATCGCCAGTTACACCTTTAATGGCATCACCTCTACATATTGCTCCTCCACTGATGTTGCGAGGTACTAAATATTGTAATCTGGTGCACAAGTTTTGTGTACCGCGAGTATGGGAGCGGGGAGGCTTGCAATGATATGGAACATGAGCCGCGGCGGAGCGAGAGGGGATCAAGTTTATGGACCTGTTAGTAGCGGTAGTTAGGATTCATGAAACGCTCCCTTGATGTACTTTCAAGCAAGCAAACTGCTTGCCCTGCCCTACCGTTCTCGTGTGCTAAATGTACATATATACGGTATAACAAAGTAGGGCGGGAATATTTTCTCTTCCTTTCCCTCTCATCACATTTCTCCATACAGGGCGTTTCAAAAATATATAGTCTGACGCAGAAGAGAATTTTTAAAGTTTTAAATTATAAACGATATTCCATTTGTTATTTGTACTTTTGGAACGATATTTATAACTTACAATAAACTGCTTAGAATATGTTTACTATTATGGCGTTATGTACGTCTTATTTTAGGAGTTCTTTCCAGTAGTTGTTCCGGGTTTTTTTTTTTTTTTTTTTTTTGATCTAGCTTAAGCATTTCTCTTAAAGACTTTTGAGGTTGTTAAAGCGCGAACTTGTGAACGGGAAGTTTGGGGTTCAAATCCCACGTTGACCGTCCTCCCTGACTTAGGATTTTTCCAGATTTTCCTCAGTCCTCATAAATGGCAAATGCCGGGAGGTGCCCTAAACTTATGCCTGGAACGTTTCCTTCCTTAAAAAATCATTCTCCAACATATATTTCATCTCATGTATCACCAGTGTGCCCCACTGTGATGCATATGTGGTAAAAAAACGGGCGTTAAATACCATTTATTCACTAAATACTTTTGAGGAAACGTTTTTTAATCCATAGCCTATTTCATCGGTTTGAACGCGGTTTCTGAATTGGGTTTCTTGACAACGAAAACGGGTCGGTCCTGGTGGTGTAGTGGTTACCATACTTGCCTCCTATACTCAAAACGCGGTTCGAACCCGGCCAGGACCGATGGTTTTTTTCGGGCGTAAAAATCCTAAGTATGGCTTCCTTCGGAAGGGAAGTAAAGCCGTGGGTCCCGTGTCGTACATTTGCGGCACGAAAAAGAACCTCAAGCCTGAAAGAGAGGCCTCTGAGCAAAAATTTGTCGGCCGTTTCACGCCCTGAGTTGAATGGGACGCTGATGACCTGAGCTGTTAAAGAGCGTCCTCAAAAAAAAAAAAAAAAAAAAAAAAAAAAAAAAAAAAAAAAAAAACCGCTTCGGTTCGAACTTTTTTTACTAATCTGAAAATTAATTTCCCAATGCAAATATTACTCCTGGATGTTTTACACAAAAATCTCATTTTACAGCACACAAATACACAGTAATAACTTAACACACACTTCTTACATAAATGCAATTGAAGTTATAAACACGACTGAGCAAGAAAAATTTGTATGCGTTAGCTTGTAGGCTTGATAAGTCGAACTGGCTAGTTAAGTATATGGAATGGACTGTAAAACGGAGGAATTGCGTTATTTCATAGTCCACAGGATAAAGTGATACACCACAAATTATTTCTGTTATTTTTATTAAATTTGCTGCAAAGTTTTTGTAATTTACGGTGGTTACAGCTTTGGGTGAATATACTTTTTGTATTTATACTCTCTCTAGTATGGTCTAAATTCTAATTTTTTTTAATTCAAGGTATTTGGTGTGTTTTGTGTTTTATGGAAACCATTATTTTGGAAACACAAACATTATATATATTCACGCACTCTTGTTGCTTGTTTCATCTGTTTCCATGCATAATATTACCTTCGATATTCAATATTTATTTTTATCACCTTCAATTGTCTTCTTGCCATATTGCATACCAAAAGATCTATTTTTTTCTCTCTCTCTTTCAATCTGTGGCCATTGTTTTTGTAACAACTTTTCATCTCTTAACAAGTATATAAAAAACCTTGCTCAAAGTTCCAAGACCAAAATTATCCTTCATCTCTTTTAAAATCACGTTTAATTCGCGCACAAATCTTTCCAATGCAAACCTAAAACCTCTAATAAGAACTGCATTAACCTTGTTGCTACTTACTGCCTGGAATTGAAAGCATCAGATCTATTTTGAAAGAATGTCACGATACTTTATTAATGCACTCATCTTTAAATGATTCTTCTAAATTTGTACTCCACCTTACTTTTAGAACACCCCCTAACTATATTTCGCCGCAACCTATCTCCTCCCAGTTTACCTCGTCCCTTTGCAGGCTCATATCCTTGCCAACGCCCTAAATGTAAAACCTGTGCGCTAATTATGCCGTGCCATTCATTCCGCAGACCTAATTTATCCAGAGAATTTAACATTTCTTCATTTTCTAATTGTTCCTCCAAGAACGTCATATATATGTTATCTTGTAAGCTTTGCAAAGCATTTTATATTGGTTTAACTTCTACTGTTGTTTCACTACGTATGAACAATCATAGACATTCTGTTAAAACCAAGTCTCCCTTACCGGTTGCCCAACATGCCTTACCTCACTGTAAGGATTTGGATGGTGCTTTTAATCTAACGCTTATTGATGCGTTATCCACACAATGCTCTGAAAGTTTACTCAGAGATAGAGAGATGGCCGCTATATTTTTACGTAAAGCGCATATACCACCGGGTTTAAATGTTACGTATTAATATTTTTTCACACACTCTTGTTTCATTTGTTTCCATACTTAATGTTACCTTCGATATTTAATGTTTATTTTTATAACCATCACTTGTCTTCTTGTCATAGAAAAACTCAAGCAGTTCGAAATATAGCGATCTCAACTGTGACTTTTTCTTAGTGTTTTATCATTTTCTGTTTTTTCTTATTATTGTTATTTTAGTTACATTGTTAATAGTGTTGCATTATTTTTCATATATATTATATAGGACAATTTATTAGTTCCAACATAAAATACAATGATGTAGATTATTACGCTCAAATCTCTTGTACAGTGGGCCCATTCAGCAAGCTATATTTTTAACATTAATGTTACTCTTCAGTAGAGATGAAGCTTTATTCCCCGGGCCGCTCTCTGTCTGGGAGAGATGCAACGCAATGTAATTTCCTGTCAAGCTGAAAAGGGGGTGAGCTTGGGTACAAATCATTTTCTATCCTTTCCATTTCTGGCATTTGCGCTAAGTTGGAACTATCCCTGCACCTCTCACCTTGCCCGTTCTTATAATCATGCCAAGTTGATTTATCACTGCATTGGGAAACCGTGTTTCTCAGAGAAAGAAGAGTTCTTCTCCAAATGGCACAAAAACACGCAGCAGGAAGGTGACCGTTGTAGAAGAAAAAGTGACGGAAACGTTTTCCTTTCCCGTAATTCGATGATTTGATACGAGTGTATAAAATATAGGCGTATCTTGTGTCTCTCCTTTTTTGTTTTGTCGTCATCGAAAGATTGAAAATGAGGGAGGAAATGTGGTGGTAAGAGCACGGCGGGGTGGGGGTGAATGTATAAGGAATGGGGCTGAATTGTATGAAAGCCAAGTGGGGAAAGAGGGAGTTTGAAATGAAATTTGATTATGCATCATGTTATTCTCCCACCCACTTACCGACTTTCTTTCACCACCCCTTTCATTCAACTTTCTCGTGTATATGTTCTCAAAAGAAACGATGAGGTAAAGAGAATCCCAACGGCGATGTTCCAGAATTGAAAATGATGTTGAGAATCAAGGGAGTCAAAGACATTTGGAAAGAAAAAAAGCGAGAAAAACGATGGAAAGTCTCTTAAAAATTGGAGGGACAGCTAAACTTTAACAAAAGGATAGAGCATTGATCTTTTCAATAAAATTTACAAAAAGTTATTTCGAAAGCAAAATTTTATGTATGGCAAATCGTATGGTGCGGCATGATAGAGAAAGAAAAGAAAGAGGTTTTTGGAGAGAAATTAAACAACGATTTGATGATATGGACATACAGGAGATATTAGCTAGTTTTAGTAGTAAAAATCATGAGGGTTTAGAGGGGGTTAAAGAAAATATGGGGCAAATAATTATGTAGATGAAGGTGACAGGTGGACGAGGGAAGGAATTGCATGGGCCCGGACAGGGGTAGTGAATCTGAAAGGAATAAGAGGAGGTTTAAATATAGAGGAATGTCTGATGTGTGGAATGCAAGACAGTTACTGGCATGCAACTGTGGAATGTGGAGAAACTAAAGAAAAGAGAGCAAACTTAGGATTGAGAAGTGGGATAACTTACCAATAACAAGTTGGTGAATATGAAAACAAGGCAGTAAATCTTGGAGTTTGGGAATTATTTAGTTACGGTTAAAAGAAAATAATTGAAGAAAATAAGTAAGAAGTGAACCATATCGGACAGAAACATAATTTAAGTTGATTTTTGATTGAGCTAAACTTTGTAGATGTAAGTTGGTTGATAGATGAGTAACCGCAAGGTTGAAACTATTCCGGTCACTTGGTTACACAGCAACTCGGCAAGATTTACTAGAGTGACTGTGGTTGTATTTTCTTGTAAGATTGAGTGATTGCAAAAAGAGTACTGTGAAAGCTTGTTGTATTAGTAAGTGGAAATAAATTCAATTCAATTCATGTATGGTGAATCAAGCTATTATAATTAATATGCATACTGTTATATTGGATTCGAGATATCATGAACCTGTAGAAATAATCCCCAATGCATCCCCCGCAGAAGAATTTTCAAAGTTAACACTAAGAGTGCGCGGGAGTGAAAGGCCAATCAGTACATGGCATGCAATACTGTGTAAGGCAAGGCTATCATCGAATGAAATCGAACAGTAACAGAGTGAATCAGCCGCATGTTACTGTGGGAAAACACCTTCAGAAATGCATCAAAATGAGAGAAATACTGCAGATTGTAAGGGTGTGGAAGAAACAAAGACCCTTTGTCATAAGAACGTAGCCTTCTGTCCCGTTATTAAGGGCATGGGAATGCCGACGAACTGATCGCTTTGGATTTTGCTCTAAAGGTTTATGGCGTGCGGACTGTAGGTGGCTTCTTGTTTTGTCATGAACTCTCTGACCCATCTCGTAATCCACTTCCGTGACGAAACTTGTTCAATTCGACCGATGTTGCCGAAACAAACGCTGCGTTCTTACGACACAATCGCCACATTTGAAAACGTTTCAATTGCAAACGCACGACGTTCATTCCATAGTGAATACAAATTAGAGTACTGTACAACGGAGAAATCGACCAAGGTCATGCAATATGGCGTACAGAAAAATGATTTGAAATGCACAACGCAATAGTACAAACATCATATCTCTAAGAAGCGGTGACCAACAATAGCGCCCAATTTAAAATGGATCATTGTTTCTGCCGCATTGCATCTAACGAAATGTCAAGCGCATCTGATTTGTTCTAATATTGCAGCATTGACCGGTAGAAAGAGTCCTAATATTATTAATTCCCCAAAGCCATGAAATACATTCATTCCCACAGATTCATTCTGACAGAAGCATTTTATCAGCAGATTCCTAAATTAATCATATAATTTGGGAAGTAATTTATCATAAAACTATAATTTGCAGCCAAGGTACTACATATAGACACGCACATTCTTGCTTTAAGTTAGTCATTATGTAAGCGTGAGAATGGGGTACTAGGGAAAGTCGCAGTCAAGTATGTCTGGATAAATATTAAAACTTTCCGAGATCATGAGGAAGTGCCTACTACTTGAATATAACGGGGAAACTATTAGCAGTAAAAGAAGAATCCTCTAGCATATGTTTGTATACTATCACTGAACAACCGCACGTACCTTACTCACCAAGCCTGACACTTTGACTAGTGAAAGACGCACTAGTGGGCATTATAATGAACCAAATGAAGAGATATAGGTTGGAAACATTGGAAATCTAAGCAGAAAATGTTTATCTTTAAAATTTTATAAGCCCTGCTAGATATATGAAATAAATATAGAGCATTTCTCGCATTATATTAGTTTTATGCGAGTAAAGTAATAAATACCGCATTCTATAACTTACAGCATTTGAAACGTGATACATACCGAGAGTGCCAAAAAATGTATACACATTTTCACAGCAGATATCTACTTAATATATTTCAAAGTTGAACCGAAAAACAACATTAATATGTAGTATGATGCTCTGTAAACACATGTGGCTCATATTATGATGCTAGCGTTCCTACAATAAAATGAAGCCAAGATTATCGTTGAACAGCGGAAAGCAATTTTGAAGTGGTATTGGAAAACCGAGAATGTCGTTGCAGTTCAAAGGCAATGGAGACGTGTGTACATAACAGAACCGCCAATGCGAGTAACAATTGCACGCATTCGAGACAAATATGAGACTCATGGTACCGTATGCGATGTTCACAAGGGCAGATCTGAGAGACCTCACACAGCAACAAGCCCCACGCACTGGATCCAAGGCACTGGATAGGACGAAGAGGTCCGATTGAGTTTCCACCGCGTTGTAACTGTAAAAGTCTAAGATGATTAGTGATCATCATTTTCTGTTTGTGTGAATTCAGTTTTGTTAACACAGTTTTTTCTTTGCTTGAAGTGTGTATACATTTTTGGCACCTTCTGAATATACACTTTTTTCATGCTATTTTCTAGTAAGGATTAACTAACTAAAGGCCGGATTGCTGAAAGAGAAAAATTAGTAAATCTTCTATCAGAAAAGCACTGAAGATTAGCATTAGTAAATTAATGTTATTATAATTTTATTATCATTTTATTTGGTTTATTTACGGACGCTCTTTGACATCTCAAGTTATAAGCGTTCCTTTCAAACCAGGGCGTGAAACGGCCGACAAATTTTGCTCAGAGGCCTCTCTTTCAGGCTTGAGGTTCTTTATCGTGACACGGGACGGACCTACGACTTCCGCTCCGAAGGAAGCCATACTTAATATTTTCACGCCCGAAAAAGTCCATAGATCCTGACCGGGATAGAAACCGCGATCATCGGTTTATGAAGCAAGTATGGTTGACACCAGGACCGACATAATTTTATTGTGATGGTTGTGCAATTTCGTTACACCTGTAAAACGATAAAATGTGATAAGTCTAACGTATCAGCTCCAGAACATTCGTAGTAATGAAACAGTTTTGATAAAAGAAGCCTTTAATGTCGCAAAAAATAATTACTTATGTTAAGTAATGTTGCTGAAGGATTAGGTTCAAACTACAACAGAATGGAATACTCCAGAAGACTGATTCAGATGTTCTACTTAATAAAGAGCGTAAGAGGAAGTTTTTGTGGCTTTTCCTTAGCTGCAAAGGCAATAGGAGGAAGGTTTTTTCCGACCTGGAACCCTAAGAAAGTAGTTGGTTCGCGGTTAGGCAACTTAGCTAATCTATGAAACTAGGTTGCACAGGGCGACTGCATAACCAAAGCCATCTGTCCCTTAATTAGTGAACTAAATAAAAGTAGATATACTAATATATATATATATATATATATATATATATATTATTTTTTCTTATTCTGCAATTCTCCGTGTCCATTTTCCATATTATCTGCCTTAATCGAAGGTACATGCTCGAAAACTTTGGAAAATCTTTGTTTTTGCGTTATTATTTAATTTGGATGTTATTAAGGCAGGATGAAGCCATCTGTTTCATATTTAGGTGAAATAAGTTAGTGCCTAATACTTTTATACTCTTAAAATATGCAGGCTGAAAGGGAAAAGAGTACTATAAATAAATAATAAGGGGGAAAAACCTAAATAGCTTTTTCGTTCTCTTAGTTTTCAAGAGTGTAAATATTTTACCTCGAAATGTTGCTTAATGTCCTGCATTGTTAACTTATACATTCAGAAAGCGCTGTGTGTGCATAATCTTACTGTGAAAATAAGTTCAATGCTAGCGTTGCTCACATTTTTAAACTTTATTAACAGTAACGCTATGATAACAATATCAAGGTCAGTGATGCCAAACCTAATTAAGTTTTATTTGTTGTCGCTTGATCTTCTCGCGATAGCTGCAGACTGTGGACTGAATTCTATAGGTCATTGGTGTCCAATTACTGTTAAACTGAGGCCCATAAAAGTATTTACTGTTCGATAATGGGACGCGTCCTAAACTAATTAAGCATTTCAGCAGTACTTGAAATATTAGTAACCTACCTGAAGGTGTAGCCATTTGAGAACGATCGGCAGTATTCACAAGGGCCGGGATGTCCGTTGTTGTAAGACGGAAAATATTCAGAAGAGAGCAGTCCGTGAAGCAGTTTCTGTACCGATTCATAACGAACTTCGTGGTGGAGAATGTACTTTCACATAAGTAGGTGCTTCCAAACGTTGATACTTCTCTGCCCAAAGTCGCAAAAACGTTCATTGAAAGAAGTCTGAAGAATTCTAACCCTTTTTCCCTTCCTATTTTCAAGGAAAGGATCCCCATGTCTTTAGTGGTTAATCCTAATGAGGAATGGCATAGTAATATGAACCTTATAGTAACAGTTGCTTGTTTGGACAACTATTGTTGCATGCAGATGTTTGTTGAGTGAAACTGTTATACTGCTGTATCGCTATATGCAGAAGTTATTTATACTGCAGAAACGCTTATTAATTAATTAATAAGTTAATCGTAATTTTAGAGGAAGGTACAGAATGTTTTATTGGTGTACTATTCTTTGAATCAGACAATTGCTTATGGGACAGCCCAACTATAGGTGTAAGTCTGCTAGAGTGAATGAAATTAATTATTGATGGCGCAAATGAGCTCGTAATTCTTGACACCTCAAAGCTATCTGGCATTCCCCTTCTCAGGGCAAAAAAAAATAAACTAAGACCTAGACAGCTTGACCTGACCTGACCTGACCTGGATTTGATCTCAGGATCTGCAGTAGTAGTAGCAAACGCTACCACTAGATCATGGTGGCTGCAACCGAAATGATTCGCAAAAATCTTTTTGAAGAATTTAACTTAAAAACGCTTCGAGTTATAAAAAAGAGCAAGTGATGTTATTCTTTATATTTATGTTTAGCTGTACATTGTTATAACACAATGTAGTGTTGTTGTCGCATTAATAACTTACAGCACATGAAAGATAACACAGACTTTTTTCCGTCACATAAACGTATAATAGTATTAGAAATTTTTGTTCTACACATAGCATGAAATCACCCCATAAAATTATGACATTAAGTTCCATGCGTGCAACTTTTCGTTTTATTTGATTTCAAAAGCATGCAAAAATAATCAAAAGACTATGTGTTGATAGTGTGATTATAAATAAGTGTTTGAGAAATTTTTAATTAAATTTTATTTTAGAAATTGAACATTTTTAGTACTCCTGAGTAGAACATGCAACATATATTGAGTAACATACTTATTTGTATTGATTTAAAGGTTAATTTTATTAGCCCATTGAACGTTTGAAAACTTGCAAGACAAAGATTCTCAATTGTGGCTATCATTCTGGAACACAATAAGAGGGAATTTGAGGCAGAACTTAGCAAAATATTGAGAAAAATATCAGGGACTTGTATTACGATTGAAAAGAAAATGCGCTGTTTCACAGGATTCTAACTTATAAAAGCATTAAGTGCGCATGTTAAAAAGACAGGTTAAAACAAATATTGTTCCTTCTTAGTTGAACTAATGTTTAAATAAGTAGGAGAGTTGTTTTATATTTCTTAACCTTGCAACTTTTGCTGCATGCTTATGGCCTGTATTTAAAATCGTTCTTTTCTAATAAATGTAGGGAGAGTCAGTGATAATTTTTGTATTTAGGGTTTTGATGTTTTAATATTATGATTTTTATCGTTTTTTTCTATGTATGTAATAACGTGGTTAGATAATTCTAACTATTTTTACATATTTTTTTTAAAAAAAAGGTTAACTAGTTATAGGTCCCTCACTTGGTTAAACATCAATGACTTTGTAAATATGTGTTCTGGATAGGAAATACTTGTTCTAACTTAGATAAATAAATTTGTAAATTAAAAAAATAAAAGACTTTTAGGACCAAGAAAAAGAGATGAAGGACTATCAACTTGGAGGATTTTGAGATTCTATATCTACAGCAAATGGAGCTTTCTTAACTTTTATGTTTAAATGCATTATCTAAAATATACCTTTTTCCATACTAATGTCCCAGTATTTGAAAAATGTGTGAGCATAAACACTGGAAATTTTTACCAACTATTCTTAACAGTTAATTTAGTGGGAAAGTTTTAAAATATGTACAATGTATTTTTTTATAAAAAAAACTATAAAAATTAAAAATCTACATCAAAAAGTGTCTTATATTTAAAAATTGTAACTTTTTTATTATTAATCAACTATTTTTTCATTAATCACAAGAAAAAGTGTGCATAAGTGCACTACACAAAAATCAGTTATGTTTTTTTGCTGGTATAGGACATTTTAATTGCCCTTAAATATAACATTGAAATGTATTCTCCGATTTTGGATAAACTCACTCCTTTATTAGAGACTCCGAATATGTTTATTGATTGTTAAACATGGAGCCTTTTTCTAGTAGAAAAATTTTTTTTCCGTGTTTGCTTTGGCATTCGCTCAATGTCATAACTAGCTACTAAATTTATTTAACATATGTTGACTATTAATAATAATAACAACAACAACAACAATAATTACTGTTGTAGCAGTTGGGCTAGTCGACCCAAGGTGCTGTTTTTGTGCCCTCGCTGTCTTTGCGCATTAATCCAGCTTCCGAACATCACAGAGCTATGCAATGGACCATTCCTTCTCTACCCGCTAACGTCTTCATTAAAGCTGTACCGCAGGTTTCCACAAAAGCTTCTTACTAATAACAAACTCTTCCGCACTCCGACACACACTAGCCCTGGGAGAGGGAAATGAGGTAGGGTGTTCCAAACTTTGTAAGCAAAACTTGTTCTTTGTCTAGCTCATTATCCCGTGTTTTCGACCTCCTTTATCTTCTGTAAACAACTAAAGTTGCCGACAATAAAACTGACCATTGAGACAAAAGCTAACCGGGGTTTTTATGCGTTACTAAAGTACTTTGGAAGAGAATATGGCTAAACAGGCAAGATTTTGTGCACAAAACATTGCTGTTTCTGCTGCTGTTGTTTTTGCATTCGCTTTGTGAAGATGAAGCAGGGAAAACGGCATTGAAACTTAATAAACCCAGTCACAAAAACACTCCATAACAAAGCTTTCGTGGTCTACAATCTTGCTTATTTTTTGCACTTCTGTGACAGGAAGAAAATTAGAAACCGTCGAAATTTACAATTATTAAATACTGAAAATCCTCTCTATTTAGAGGATTGTACATAGTTTTAGCATTTATAATGATCACCCGGTTTATACAAAGATAATAGAAAAGAGCAAGTACTCGGGGGTTTCTGTTTATTTATTAAGTTAAGACTATTAAATGAAATACGATTCTTGCTTGAACTAATTAATAATTCGATCATAATAAACAACAGAAGTGTACAGTATCGTTTAGCCCAATTTCAATTTAATCTATATCTCTGTGTCCGTCATTTATTATTTGTGAGCTTAAAGCACCCCACGTGGATTTCGTTAGCTCTTTAGGTGCACTGGTGTCTCAATTTACTTAACAAGCGCCTATTTATTATAGCAAGAGTTGCTGGTTGTTTTTGAGTTGCGCGAATGAAGTTATAAACGAATTTATATTTTTGCGCTTTGGATTGGATTGTTAGGGTCAAAGGAAAATGTTCCAGTACTTTAGCTTTGCTCAAGTGCTGGTCGTTATGCCTACGCCCCTCAGTGGAAGCACCTCCGAGAGGAAGGGATGAAGTGGGTTGGGGCCCCTCATACCAGACGTAGGGACAGAAACCTTTCCAAAGCGCAAGCCACCGTCACACCTCACCAGTCCATCTTGCTCTCCCTGAAGCGATATGAAATGGGAAAGCGCAAGATTAGAGGAAAGCAAATATGCATCCCAGCATTCGCCTAAGCGAACAGAGGAAACCAAAACCACGCAAAATAAAGTCAGTATGGCCGGCCCCAAGAGATTTAAACTCGGAATATGCCGAATGCGAGCCCCAATCGTTACAGCCTGAGCCACTCCGTTCGGTTCGTTTTTTGAGTAAATGGGATACAAGTTACGACCACAGGCAAAGAACATTCTAAAGCACATCTGTGGAATATGTACATATATACAGAATGTTTCAAAAATACTTTTATAAACTTTGGTGGCGGGTTCCTCACACCAAAATAAGACCATATAAATATATGTCCGGTAATCCTTAGTTTTTTAGTTATTAATGAAAGTTTAGACCAGAGCTAAAATAACTGTTTCTATCACATCTTTAATTGAGTTATTACCAAATCACAAATGGCTAACCTTCAACAGTCTATTGCTGCATTTTGCGAATAATATTTTGTCATATAAGTATGCAATGCTGATGCACTTGGCGCATCAGCAGGTTGGTATCGATAACATCATTCGATTACTTAACAAAATGAATTTTATTTTTGGTTACGAACTTAACTTTTTATATTGTACTTTGAAACGCGTCGAAGTAAACTTTCACCAATAACTCATAAAAGCAATAATTTCTGGACATATGTTTATATGAACCTTTTTTTCTTGTTTTGGTGTGAGGAACCCTTCACCAAAGTTTGCAAAAGTATTTCTGAAACATTCTGTATAGATATATATTGAAGTTCGTTTTACACAAATCAAATAATAAAGCAATGAAGTATATTTCGGTCATATTAATTGAGATACGGAGAAAATTTGTGTCAAGGAAAAGCATGGCTATCTTCAATATTACTGAAAAAATATATTCCAAATCTAAGCGGCAGTGAAATAACTCACTATACTGTATAGTATGGTATGGTAGGTATGACGTAGTATGTTATAGTATAGTATAGTATAGTAGATATGACATGGTATGTTATAGTATAGTATACTAGTATGATATAGTATGTTATAGTATAGTAGGTATGACATGGTATGTTATAGTATAATAGTATAGTATAGTATTGGTAATCATTGAAGAAGAATCTAGTGCTTCTGATTCTAAAACTAGGTAAAAATGACAAGTGCAAGCTATCGCTCTTCAAAGTTATAAGGTATGAATCAATCGATGTTCAGCAACTGGCAAGATAAGTTTTCCGTAGAAGTTTGGCTAAAGAAGAAAGGCACAACTATTATGGAGATGAAGATTCCAATATCGATAACACTATGATGCTGGGTATATCCTATCTAAGTGAACGAAATAGTAACAGGACTTCAGGAGATTAAAGTCTCAAAAAAAGGTAGTACCCATGAATTTTGTCTATTACTGTTGCAAAATATGAATATGAAATGTTATGACCATATTGCATTTTATATATATGTTTTTTTTAAATCAAAAATCCAAGCTGTAAAAAAGTAACAACATTCTCATAACGTTAACTTATGAACCTCTTTATATACCCCCCAAAATGTTAAATATCATAGCTGTAATCACAGCTTGTTTGTAACTTAGAATGCCTTTTTAGTTTTAAAAATGTGCACAACAAATGAAAATAAAATAAAACACTGTATTAGAATACACATTTATTGTCGTGCTCTTTTAAATTTGAAATTTCTCTTTTCATCTATAGTTTGACAGTATTGGCATTCATATTTGTGCTTAATGAACTTCAAGTAATTCGGTTTTGAGAGTTCATTCTCAAGAGAGAACGAACTGAATGTGGAGGGATTATTGAAGCATTCACCGCTCGCGTACGCCTTACTCTGCCCATGAAAAATATGTAAACACTTAATTGGTCCGCGCTGTGTGTACTAATTTTACCTCTAGGGTATCGTTCAATGGAATACTACCTTGGTCTTATGTTGATCTACAAGTAACAGTTTCTCTAGTTTAAGGCCCCTCCCTCCACCGGATGATAATTCTATATATTAGCTCTGAACGAACACACACACACACACACACACACACACACACACATATATATATATATATATATATATATACCGCTATGGGTGGCCGAAGTCAAGGCACGGACTCATGAGCAGGAGGTCTGGGGTTCGAATCCCGTCAGGATCGTACTTCTACTAAGGTTTTTTTTTTTCAGGTTTTACTCAGTCCTTATAAATGGCAAATGCCTGGATGGCACCCTAAACTTAGGCCTGGAACGTTTCCTTCCTTAAAAGTAAATCCTTTCCCAATATATCATATCATCTTATGTATCATCAGTGTCCACTGCCTGTGGTGTCTCAGCAGTAAAAACGGGAATTAAACACCATACAAAAGAAAACTTTTATGTTATGTACACAACCAGAAGGGATAAAGCACCCATCAAATAGCTGACAAAAGTGTTCTTGTACACTGTTAATGAAGAACATAGTTCTTACAAATATCGCTCAATTAGTGTGACTATTGCATTTTATATCCGCTTCTCTACTTCTTTTTAATGCTGTATATAAGTTGATTTATTTATCATTTTAGTGTGTTCATTACTTTTGTTACCTTTTCCTGCGTTCTACTCTCCTTTTTATATTGAGTTGATTAACAGTTTTTCTTTTACTTTTATTAGTTTTGACTTTCACCCTTACTTATCGAAAACGCCATTTTTGCGACTCTTTCGGTGTTTATTTCTGGACCTCTATTTCGTGCATTATATGAGTTAATTTTGTTTTTCAATAAAAATGGAATAAAAATCGAGATTAAATAAAAATAATGAAGCATAAATTAACAACACAAAAAACCAATAAAAATAGAGCAACATTTTTAACTATTTGTAACCTTTATTAATAGTTAGAAGACAAGTGAAGGTGGTAAAATTGATTATTTAATATTAAACGTAACTTAAAATGCGTGGGAAGAGATTAAAAAAATTCAAATGGAAAAAAGGATGGGAAGAAAAGTGAACATATTTGATTAATAATTTTAATAATAATGATAGTAATAATAATACTAATAACTAAGAAAAATATTTAAACATATTTTAGAATTTCCCGGCCAGCGGGTGCAAAAATGTAGCTGTTATCTCTATACCTTTGAGATAACTTTCAAAGACTTAGGTGGGTAGTCAATAAGTGTTAATATTAAACATATCATCAGAATTCTTACAGTAAAACAGAGCAGGTTGTGCAACCTGGAATAGAGGTTTGCTTTTAACAAGTTCAAACGGAGGGAAACAGCAATAAATGTTAAACCAATACAAATTACTTTGGATTTTTACAAGCATATTATTATATATTTTTAGAAGCATAGTTAGCAAATAAATTAATTCTTATAGTAATTCTTAAATTCTCTGTCTAAATGGGGATTTGGAACGACTGATATGAGGTACTTAAGCCCACAAATTTTGCATTTAGGGCGTTAGCAAGAATTCGACCGGTTAGAGCAATATTTTTGCACTCAACCGGGTATAAAGCTTACATGTTTATATTCCATTTTTTACTTAGTAGTTCTTATTTGTTCCATTATTAATATCTTACTCAATTTCCTCCCCACCCTTTTCCCCTTGTGACTTTTTCATTCTCTTTCCACGAATAACGAACGATACCCTTCTAGATTCAATATTTACTTTTATTACCTTCACTTGTTTCTGCCTTTGAAGGAGGACATAAGCGGTTCGAAATATTTCGCTGTTTGTGTGCTGTTTCGACGTTTTAGTTCTTGTTGTTTTATCTATGCTGTTCTCCACAAGGAGCTTTATTTTTTTGCAAAAAAATACCAAAAACCTTTCATGAAGCATTAAAATTTTTGCAGGAAACGCATACTAAAGTTACTTATTGCTCGTCCTTTGCTGTTACTGTAGGCCAATATGTGTCTTAGTTCGTTTCATTCATTTGCCTAGTGGGGTTCATGAACTTTACTGCTGTTTTTCAATAAATTCTAATTAGAAAGGCATGTTGACACTTGACTCATTTGATTAGGACATTTCAGAAGGTGTCGGTTCTGGTGGTGTAATGGTAACTATACTTGCCTCCTAAACCCAAGATCGCAGGTTCAAACCCGACCAGGATCAATGGAATTTTTCGGGCGTAAAATTCCTAAATATGGCTTTCTACGGAAGGGAAGTAAAGCATGGGTCCCGTGTCGTACATTTACGTCACGAAAAAGAACCTCAAGCCTGAAAGAAGAGGTCTCTGAGCAAAATTTTGTCGGCCGTTTCACGCCCTGAATAGAATGGGTCGCCGATGACCTGAAATGTTAAAGAGCGTCCGTAAATAAAATAAATAAAAAAAATGCAGAAAGTTCAAGTCGCTTAGGTTCTTTTTGCTCGGAGTTTTTACTCACATAAAAATGCCATCACAGTGTAAAATAAATTCCATTTTTTTTTTCTCCAACACTTTGGTTGCTGGCAAGGGAAACTGAATACAAAAAGTTATTTTAGCTTTCAGCTCTCGTTTAACTCAAAATAATCGTTTCAATTTCACAATATTCTAAACTTCTCTTGAATTCGTTCGTTGGCCGAAAATACTCCAAAAGTTATTGATGAAAAATCACTAATTAAATGTTTTTTAACATTTCTAAAGATGAGATATATTATTTGCGTACATTTCAGATATTAAATGAGAAAGGTTAACATAAATAGATGACAAAACGTGAAAGAACGATTCAACAATACAAAGTATTGTTATGCACGCGCGGTGAGCGGCTTTAGCCTGCGGTCAAGAGCAGGTTTTATCCGAAGATGTGCCACCTGCCACCTGGAAATTTATCGTTTCCAATCCCGCCACTGCAACACATGTAACCTGGGCATTAAGAAACGTAAGTACGCAATTTATCGCCCTGTTCTCATTTGCACCTAGGCTTTGTTTCCTGCTGTTGTAAACAGAACGCCTAAAGGGTGACTTAAAATAGAAACCTAAACATTTAATAGGATAGAAAGTTCCAGAAATAAATTCTACTCAGGGCTTTATGCTTCCTGAATTAACAACGCGATCAAATTTAAATAAGAGGATTGATTTGTAACCTACAGGAGTATTTGCCGTATTTCCAAATGCTAGCTGGAAACTGCACCAATAAAAAAGTGATATGTGTAAAATTATATAGTAGTTGGTGTGATAGTGGAAAATTTGTCTTTCTCTTTCTTTATGTGCCTCTTCTGGTCGAGGGGAAAAAAAACCCTAAGGAACAAAGTACACATGCTTATTATTAGCAGGTTAATAGCAACCATTAGACATTCTTAACGAATTGAAATGTAAAAGTTGCTAAAAAGTATTTTCCTTTGTTTACAAGTGAGGTTTAAGAAACGCTTTTACTGCTAAAAATGAATACAGCCGTAGGGGATTATGTTAAGGGTTTTTCATATAATTATACTAAGAAATATTAATAGAGATAGAAACTCTGAACATGGGATTTAAAATACAATGAGCTAAGTAATTTTTAAGTTGAGTACAAAATCGAATCTTTGCGTCGACAGATATTATTTTTAGGATGTTTTCTTAGAACTTTTCCCCCCGGTTTTCAACACATAAACATAATCGGTCATATACTAGCCAGCCACTTATATATAAAAATGCATCAATAGCACTAAAGTTGATTTTTACTTACATAAAGAGTATTAAAGAGAAAAGGTATCAAATAGGGAGAGAAAATTACAATATAATGAATATTCTTTTAAATAATTCTAATAAAAATAAAGAAAATGTAACAATATCGGAGCAAAATGTTTATAACAAACTAGTCAAAAATGTTCAACTTAAATGTTCTTAATATTCACAATAAGTGTCTAATTTTAAAATAATAAATTAAATCATTATAGAATTACTATTATTATGGCCGATGACTATAACAATAATATTTTGTATCTGCTAGACTTTCACAATACCCCATTCAGAACGAAAACTTTTGAAATCTTACTATGGGATTTCCTAAAACTTCATTTTTTTAAATATTCATAACAATACAATAGTTATTAGTGATACAAGTGTTAAAGAGTATATTTATTTTCTGAACCTGATGATTATGAAACGAATCTTAAACCCACATTAAACAAAATTACTTTTAACACAATGTATTCTACACTATTTTGTAGACAATCATTTATATCTGTAAATAAATTAGTAATTAAAAGTTAAATTTATTAAAGTCATTCCGAAACATTACTTGTTTTGAAGAAATAGTTCACATATTTCTCACTAGGAGGAGCATGGAAGAAACTTATGTAAATCTCTTGATAATGCTAGCAATACCACAATGTTAGTAATTAGTGGCTTTAAACACGTATTTCGGCAGCATAAAATTACAATTGAGAAGTGTAAAAATTAAAAAAATATATAATTCGTTATGAAATATGCATTTGTATCCGCTTAAAAATAATACTACTGTTACTACTACTACTACTGCTGCTACTACTATTACTATTACTACTAGTAGTACTGCTACTATTACTACTACTACTAGTGCTGCTGTTACTACTACAATTACTACTACTACTGCTACTATTACTACTACTAGTGCTGCTGTTACTACTACTATTATTACTACTACTATTACTACTACTATTACTACTACTACTGCTACTATTACTACTACTAGTGCTGCTGTTACTACTACTATTATTACTACTACTATTACTACTACTATTACTACTACTACTGCTACTACTACTGCTGCTGTTACTACTACTATTATTACTACTACTACTAGTGCTGCTGTTACTACTACTATTATTACTACTACTATTACTACTACTACTATTACTATTACTACTACTGCTACTACTATTACTATTACTACTACTATTACTATTACTACTACTATTACTATTACTACTACTATTACTATACTACTACTATTACTACTACTACTATTACTATTACTACTTCTACTACTACTACTACTACTACTACCACTATTACTATTACTACTACTACTCTTACTACTACTACTATACTACTACCACTACTACTACTACTAATACTGCTGCTATTACTAATATTAATGATGATGATGATAATAATAATAATAATAATAATAATAATAATAATAATAAAACAATAATAATCCCATTACATATTAAACCAAAGTTAGTAAAACTGTAGCGTTATAAAAAATTTAGCACACAGTGTTTGTTACCAAATACAGTTTTTATTTTGAGTGCGTTGTGCTAAAAGAAAAGCTTTTAATATCAGATGTCTAGAAAAGAATATATTGTGTTTTTAGTGTTAAAGTAATTGCGAGAGGTTTTCCCGCCAATATATAAATTACATGTTATAAATATAAAGGCGTATGTGCTAAATATTTTGAATTTGTTAATAAGGGTAGAGGATAGCAGAAGTTGTAATGATAAGCAGGAGAAAAAGCTCTTTAATATGAAATTTCAGTTTATAGTCGATGCATTTCTAGCTATAAACAACTTTTTTTTTTTAATTTTTGGTATTAAGAGCGAAGTTCAAATAATTTCTCGTAGTTACGAGGAAATATTATACGTTTCGCTTTTTGAGTTTCATAAATAATTCTGAATTTTATGTTTAAGTTTTGTTTCTTATTTTTGCTTGCGAGAAGCAGTTTTTTTTTTCTCATCATTTCATAAAATGTAATTAAAATACTGCATTGAAGTGTACGGCTCTCCTTTAACCCTAGCGATAATGTAAATTAGTGCATCTCGCGCATGTGATATGTTCCCTTTTTCCACTGACATGGGCAGGTATTACGCGACGCCGCACCAAAAATCCGCTTATACCCCACTGGAAATTAGCAGCTCTTCGCTTCGTTTAAGCAAACATCGCTCATAAGTAAATAGGGCGACTGTGAACGCATATTTTCATTTAAGATAAATTTTATGAATGTTGCTGTCACGTAGCTTTGGTATATTTTTATTTAACCCGTAGAAAGTAGCAATTCTTTAGCTCTGCGCTTGAAAAACATGATACAGAAGGAAAAGTAATTTTGCATAATGCTTCATGTTAAATACTGCCATTTCAGTTAACAGGTTTATCTGAAGTCGTCTCATCGCTTATATATATATATATATATATATATATATATATATATATATACCATGTTTCCGACATTTTTGTGCATAAAATGAGATAATGTTAAAATATTCGAGTTTTGGGGAGGCTATTTCGGCGAATTTCATTGTAAAGTAAATAAAATTAATTTTACTGGGGCAGTTATCAATTACCCATTTGAACACGCTCCTTCTCTCCCTCCGTCCTTACAACGCAGTTGACAAGTGAGTAAATAAACAGATGTTGGAGAAGATAGATAATGTGTTTATTTTACAAAAGTTGTATTTACAATAAAGTTTACATTATATCCAGAGCATGGGTCCAGAAACCTTACATGCTATTATTTAACACTGGCGGACAATATACCTATATGCGAATATTATTTATATAAAATTATTGATAGCAAATAATTATATTATATGAAAGTACGTTTTCTCTCTTTTTAATACGTCTGTGCATTACTATTATATATTGTTTAAACACACACAGGTTCTAATTAGGCGCACTTTACATAAAAACTCACCAGCTTTGACCAATTTTCTTCCTGTTTAAGCAAGTCTCAGCATGCTAACCTGCCCCTATTCGCGTGTGTAAACTTAGCTCTCGGGTTCACCCCTCAATTTTCTGTGTTTGGACAATGTGCCAGTATGTGCTGCCAGTCTTCCAGATTTCCACAAACAGTGAAAACTCATCACCAGTTTCATTGGTAATTTTTTGTGCTTTCCAAGTCCCCAATCTAAGCCAAGCTATACCTGATCGGTCCGTAAAATTCAAGTTATGTATGTATAACTCCTTTGCACCGTTGCTCACTATAATAGCCTTGAGGAAACGAAGTTCTGTCTTCTCGTTGTATTGTATGAGGGGGCCGTTAGGATCCTTCACGTCAGTGTGTTCGTCCACCATGAGCACCAATTTCTCAGAATGATATCCTGCACTCTTCAATTCACAATTCTTCAAACACCTGCTGTAATTACTGTCGTATTTTCGACGAATCCTACCGTTCCTTCTGAGAAAATGTTGAGGTGGTTTTACTGCGTCTCTTAGAGGCGTTGCAATTTTACAAAAGAAAAAAAACTCTCTCGATTATCAGAAAATTCCTTGAGATCTGTTAAAGCCATGCACTGTATATTTCAGACGAAAGATATAAATCGAGCTTTTTCAGCTATAAACCATCTTTAGCTATTTACTGTTACCCCTTGCACATTTTTTGCAGTTATCATAAATTTTTTGCTTCTAATTTTAACTTAAAAATATACGTTAATTATTATACGTTTTCAGAAACTTTTGACACTGAGCCATGTTCGTAGATATTTCCATAGCTTGCCTTCCCTGATATGTCAAGTGTGTCAAGAACTGCAGGTGACAAATAGTCAAAATAAGAAATGAATAAAGTTCTTCAGATATTGAGAATATAATGTTTATCAAACCCATAGGCTTTCTGTTTCTGCATTTGTAAAGCAGAGTGTTTGGCGTTTACTGCGTGTTCTACAGAATCAAAGGTTTTACGAATGCGATATAGTTTGAGCTTGTTAGCCCTTTTCACTACTTGGTTGACTGTTTGCAGGTGCTGCAGAGATAACCATAAAGAGGGTGTTTCGCATTTAGAATATTTTTATTTTTATCGTCATAAATACTTTGTGATAATCAGAGCAGTTCAGTATAACAAGGTTTTTTTTTTTTTTTTTTTTTTTTTTATGCATTCGTCTTTTTCTTGCTGAAATTAGTCCTAAATCTGTTTCCACTTCAAATAAATGTGGTTTGCCAGCTTCATAGGGGTTGGCCAGTACTTCTTTGTCCTTAGCATTGATAGTTGCCACTCATTCTTTTATCCCAATTTTCTTTCGTTTTATAATGCTTTGTGTCTGGGGTTGTGTAGCCCGCCAGAGTGCAAGTATTTCATTTCTGCTGTTTCAGTCTTTTTCTTATTTGCTCTGTTAATTACTCAATTCCCACAGCTGTTTTTTTTTTTTTTTTGATTGATTTATTTATGGACGTTTTTTTAACATCGCAGGTCATCAGCGTCCCATTCAACTCAGGGCGTGAAACGGCCCAACAAATTTTGCTCACAGGCCTCTCTTTCAGGCTTGAGGTTTTTTTTCGTGCCGTAAATGCACGACACGGGACCCACGGCTTTACTTCCCTTCCGAAGGAAGCCATACTTAGGATTTTTACGCCCGAAAAAATCCATCGGTCCTGGCCGGGTTCGAACCCGCGTTCTTGGGTGTAGGAGGCAAGTATGGTAACCACTACACTACCAGGACCGACTCCCACAGCTATAAGTTAATATAATGGCTGCCATTATTTTATAAAACTTCAATTTCCTTTCATCGTTCTGCTTATATTTCCGCAATTTTATATTGATATCATCCATTTTTCTTCTAGTATTAGAGCCTGGAAAATTAAAATTAACTTGTTATAATATTTTTTTCCATTTTAGTACTAATTTACATCTGTATTGTTTCCCTTTACCTTTCTTTTAGCTTCCGAAAGCTTCATAATGTAATCTTTTGCAGCCCAGTTTATTGAAAGCCATTTTAAGAATGTTTCGTTGTAGCTAAAAAAAAACTCTGATAATCCATTTATAAAATTGTGTTTAACTATTGTTACGTGTTTTAATTTTTAACCTGATACCTAGTTCTGTAAAACTGGAAATTTGTCCTAATTTGAAACCTATAAATCTTATACTATTCTCATGACGAGAAGGTCGGTCCTGGTGGTGTAATGGTAACCATACTTGCCTCCTAAACTCAAGATCGTGCGTTCAAACCTGGCCAGGGTCGATGGATTTTTTTCGGACGTAAAAATCCTAAGAATGGCTTCCTTCGGAAGGGAAGTAAAGCAAGGGCCCCTGAACAAAATTTGTCGGCGGTTTTACGCCCTGCATTGAATGGGAAGCTGATGACCTGAGAGGTTAAAGAGCGTCCGTAAATAAAAATAAACGACTAGCAGTGTTGACAAACGGATAACAGCAGCTCTTTTTATACATTTTCTATTATATCAAATTCTGCATGACCATGAGCAGCTGACGTGAGAATGACTGATGAAGAAAGTGGATTGTGTATTGGGAAATAGTTACAGGGTTTTTAGCTACTGTGCTTTGGTTAACATACAGGAAGGAATAAAAATAATAGTTTATAGTAATTTAGCTTTACCATAGGAAACGTGTAAAAAGTTGAAACCAGTTGACTTTGTCTATTAAATTAGTAGGCATTGTAAAATAGTAGATTGCAATTTTATTGATATTTTCATTTAGTAAAGTATTGTAATTTTTTTTAATTAGAATCACTTACCTTCAAAAGTTCATTATAGCCAATATTTTTAAACCGTGTTCTTATTATTATTAACAACAAATACAAAAACGAAGTGAAGCTATTCAAAACTTCAATTAATTTGTTCCAACAGGCTGGCGTAGAACTGCTTTTCGCTGTTTGCCAGCTGGTCGCTTGCAATCTCATAGTACGACTTAACAATGGTTTTCTTTAACAGCATTTTGTCCCCTCCTCCTATCCATTGACCGGGAGAGGTTTCACCCAAGTGTTCCCGAATGATGCGACTGTTGGTCTTCATTAACAAGTTAATATTTCATTTAAAAAGAAAAGGTCTGCATTTCTATGTCCCCAAATTCCAACCTACATGTACACTTCTTCGATTATGACTATTAGTGCAATATTTAAATGAAGGTTTTGTTGGTCTATTGGAACATTTGTACGAGTGTTTAGCTTTCCGTCGTGGTAAAGCATATTTAATCATGAAAGAGAATGATAGTTTTAACATTTGCATCATTGTTACATAGAAGGTCATTCTATAAAATGGTCTTTCATTTAATTCTTTAGATTTAAATACTTTAATGGTATATAATTTTTCTCAATATTTTATTAATTCCGAAGAACCAAGAGTTTTTGCATTTCGTCGAATGCTTTGAGTTTTTATTTTCAACAACTTTTATTAGAATTCCCTCCTCTTTAGTATTTCTTTCATCTTGTTCTTGTTTGCGCTTCTTTTACACCTGCACTGTCGCTTGACGCTTCCAGAATCATTAAATTTGATTAATCACAAGACGAATTATTGTGTTGTGAAATGGAAGCTGTCTCCCAGGAGACATCTTTCAAAGAAGTTCCTGCACAATACATTGGAATCTTTTCTTTTGCAGTGTAAGAAATGTTCAATTCTATGTACCATGGTTTCCAAATACTTCCTTACCCTAAAAAGTGAATCCCCGATAGTTTTAAGGTGTCAAAGATTCCGAGCTCATTTGCGCCATTATTAATGCATTTCATTTAAACCTACCCATAGGTTTAAGGACCCCCTTGGGCACCTTTACCATCATCTCCACTCGGAAAAGGTAGCAACACGTCCCGGTCTCAGAACTCCGCTACAATTTCGCCGTGTCAAGGGGGAATGATAAGAATGTACTGGCATTGGCTCAAAAACATTTTCAAATACATCCTGTAGGTAAAACGTTTATTTAATTCAGTACTACTTTAAACAAAATGTAATTTCCATTAAAATTGAATGAAATTGTTTTGCAAAAAACGCTTAGACACATCAAATCTTATATTTTAAATGGAGTTGCTCACAAAAGCAAAACGTTTTTGTGATTGTGACATTGTGAAATCCTTATGCACAAAGATTTAGTTTCTTTAATTGAATTTTGCATTTCCAAGTAGCCATAGCATCATTCGCTTCATTTTAGTTACCAACAATACCTCTGTTTTGTTATATTTCTCTTGCTGCTGATGTTTCACCTATTAGATATGTGCTTATGCATTATTTCCTGCAAAGAGAACTTGCGTTCTTCATCGAGAGTGAGATGCTGGCGATGAAACCCTGACAGTTTCTGGGTTGTATTTACTTTAGAGTTGGACTTCTACTACGGGTCTAGGAGCACCCCGGTCTATCCAGGCCACGCGCTTCTTATTGGTTTGTTTTTTCAGCAGTGCCTTTAACCCCCTGGGCAGCAAGCCTCGCTAATGTAGATTTATCTGGGACGGGATACTATAGCAAGGAGGAAGGGGGTCAGCTGATAGCAGGGTGTGAGGTGCTAGGGAAGGGAAAAAGTCCGCATCGGGGGAAATCAGGAAATGCTTTTATGTAGCAAGAGTGAGTGAAGGGGTGTTGCGGTGGGGTTCGGAATGAATGAAGTTACTGCAGGAAGGGATAAATGAATGTCCGGAACTATCTATATCTATTAGTTTAGAAATTGTACGAACTTATAGAACATCATAGAGCTATATCGATAGTGAACGCAGCAAATGTCACCATATATTACAGTTTTAACCATACACAAACCCTGTCTCAATGAATGGAAATAGAGGAAAGCTAGCAGAGCGGTTTAATTATCTTGACAGCAAGATAAATAACTTACACAAAGTAAAATACTTACATTTGAAGTAAACTCAAAAGAAATTTTACATTTTAAAAACTTCCTAATTTTATAAGTACAAAAGAAAACACAAAGATAGATTATCTCTGTACAGGATTTAATTAACTACACTGCAACAATGTCAGAAATTCTGCAGAGCTCTTAAACATGTAATTTCAGGATGAGGATTTATGGTCATTCACATTTTAATGGAAGTTTTGTCTGCAAAATGGGCATAAACAGTATCCATCACTTCTTCGTCACACTTAAATTTCCTTCCTCGAATGTCCTTCTTCAGTTTTGAGAAGAGTAAATAGTCACTGGGAGCTAGATCTGGGCTGTAGGGTGGATGGTCGATATCCTTGAACTCACGTTTCTTCACAGTTCCTATGAAACAAAAGGTGTGTGAACATGCGCGTTGTGGTGAAGAAGGCGCACACCAATATTCAGCTTTCCTCGCCTTTTCTCTTTGATGAAAGCATGTAGTCTGTGCAGTAGGCCAGCATAGTACTCCCTGTTTACTGCGGTGTTCCTTTCCTTGAAGTCAATGAAGAGTATTCCTTCACAGTGCCAAAACATTGTGGTCATGATCTTCTTGGTTGACTGAGTGACCTTGGTCTTTAGAGGCCGTGCTTCGCCAGTTTTACGTCACTACATTGATTCTTTTTTGGACAAAGGATCATAGTAGGGAGCCATAGTTTCATCTCCTGTAACAATGGTTTGCAGAACTTCTCTCTCGTGCCGCGGCAGAACTCCAAAAATGCCTTACAACAGATGACTCGTTGCTGCTTTTGGACTGAAGAAAGAAGTCTAGGCACCCATCTTGCACTAACCTTATTCATGTTTAAATGTTCATGAATAATTCTAAAGACTGTTATTTTATAACAGTCGCTGCTATTTCTGTAACTTTGAGACGTCGGTCTTCCATAATTTCTCATTCCACAAGAACGATGAGTGAGCACCTCCAAAGGCCGACCTGCATGTTCTTCGTCTTAAATGCTTTCTCGACCCATTCGAAAACGTTTGGCCCATTCTTTTACAGTGGAATATGAGGGGGCTGCTTCCCCATATACACAGTCTAATTACTGTTTAATTTCTTTAGTGAAGAACTTATTAACAGGTCGATGCTCCATTATGAACATGTTACAATCTTCTGTATGTAACTCAGCGGAGCGGAAGTTAGAGCTGCAGTTATTTACTCAATACCAGATAAGGATTTTATGAAGGCGATAACCTTATCAGTGAGACCGGAAGCGTTTACTTCTTATCCTACTTCTACCTACCTCAGGACTAATCTCTAAATTTTCGTAAGAGTCCCCGAAATGAAAGGACTGCACGGCCAATAACAAAATCAGATTAGATTGAAAGGAGATGACAATGAGCCCCATTGTGTTTTAAAAATCTTTCACCCTAGTACGTTGTGAAAATCTCCTTCGCTGCGCCATGACATACTTCCACTGATGAAGGTGTCGCACAAGGGTACCCGTTCCAGTACTGCAGCAGTGCCTAGGAGCGCTTAGAAGTGTGAAGTTTTTTTTTCCAATTTGTTTGCTTTCTCGTGATTAAATGTGTTTAATTTTCGTACTTATAATTAAAATTAACGCAACTTGTTGAAAAGGTTTTGCTCGTTTATGATTATGATTTATGAGGCAATTGTGTCCCTTTGCCTAAAACTAAGTCAGTAAATAATAATTTCTTTATTTAATTATTATCGCTCAAAATGCATTAAAACATTCAAAATCTGACCTGTAATTTAATTGTTTATGCTATTTTGATAGGCCTATCTTATTAATCAAATGAAAATATATACTATACAACTCAGATATAATTTTCTTTGAGTCTTTATTAAGTATACAAACTTATCTTAAGAAATACACTATGCGCTTCTTGCTCTGGACATGTTCTCATACAAATCACGTCTTTTTCACTTGCATTATTTTCACTGACATAGAATGCACGTGTCTTATATTCACTAGCGCGAGAAACAACGTTAACTTCATTTCTATGTCCTGACTAAACGTCCTAGGACCGCTTGAATTCCGATTTTCTATCTCACTTTCTCACTTACCTGCTAATTACAAAAGGATTTTGGAAAGCCCGGTTTCCCGCCAAAACCACCATCTGTCCCTCTCAACCAGACTATCAGCCATGGAAAAAGAAAAGAATTTGCTTGCATTCCTAACAATGTTCATTAAGAGATTTCAATGACGGAATGCTTTTTCTTACAGAAGAAAACTTCCTAATTTAATAGCAAATAAATGTGAAAATTGAATAAAAAATCATAAAAAAAGGTTTATCATGAAATTATAGTCGTGCATTACCTAAAATGACATAAAAATGTATTTTGTATACTAAAGCTATAAATAGTATTTATTGTTGGTCAAAATCATTAATAAAATTCTACTTTATGGTACTAGCTGTATAAAATTATCACAAGTATTATTACAAAAAGGTCTCAGATTGCTGATAAATAAGAATTTAATATAATTCCCGTAAACTTGGCTTACAAAATTGTAATAATTGTGTGTTTGAATTATGAATACTTAACATTTTCAAGTCATCTTGCAACAGACGAATGTCGATTGTTAGTAATGCCAATAGAGAAGAAGCAAATACGGTTCTTCTCTGTTGCCATATATTTGAAATATTAACAGTTGTATAAATTGTCTTATTTATTAATGTCTACCTATTCAGAAACCATCAGAATGAAATAGACGAAAGTCGACTGTTACAATCGCTACTGTTCCCTTTATTAATACCAACAGAGAAAAACAAAACGAAGCTAACATTTTACCATTCTGAACAACTGTTTATTAAAATGTATGGTGGCTTAGGCAGATATTGTTACATAATTTACAAAAAGATTTCAGAACGTTTTGTTGAATACCCCAAAACAATTGCTTGAGTGAATACACATTAAGTTAGTTAAAAGCACAATTAATGAAAACATAGAAAAGCGGCCAGTGATGCGTGCTCAGAAATTATGTAGTGGAGGTATAGAGTTGGCTACACTAACTACAAAACAAATGCACTTCGCGTGACGAAAAGGCTTTGATAAAACTTTACGACAATTTCACTGCGATAGCGGGCTGTGAATGTCCAAAATTAAAAGTTTGTTTCATTTCATTGATCGATTTTATGATGACATCACATAAGTGAAATGATCGCAGTAGCAGTTACATAATTTAATTGTATTGATTTCTAAATATCTGGATCAACTGAATGCTATGTTAGAGCATATTAAAGAAATAATTTATTAGTTAAAACAGATGCAATTATTCATCGCAATAATGTAACATTAAATAGTAGGGTTTGATAAATATGTTCTGTTCTGAAATATATGCCAACACTTAAGTGTCTGCAATAAACTTAATATTTTTACCTATCACCCAATAAATGAATCTGTCGTATTTCTTCTGATGTATCATAATATATTCTCGGTATTAGAGGCTGTTTAGTCTATTTCAGCTTGGCCCATAATACCTTGCGATAAATTATCTCCGCTAACGACAGTAACAACAAAGTAACTAAACAATCTTCTTCCATACAATGACATCATAATTATGATATAAGAAGGCACTAACTTTAGAATAATTCGTTAGAAATTCGACATTTGTATTAATGTTTTATTAATATCCATATGTAAGTCTTGCATACAAAAATATCGTATGAAACCTTTTTATAATATTATACAATTATTGTATTTGTAAACATCGCTGTGCTCGTGTTTTAAACACTTACTGAAGCATCATATTATTCTGCACACAACTCTTAGTGGCATTTCACATTTATTGCTAATACCGAGAGTACCAAAAAAATGTATACACACTTTCACAGTAGATATCTATTGAATAAATTTCAAAGTTGATCCAAAAAACAACAGTAATGTGTAGTGATGTTCTGTAAACAGATGTGACTCACATTACGTTATGCTAGCGTTGCTAACACAAAATGGAGCCAAGATTATCGTTTGAATAGCGGAAAGCAATTTTGAAGTGGTATTGAAAAACCGAGAATGTTGTTGAAGTTCAAAGGCAATGTAAACATGTGTACAGAACAGAACCGCCAACGCGAGTAACAATTACATTCATTTGGGACAAATTTGAGACTCATGGTACCGTATGCGATGTTCACAAGGGCAAATCTGGGAGGCCTCGTACAACAACAAGCCCTGCGTACTGGATCCAAGGAACTGGATAAGACGAAGAGGTCCGACTGAGTTTCCACCGCGTTCTCCGGATCTAACTCCCTCCGCTGGACTTCTACCTATGGGGAACTCTTAAGGATGTTGTATACCGTAGAAAACCAGCTACACTGACAGCACTTGGGTAAGAAATAGAAACGGCATGTGCTGCAATCGCTGAGGACACTTTCACAAACATTGCTCAATCAGTAGTTCAACGTACTCAGAAGTGTATCGACGCAGATGGTGGCCATTTTTAGCAACTGTTGTAACTGTAAAAGTCTAAGATGGTTAGTGCTCATCATTTTCTGTTTGAGTGAATTCAATTTTTTTATGTTAACACAGTTTTTTCTTTGCTTGAAGTGTGTATACATTTTGGCACCCTCTATATATATAAACAGTCTATATGTAAAAATAATGCGGAAAAGTGTACATGTAATTTTACCTTTACCTCATAAAGCTTTGCCGAGGTTTGATTCGTGGTGTTGACTTTTAAACGGAATGAATTTTTCAGTGAGTGGTACTTAAAATGTGTATTCTGAATATTATTGTTGCCCGAACCTGCCACTTTCCTTTCTTTTATGTGAAAAGTAATAGAGAGGGAAGCAGGTAAAATGGCCATTTTCCAATAAAATTATTTTAAATTTCTGTATTGGATATTAACAGCAACTACCGAGGCAGCTGGTACTAAATTTTAATAACCATTATAAGCAGGTGCAGGACTAAAAACGTTTACAACAGAATAGCTCTTAAAAACAGTGCAATATTTTTATCTTATTACACGAACAGGTACATGATATCACAGAATGTTCAGCATTGTAATACTCTTATTCCAAACCCGACGTTTTTAAAAGGCACCATTAGCTGTAATAACTTCCTTTAAATTAATCAAAGTGATAGCAAAGAATTCAGAAACTTGCTTGGTTTGTTGGGGAAAAAATGTGTATTATGTAAATGGTAAAGCGATTATAGCTATGCAAATGTTTAATGAAAAAATATAATTTTCTCGCAGAGTTACGCTTACCAAAGAGAAACATTTTATTCTTCCAATAAACACTTCTCCGTTTTGTGGTCGTGAGCATTTATGGAGCTCTATAATTTAAATTAGAGAATTTTTGTTTAGCTTTTTATCTTTCGAGCTTGTTTAATCTTTCCGGACATTTCTAATTACTTACCGTAAAGAGATGAAAAACTACAGCTGCAACAGAATGGAGTTGATTAAATAAAGTGTTTGTTTTCCCAGAGCTTTCGGAGCAGTGATAACAATAAATCTGTTTCATTAGTTACTTAAACAAAATTATAGAGTTTTCTTTGATTTGCAGGTTTTTGTACATGTCTTACGAAGAAAATGTCCAAATGTTTAAATTGTTTCTAGAAAATTTATTTTCACTTTCTTTCTTCCCCCCCCCCCTACAATTTCGATTATCATATTTTTTCTCGTTCTCTATTCTTATAATTATTAATTTAATTACTTCTTTTAGCGAAATTAATTATATAAATATGTTTCTTCTGTTTTTCTCTTTAAAGTGAAACCCTTTCTAGTATTAATTTCATTGTTTGTTAAGCAATGGGGCCGTTTTGCCATATTTATCTTCTGTATTTGCCGTAATATTGTTCAAATGGCACAAAAGCTTTAATTTATTTAGATTGTCTAGCCGCATGCCTTGTCTGAGTTATGAAATTATGAAAGGCCTTTATCAAATTGAAAGAGAACACATAATTTTGCTGTCTTGTTTTCTTCAGAGGTCACTACAGACAATTTTAACGTCGATTGGAGATTTTTCAAATTATTTCACCAATTTTCCAAACTCTTCTTATATCTGGTGCATTAATTGTTTTCCTTTCGCTGATTTTTTTTTTTTTTTTTTTTTTTATGCTTGCTATTTAACGACCGTTTTTACTACAGAGGCACCACTGGCCGGTTGACACTGATGATACACGAGATGACATTTTATATTGGGAAAGGATTTTTAAGAAAGGAAACGTTCCAGGCCTAAGTTTAGGGTACCTCCCCAGCATTTGCCATTTATGAGGACTGAGGAAAACCTCGAAATACCTTAGGGAAGTCAGTTCTGGCGGGATTCGAACCCCAGAGCTCCCGCTCACGAGTCCGAGCCTTAACAACCTAGGTCACCCGTGGCGGTATTTTCCTTTCGTGAAAAATGTATTTCCATTAGGACAGACAATATGCGTCAGAGAACGTGTTGTGGTACAGCGTGAGTTTCTTGCGGATAATTGAAATAGGCCACAAATGCCATCCCACCAACACAACAGCTTTCTTAACGACTATAAGATGTCGTTGCAGATCATAACATTCATTGCTAATGACCACAGGAAGACGACCCAGATGATGGAAGCTAAGAATTGATCATTGGGGCAAATGGAACAGAGGCTTCAGTCCTCAACACTGAATTCGATTTAACTGAAAGCCGCTACAACCTTTTAGCAAGACAAATATTGAGGAATATCCCAAAACACCCTTTTGACAAAACAGTTGTTTAAGTTTTATGCGTCAAATACATTGGTAGTAAATTAGTTTTAAGAATGAATAATTCTTATTACTTATTATTTCACGTTTATTGAGACTTTAAAAAACCTGTAAATATGCAAATTTTTGAGAGAAAGTTTTAATGGTTCAAATAGTACACTGATTATAAAGTTTATCTTAAATATCCATAATTAAAATATTTTAATAGAAATAACTTCACATAAACACACCACAAAGTAATGTCTGATTGTTTTGTGTACTGATGAAAACTTTGTTTTGTCACAAAATATACTTGATCATGTCATTTTAATAATTTTTTAATTTCTGTAAATCTATTCAATGGTGGTGTCACTGTCTTCAAAGAAACTTTTAGCAAATGCCGGGGAGGTACTCTACAAATAGCCCTAGAGCGCTTCCTTCCTTAAAAAAATCCTTTCCCAAGTGTCCACCACTTTGATGCCTTAACAGTAGAAGCCGTCCTTAAACATTATTCATAAGAAAAGACACTTTAAAATGTCTCCTTACTTTTTAAGCCAAATAAGAACATAATAGAGTTACACTTCGCTTAGAATTTATTAGAAAATAAGTAATGTCTGAGAAACCAATATTTTTGATTCACCAAATATCGAAAATAGTTCAGAAAGTTCTGTGAATGTTTTGGAAATTGGTAAAACCCCAAAGAATTTTGTATTTCAGTCGTACATATTTCTCAATCTTGAATTGAACACACTTTGCTGCTGGAGGTCTTAGGAAATGGGCTGAGAATTTGTAATGTATATTCCCAGTCGTTTTTTTATAATCCGATCATGCAAAATGTTCAATGAAGATGGTTCACGTCTACTGATAAGAATATTTAAGACATAAATATTTGTAGTCTCAGTAACACACCTACTTGATATCCCTGACCTTATTATGTTCAAATTCCGGTTCAACAACTGTTATAAATATCTATTATTAGTTTCACATAAAATGCATATTTCGTTTAGTTTCTTTGTTGCCTATTGGATTAATTATGTTTATCCAACATAGGCCCTCACAGCTGTAGAGTGTCGATATCTTTTGTTAGTCATATTATGCAAATGACAGGCCACCATCACGTTAGTTATTTTGGAAAACAAGCTAATAATAATTATCACAATACCGAGATTACTTTAAGTCGTATTTATATAAAATAATGTAGTTTAAATTATTTCAATGCTTTATTTAAACTAATGTAATAATTCATAGAATTAAATTACTAAAATCATACTTTGCAGCAACATAAGCAGATAAATGGAGAGTTGATTTTTGATTTCTCCGAAAAAGAGCGCATGGGAATGTGAGTTCTTCTTTCATCTAATTCCCAAATTCAGAACCATTGTGATAATAATAAATGAAATTAAATATTATTTTTTCCATATACACTGCATCTTGTTGCATACAAATTATCGTATTCAGCCCGAAGCAGTTTTTTGGGGGGGACACGTGGTGCCACAGGTTAAAACATGCCATGCGCTGCATGATGTGTGTTGTCTCAGTTAAAAGATAATAGATGCATACTAAATTAATGTTATTTCAGTGTTTTTCATAAGTTATTCAGCACCACAGTATAACAGCTGGATTGTTACAAAAGTTTGCCTGATGTTTAGGCAACTTTTACTGCATATATGTACTGCCAGATCCAAGCATTGGGAAGGTTTAGAGCTGTACAAATTGTCTCAGTTTGAAGCATAGCATCTTGGGTTCTAATAATATTAAGATACCAGCATAATTCGGTTACTTAATGCTACTTTAAAATATAAAAATATTGTTCGGTTTTAGAATTTATTGCACTACCATTCTTAAATTTCATAATTTTTGAAACTGAGAATATGAACTACCGTAGAAAAGGTGTAGATATGACAAACGACAAGCACTCAGCCAGTGCATTGAAACTGAACAAGATGTTTTATTTTAAATGGCAAAATTTAGATTTTAAAATCTTTTCTTCCATCTAACCATCCGTATTAGTACAATGGATGATTATTTTAATAGTGTTACAATGCTCGTTTTCTCTGAGGCACCGTGAGCGGGTAGTGAACGATGCAAGATAGATAGAAAAATATTTAAAATGTGACATCCACATTCTTGAATTTATGACACATATCTAAGCAACTAATGCACATATTATATTATTTATTTATTTATTTATTTAACTCACTCGTGATGAAGCGCGAAAACTAGTTAACCAATATTGAGTTTCAAGCTAAAATCAGTGATTAAATTTGTATCACTCAAACCTAGATTATATAATTTAAGTTTATATAAAACTTGAGACTATAAATACCTCAAATAAATAGAAGTTACGATTTGTAACTATAGGCAAGTATCATATTTCAGACTCAAAATGCTCCCAAAGGTTTCTGTGACCGAATCTCTCGTAAAGATGCAAAGTGTTTTAAATTTAAGCCTGGAACTTAGTATATACAGTCTAAATTTATTGCAAGAGAGGAAAGTATCATAGGAGCCTTTATGGGTCTAAGAAAACAAAAGATGGAAATTAATCGTCAACGAAAAACTTGGAAAACTTTAATGGGCTGGAGAATCGAGCAATAGAGTATTACTCATAAATAATATTAACCTAAATATTACATCTTGTTTTTCAATAAATTATAAAAAAATTGCACAAATTAATTTTCATTCAAATATTTACTGCATATATTTTCAAAGCTGTTCAATAAATATTTTTGAAGTCACTGTAATCTTACAAGAGATCGAAGAAAAATCCTTGTTTTATCAAAATGTAGATGACATTTTAGAAAATCTCTCACCTTTATGTTGCATTAAGCCACTGATTTTAAACTTACTGCAAATTGAGTCAGTTTTATACGACACTGGGATACCAACACTTTTTCTATCTATTGCGGAATTTTTTCAAATTTTTCTACAAGCATCGGTGAAGAGATATACCATTAAACAGTTTAGAATTCTAAAT
Source organism: Metallyticus violacea (assembly GCA_030762175.1). Lineage (NCBI taxonomy): Eukaryota > Metazoa > Arthropoda > Insecta > Mantodea > Metallyticidae > Metallyticus > Metallyticus violacea. The sequence continues at coordinate 5,945,005 of CM060841.1, forward strand.
TTTCTGCATGCATTAATAGTAAACCACCTTAACATATGTTTTATAGTGCACAAAGTTTGCGTAAGTTTGAACGAAGTTTCAAGTCGTCAAATGATCCACAAAATGGTTCACAGGTTTCTAGAAAGAAGTATTCGGGATAAGAAGAAAAGAAAATAATCAAAGGTTTTCACTAAGGAATTGTTAAATGAATTTAGATATCAATGGCTTCTTCGTTTAGTGGTTAGCTTTCCTAGCTGGTTCGATTTCCGGTACCTACTTAGAAATGTTTTTAGTTAGGGAGGTCTGGAACGGGATCCGCCCAGCCTCGTGAGGACAACTGGGGAGCTGCCTGATGGAGAGATGGCGTTTTTCGATCACAAAAGCCGCATGATAATTGACTGGCCTGTTGCCGGCATGCTAATCACATGCTCCTCTGCAATACTGCTATCTATCAATGAAGTTCAAAGAAGGAGGTAGAGGATGTAGAGGTCGCCGTGGCAGGTCAAGGCTCACCGCGGGCTGTAGCGCCAAACGAGAAGAAGCGCAGTTACAAATCGAACAATTCTCCCTGTAAAAAAGAATCACTCAATTGGAAATGAGAATTTCTACAGTACCCTGACGTCATATTTTAGAACCACTAGTGAGTCAAGTTGTTGCTTTTGGCTCAGTATTCAAGTGCAGATAGCATAGTTGACATCTGTAGCTCTTCGCACATAATTAAACAAATCTTGTTGTGGCATGTTTGTACTTTCCTGCATAATGTTGTCTGACAACCTGCGTACGGTTTCATTTGAACTGCCACATCTCTCAAGGAAGAGGTTGAAGTAGGAAGCAAAAGGTTAGGAGTGTGAGATAATAGGAACGAGAAGGGCTGAAAAACAGAAATAAAGCAAGAAGCTCCAAAGAAGAAAAGCGATAAAAGAAGTACGCAGTAAGTAGAACTTTGAAGATTTAAAGGGATGGGGACGTCGGTGGAAAGGAAAGACAAAGAGAATAAAAAAAAAAAAGAGTTGGAGGAGATGAAAAAATCTTCGACACATTCCCAGAGAAACGACGGAGCTGGAGAAAGGGGAAAAAATGGATTGTACAGATGAGAGCGAGCTGGAGAGGGAACCGTGTTCTTTGGTTTGGTGTGCAGAAGAGAATGTGCCGTAATAGAAACCCTGAGCAGAAAGAAAGACAAAGCAGTGGAGTGTTATACCTTGTTTCATCTTCCATTAGTGATTACTAGTACCAACCTAACGCCGTTGCAGAATATACCTTAGTAGCTGCATTAAACATCGCGATAGAGGAGTGCTGCGTTCCCAGATGATTTAAAATGGAACTGAGCTTAAATGGTGACTATGCTTTCTCGGTGATCATACCCTTCTCTCTGGGGCCTTTGTGTTAATGCAGTATCGCAATCAAGTGAAAATCTTAGGCACAATCATCTTTCCCTTTAGCTTTATAAAAACTAAACCAGAAGCTCGCCAGCATTGATTGTTTTGTCAACAGCAGTCTCTTCCCACAGTTACACAACTCCTACTGATAAATCAAAATGATGCGGATATTACAAATATTAAAGCAAAGGAATTTATAAAAACGTTCTTTACAAATTGCAGTTCTTGTAGAATAAGTTATAAACAATTTCAGTAAAAATATAAAATACTGGAATTCAGAACACATCATAGGCACAGATAATTGATAAATATAGATTTTGCAATTACAGTAAAAATATAAAATGTTCATCTTTACAAGCCTTGTTTCTACGTCTTCTGCCAAAACGATTAATTCAATGACGTCTTTAAAAGAGCATGTATGATTTCTTGGTTGATATACCTCTGGTCGTCCTTACAAGATGGCGCTCCCTCACATTACAGAATTCGTGCCCATAGATACCAGGGTATGTCTGTTAGTTTCCGGCTAAACCATGATAAAGACAAAAACTATATTTCACTTTTAAATGTAGTTACTCTTTATTGCACTACACTTCCCACATCTTTAAATTAATATTTCCATTCCCCTCTGCCATAATAGTCAGAGGTCTTGTCTGCATGGGCATAAACAGCATCCATCACTTCGCCACACTTAAATAATCTTGCTCGAAGATCCTTCTTGAGTTTTGAGAAGACGAAATATTCACTGGGAAGTAGATATAGGCAGTAGGGTGGAGGTCGATCTCCTTGAAGCCACATTTCTCCACAGCTGCCTTTACAACAAGAGCTGTGTGCACTTGTCGTGAAGGAGGCTCACACCACCACTCAGCTTTCCTTGCCTTTTCTCTATGATGGAAGCACGTAGTCTGTGTAGTAGGCCAGCAAAGTACTCCCCATTTACTGTGGTGTTCCTCTTCTTGAAGTCAACGAAGAGTATTCCTTCACAGTCCCAAAAGATTGTGGCCATGATCTTCTTGGTTGATTGAGTGACCTTGGCCTTTAGAGGCGGTGCTTCGCCAGGTTTACGCCACTTCATTCATTCTCTTTCGGACAAGGTATCATAGTAGAGGACCATAGTTTCATCCGCTGTTACAGTGTTTTGCAGAACTTCTCTCTAGATGTCACGGCAGAGATCCAAACAGATGACTCGTTGCTGCTTTCGGTCTGAGGAAAGAAGTCTATTCACCCATCTTGCACTAACCTTATTCGTGTTTAAATGTTGATGAATAATTCGAAGGACTGTTGTTTTAGAAATACCCAATCCTGCTGCTATTTCTGTAACTTTGAGCTGCCGGTCTTCCATACTTTCTCCTTCCACAAGAGAGATGTTTTCAGGAGTGAACAACTCCAAGGGCCTACCTGCACGCTCTTCGTCTTCAATGCTTTCTCGACCCATTTGAAAAAGTTTGGCCCATTCTTTTACGATAGAATATGAGGGGAATGCTATCTCATAAACACCATCCAATTTCTGTTTAATTTTATTTTAAGTAAGTCCTCCTTTTGTAAAGAACTTAATAATTTAATAACAGCTCGTTACTCCATTTTTAACATGTCACAATCTATGTAGATTTCTTTAATTGTGAACAACTAAACATAGCGGAGCGGAAGTTACAGCTGCAATTATTTACTTAACAGATAAGGAGTTTGTGTGAGCTATCCGATGTACAGGATACTACTTGCCAGACCTCCATGCTCGCCTTGTTGAATCGTTTAGAATCATCTGTGCATTCATCTCTTGTAATTGATAGGGCAACTAAACATAAACAGAAAACAAGTAACAAATGAAGAACTTAACATCTTCTTCGCGAGACAAGCAGACACTAAAGGAGCAGGATATTTTGAAGATTTACTTGTTAAGGTCTTAAATGCTCAGATAACAAAGTATTTCTTGATCCATGCTGATAAAAACCAGTTTTATCGCCTAAGTATAAGAAATCAATTTTCCAAGCATTACAGGGTATTTTTAAACGTTCTGTATAAGCGCAGGCAAAACTAGAAGAGAAGGAAATGAATTGAGGTGAGCTAGAAGCTAATTCTCCCGAATGAATGGTGCAAAACTTCATTCTATTCATAAGTTTGACCCAAAATAACAGCATTCTCCAGTTTCTCGTTATCAAGACCGTAGAGCAGTATGTTTTGGACAACAACATGCGAATGTAGATGAAGAAGATGACCGTAAATTATTTTGCCTGTTTTTGTTCTTTATTTTGTTTAACGCTTATGTCAGCCTCCACTTGCTGAATGCTTTTCGTCGTCCGTTCTTTGTTTTCCCTCCTTCCCCCCTCCTCCCCCCTCCTTCCCCCCATCTTCCCTCTAGACGTCGAGTTCCTTTCATTCCCCCCTTTTTTTTTCATGCCGCCCCCATTGAATCACGCCCTTTTGAAAAAAGTCCGTCTCTCATTCTCTGTCCCACTATTCTTCTTATTCTTACATTTCCAGCATCACTCCTGGACCAGGTCACTAGCTCTTCCTACATCCCATTTTCATTTTCTGTTTTTTTTTTCCCCCTACATGTGGACACCTCCTCAATTTGCATCCACTTTCTTCTCTTTCTTTGTATGGTAGAGACTTCTTTCGCTGATGTTGAATGTAGTGTGATTTAGGATTTAGGTATGAATGCTTTTCTTTTCATGTATTCTGCATCATCTCCAGCTCTTCCTGTTCTCTGATCATTATGCGACTCTATTGGTAAAAATCTTTCTGATGGCCAGCCATTGATTATTAGCTTAAAACATTTAGAATCGTGGGGCTTTACATACCTGAAATCCATTTAGGTGATGATGTGTGTGTGCAAATCTCCCACAATGCTATTGTGATTATATTCGAGACAAAGTACTGCAAATCGACTTGTTCTGCTAAAAACTATAATAAAAATGAATGCAATAAATTTGTCTACTCTCCATTTTATTTTTTTAATTATCCACCATTGGTCCAGGTTACTTATAAGATTCATAAATTATATTTTAATTATGCTATAAATAAAGCAGTAGTAACGGTTATTAAGAACAATCATCAGTCAACAAGCTCAATATCTATAAATTCAAAATTTATGTTAGAAAAACATAACGTGTTTCAGAAATGTAGGGCACATTTTTGGAATGAACATATTTTATTATGTAGTTCTAGATAATAAGATTTATAGGGTTGGAAGTGCTTGATTTCGGAAGCTGATTGATTGATTAATTGATTTATTTATGGACACTCTTTAACATCTCAGGTCATCAGCGTCCCATTCAATTCAGGACGTGAAACGGCCGACAAATTTTGCTCAGAGGCCTCTCTTTCAGGCTTGAGGTTCTCTTTCGTGCCGTAAATGTACGACACGGGACCCACGGCATTACTTCCCTTCCGAAGGAAGCCATACTTAGGATTCTTACGCCCCGAAAAAATCCATCGATCCTGGCCGGGTTCCAACCCGCGATCTTGTAGGAGGCAAGTATGGTAACCACTACACCATCAGGACCGACGATTTCGAAAGCAATTAGCCTCCTGCCTAAATATAGCCTTCACATCGACATACCATTTCTCTTTGATAATGGTTCCCACAAATATAGCATCATAAAAACGGCATGTCTAATTTTTTGAACTAGGTGCCAATGAAGGGTTTTGGCGGATATTAGAAATCGGTGTCTGTAGGTACCCGAATCGAAGGTTTCCTGGTCGGTGGGTAGGTAGAGGTGATCCAGTTATTTGGCCTATATGCTCAACTGAGCTAAACCATGTGCATATCTATTTATAGGATAATTTAAGTTCAGCAGTGTATTCCTGTCTTATAAACGATGAGGCAACTCTCCGCAATCAATCTGTAACAATTTATCAAACAATAAGCACCATGCTAGGAGATCATTGTCGTCTTCAGGTGGGAGTTGCACCTTTTTAATATACGTTAAGTTTTCTATAAGAACTGCTACACGGTCTTATTAGTAAGACTAGAAATTTAGTATCCTGTGAACTTTTGTACATAAATCTAACACGTTTGTGTAAATCAAAAATGCATATATTTCACTGCCAATGTTCTTGAATAACACTATGCTAAATTGAACAGTCTTTAATATCATCTGATAAGCACAAAGGCTTATGATTTTACAAGATATGGGTGATAACATGAAAAATAGCACGGAAAATAGAAATTTCAAATATCTGCATTTAATCGTGCAGTATAAATCTGAACAACAATTCATTTTAAAACTCGCATTTTGCTAATTTGTTAAATCTAGTCATTAATTTGCAAGACTGAATGAAAATATTTTAAAGTATTTTTAATAATTTCTACAAACGCAATGAAAAATAATTTTAATTATTTCAAAACCACACATAATTAAAGCAAATTAATATAATTTTCAAATATGGTAAACGGGTATAGAAAAATCCACATTTCATACCATGAAGTAGATTTCTAATACCTTTCTTAGAGTTGCCTCACAGTCAGCACTTTCAAATAAAAATATGCAATTGACTTCTCAATCGCCCATGCATGGACGCAACTATTTCTAAATATGATTAAAGGATATTTATTTTAATTGGGGTTCTTCCTGATGAAACATCATAATACCGAGGGTACCGAAAGTTGTATACACACTTTCACAGTAGACATCTATTTATTACACTTCAAAGTTGGACCGAAAAATAACAGTAATGTGTAGTATGATGTTCTGTAAAAAGATATAACTCACATACATTATGATAGCCTTGCTACGTGAAAGGTAATTCAACAATGAGCAAATGAAGCCAAAATTATCGTTCGTAAACAGATGTGACATACATTACGTTATACTAGCGTTGCTACAACAAAATGGAGCAAAGATTATCGGAAAGCAATTTTGAAGTGGTATAGGAAAAGCGAGAATGTTGTTCAAGTTCAAAGGCAATGGAGATCTGTGTACAGAACAGAACCTTCAACGCGAGTAACACTTCCGTCTTACCCACCACTCATACACTCTGTGGAAATGAGAATTTTACTTTCAACAGGATGGTGTACCACCACATTACGACCGAGATGTATGTGCGTACCTTGATGACAATCTTCCAAGGCACTGGATAGGACGTAGAGGTCCAATTGAGTTTCCACCGCGATCTCCAGATCTAACTCCGTTGTACTTCTACCTATGGGGAACTCTTAAGGATGTTGTATACCGTAGAAAACCAGATACATTGACAGCACTTCGGGAAGAAATTGAAACGGCGTGTGCTGCAATCGCTAAGGACACTTTCGCACGTTGCTCAATCAGTAGTTCAACGTACTCAGAAATGTATCGACGTCGATGGTGGACATTTTGAGCAACTGTTGTAACTGTAAAAGTCTAAGATTATTAGTGCTCATCATTTTCTGTTTGTGTGAATTCAGTTTTGTTATGTTAACACCGTTTTTTTCTTTGCTTGATAATGTGTGTATACACTTTTGGCACCCTCTGTATTTATATATTTTTTGTCATAGAGAGAGTAACCAGTCGATATACTTAATATATTTTCATTATTTTGTGTGAGGAATTTAGTCAAATATGTGGAATATCAGCTACTATGTCCACTTGTGCACAAATATTGATAATCCTTGATGTCCAGTTCTTCTGATACTCCATCTTGTACCGAATTGATGAAAGATTATGCGCCCACCCCCCATTTTTAGTTCTACTATAAAGTTTCGCATTTAAAAAAATATATCTTGTTATTTCAAAATGTTTACAAAAATAAAGTTCAATACTGCAGCCTTCATAGATGATGTTGATGAAAACTGGAAAATGAGAGAGACACATAAACATTAGTATATCGACTTTCGGTAAACCTGATAAAGTTTTTCTGTCATTTCAACTTAGTTAAAGACAAATTAGTTCACAAAACTCAGTTGAATTCTTCAACAAAAGCGACTTTTACATGGTCGAGATAGTTCATGCAAAACAGACATACGGACATACACAATGAAATTATTGCAGTTTTAAACTGCGAATGAAGCAGATAATTACAGCATAGTAGGGGCTTGCTCACCATCATGATGGAAGGGCTGGGCGGTGAGGGGGGGGATAGAGAGTCAGTTGTTAGCTGTCTCTCCCAGTAGCAGCTGTTGTAATTAATTCTCGGCAGGAGCATTCGCGATGGACAGATGGACCAACATGACCATTGCTCTGGAGTGTCATCATCAGCTTCTCGACAACTTTGCTAAGAGCCCCATGGGAGCAGTGTAGAGAGGCCTAGCTCCCAACAGTTTTGTACATATGTTATAGAGACAACTTCGATTGTCTGGGCTCAGAAGTCGAGCAAAGTGTGAACAGCTGTTGCACTCACCATGTTTGTCAACATTTAACAACTTTGTCCAGCAGCACTAGTTTCTTGCAACATGTTGCCTTATCACACTCTCGCCATTACACCAACCTATTTTGTATTTCCATACATTTCCATGAAGTCGTTTTTCGATTCCCACCAGGACCGTCCTCTCTGACTGAGGTTCTTTTTCAAACTACTTGGTCCTCAATGCTGGGTAGTACCCTGAACTTAGGCCTGAGACGCTTCCTTCCTTTAAAACAATCCTTTCCCAGTTTTTTCACCTCATGTATCATCTGTGCCCACCGCCCACAAAGATGAAAGATGTCCATTAATCACTTCTTTGTACTAGTGTATAGTATTATTAAATACCGAACGCTATTTATGGTTCGGAGCTTAGTCGCATTTGGTCAAGGTCACGTCAGTCATTGTCATAACAACCGGCAGCTCTCACTCAGATGACCGAATGTACAGTGCTGTTGCGAGAATAAGCATTATTTCTGTCTTAATGTTATTATAGCTCAACTGACGCTTTTTAACATATCAGGTCATCAGCGTCCCATTCTATTCAGGGCGTTAAACGGCCGAAACATTTTGCTCAGATGCCTCTTCTTTCAGATTTGAGGTTCTTTATCTTGCCATAAATCTACGACATGGAACCCACGACTTTATTTCCCTTCTGAAGGAAGCGAAACTTAGAATTTTTACGCCAGAAAAATTTATCCATTCTGGCCGGGTTTGAACCCGCGATCTTGGGTTTAGAAGGCAAATATGGCTACACAACACTACCAGGATCGAGAAAAAAATAGAGGAACTTAAAAGGAAAATATCGAACAAAAGTTACAAAGGCAGAGCTGCTTAGAGGGAAAGCAAAGATGTCAAAAATGTGTAACTGCACACTTTGAACAACTCCCACAATACACGTTAGTACTAGTAATAAAATTGTACGCATGCTATTGATGATTTCGTAGAAATAATTAAGCCAGAAATAACTCTTTTCAATAAGATTGTTTCCGCATGAGCTTGGCTGTTTACGGGACAAATGCGCCACACAACCGAAAAAACAGATGAGTGTCGCTGAGCATTAACTTGGTGTTTTAGTTTTAGTTTATTTTTTACTGAAGGCATAAATTTAAACTATATTTAATTTGATAATAATCAGAATTAGCCCGTGTTATAAGAGTTGTTGAAATTGATGCCCCTCGGCGGCAATACTTTGCTTGTATCTGCGCAAGAAATTACTGTATTTCATCTAACTTTTCTTCCGCAAGTACACGGTGGTTCTTACACGTTTCTTATCATTGAGAGATCCTTTATTTTTCGTAATTTTATGTTAACATGGCCAACATTTTCTCTGCCTGGAACAACCGCTACGGGTGGCCGAGGTCGTTAAGGCATGAACTGATGAGCGGGAGGTCTGAGGTTCGAATCCCGCCAGGACCGTCCTCCCTGACTGAGGTTTTTTCCAGGTTTTCCTCAGTCCTCATAACTGGCAAATGCCGGGGAGGTACCCTAAACTTAGGCCTAAAACGATTCCTTCCTTAAAAATTAATCCTTTCTCATTATATCATTTCATCTCATGTATCATCAGTGTCCATCGCCTGTGGTGCCTCTGTAGGACAAACGGGCGTTAAACACTGTTCATTCATTCATTTCTGCCTGGAACACGATTGCCGGAAAGTTTTCTTGCAAATGATGATGCGATACTCTGCAAGAATCTGTTTTTACATAAATATTGCAAATGTACCTAAAGGTTGGATAAAAAATAATGGCGACAGTGCAGTAATTTCTAGAGGGTTTTATTATCAGAGTACAGCTTCATGTATTCTTTAAATGCAGTCTACTGCCATGTCTGCCAACTTCTGCCACACATGTGGAAGACGCCATACGCGTTAATATGCTGAAGTGACCGCCGTACAGCATTTATAATGGCGTTTCGGTGGCGAAACATCTTTCTTTGAAGCAGTTCTTTCATTTTGGCGAAGAGATCGCAGTCATATCGGGCGAGTATGGTGGATGTTCCAGTATCTCCCAATTCCATCAACGTAGGAGGTCCCTGACAGCATTAGCAGTGTGACATCTGGCATTGTCACGAAGAATGATGGGTTTCATTGCCAGGAAGTACCGTCGCTTTCTCCTCAGTGCTGGTTGAAGAAAGTGCTGGTGGTGTTCCAAGAAAGTGCAATTGTACGCAGCAGAACCCAAGAATGTCCTGCAGAATATGGAATGCGGTTTTGTGGCATACGCCTGACTTCTGCGGCTAATTCACGCCCATTCCATCGGCAATCAGCATCCAACAAAGAAGCAAGGAGTTTAATTGTGTGATTGTCATTTTGAGGTCGACTTGAATAGCATCCGTGCCTGCACGAAACACTTTCGATATGGCAATCACCACATGCTTCCGTAGTCCCTGGTAACAATATTAATCACCACAGCCTTGAGAAAATTCAATTTTTATCCACGAAGTTGTTCCAATTTTGGAAACATTGCTTGCATTTTCCGCTTCTATTTCAAGGCACCGCAGTACGTCACTGAATAACTGAGTAGTGTCGCCACTCGCAAATAAAGATCAAAGAACATTCCAGCATCGGATCCACACAACTCTATGACTAACTGCCTGTATTACCTCTAATTTTTATTCACCACTAATAAAAACCTGTTCTTCAAGATTGTATGTAATGCCATAACTAAGAACAATTAGCACACCATTTACATACAATGAAAGCACGGACGCACAACTAGTTACTGGCAAATCCTCCCTCAAATTAATTACTACAAGCTGCTATCTGCACATGCCTTATAGGCCATAACGACTGGCTTTTCCCAGTATCCAACCGCGCTCTGCTGGCTCGTAACTCAAATAATTTCATGTGCTTTTTGGGGGGAGCATTTTTTTTTAGAAAGGAATAGTTCGGGGAATAGAGAGGTCCATACTATCTTATTATTAATTCCGTCCTTTAACACTATAAAGATTATGCATAGAGTATTTAAAATTGTATGTATTGGTGCGCAGTCCTGCTGAAGAAAATCGCCAAAGTTCGCTTTTTGAATGTTCAGAAAAACTGTAAACCATCGGTATTAACGTTATGCTATCAAAAATATTAGACACTTGTTGTACTCGAATTTCACGAAGAGAAAACATTAACACAAGTACGCAAATCAAGCACAATAGTGTTATGTATCTGGTTGTAATTTTGTAAGCTGTTACTGAAGGACACGAATAAATGCAACTAACATCTGAAACTGTATTGAGTCTAAGTTAAAATGGACATTGCACTGGTAAAGTGGGAGGATATAGGGGCTGACAATAGCGCATTGTTTCTGGAGAGTTTCTGTTGTTGGCGGAAATATAAGCTGATTCCTCAGATAGAATTTTTAAATAATAATAATAATAATAATAATAATAATAATAATAATAATAATAATAATAGTTTCAGATCTAGTTCTACAAACCAAAATATAGGGGAGAATAATTCTGTGTTTGTGCTTAGAGAAGAAAATTAGGAGCGTATAATAACGTTAAGATATAAAAGGTACGTATTTAAGGAATCGAGCTATTTTAGGGAGGCTGGAACCATCTCTAGGGCAGCAATATCTAAAGCTTTATCCAAATTGAATTTCATTATAAGATGTAAATAAATTAATTGTGCCCATTTTTTGGCATTGGAGTTCTGTGTTGATCAGAGTTTGAAAATGATAAAAGAGCAATATGCTATCAAGTCATTTTGCTTTGTTGAAATAAAATAAACATATCTGAATTGAAACTAATTCAAAAATACAATAAAATACAAGATGGATATAGATTAATAAAGTATTAATTATTCAAATATTTGTGCAAAAGAGGGTAATGGCATATTGCAAATAACTTTAAAAGGTGGTAGATAATATAAAAGAATATAAACATCAATATCAGTACAATTACTAACTAATAAGAACCGTCGCTACCTTTAACTTATGTCTTAGGGGCCAGATGGGTGATAAGTTTAACAATAACTATTTGTTCCAAAATCCTGGTTTGTGTTTCTTTAATACAGGCAAAATAGTATGTGTATTTATAAGACAGAAGATGTTTTTTAATAATTTTCTAATGCTGAAAATATGTTATAATATTAAGAAATAAATAAAATAAATAATATTGATACGGAATGAACAACTAAAATACATTGTATAAATTTGTATAAATTTTGTCTTCTGGTTGCCACACCAAATAAAAAATTAAGTGAGATTGTAAAGAGAAGCTCCAGTAATTTTTACTGCAAAGTATTAAGCAAAGCTGGAAGGTCCATTTCTCTCTTTCTCTCTCTTGTGTATTTACTGTTAAGTACTGGAAGTGTTTTGTCCAAATCTTGTATTAATAGTTACAGATATGTTTAGTGCCAAATTTTTCTCACACCTATGATAATCGTTTTTTGTTTTTTCCAATACCCATACTGAAGAAACATTGTTATTGTTCGTTTTGCGGGATGTTCTCGAAGCAACGTTAACACAATGACGATATATTTTAACATTATCAACACATGGCCAACTATGGAAACAAAGGAACAAGTTGTGCTCGAACAAGCAAACCTTGACTCCAAAGCCAGTAAATTCGTATTAGTACAGCACTAAATAAACGCAATTCACTAATTCACATATAGTTCGGTATAGTTATCGTAAAATATATTGTTCTTGCGTCACATAGAAAGCTCATTTCGCCCACTCTTTTCGAAAATTCACTCGCCTAACTTTTTCCTCGTACGCTTTCTAATACCTAGATTCGAAAATAACTATTTTATTCCTAAAGGAATTTTTGTGTATAATTCAGGATTACACAGCTGTCCAGTTCGTTTTATTGCAATGCATTTCCGTTTTATAGGTAATAAAATCCATTATAATCTGCATGAATAGCTGCAGGTTGCACTTATAAAACAGCATACAACGCCTTTCGATACATGTTGAATTAAAAGTTACGCTCTGTTGGCATTAATGTATGACTGTACAAACACGAAACTCGCATTCGGCGCACATTGGTAGTGCATTTGATGCTTAAGTGTTGGCATCCTTGTTTTTCCCACGTGTGAGTCATTGTTCAGTTATCCAAAATGGCGTTATATGGAAATCAGAGGCAGAACGTTCCTGTATATATAACACCGTGCTGCAGAAAATCACAAACCCGTCTCAACTGTGATTGACATATTAATCTCCCCGTTAGTGTTTCGCATATGTTTAGCCTTGTCTTTGGATCTATCTACATGCTCCAGAGACTTAAATGGCTTTCTGAAATTCTACTTTGCCAGTCGATTTTAAAAATTATATCATTAGTAAGTATTAATGCAACAATTATTTTGCCTATGTGCGAATGATTTAATTAGAAGTTTGTGGGAGTCCTGAAAAAGTATAAGTGTATTTGAAATAACGATAAATAATGAAACAATGGGAACGACCTGAAAGTCTATTGTATTTTCACGTATGAGCATGAATGACTCTACGGCGCCACAAACTCCATCTGAATCCGCATATTCACTACCAGGGATCTCTGGTGAATACAAATCAATTTGGGAAAATAATAGTGGGATCCAGTCTTGTATAGGGGTGCCCGGTTACCCCTATGCCCTACCCAAAGACTGAAGCCCCTAAAGTCATAAGGAGAGGTTAATACTCTCTCCTTAAGATAAAATTATCTTGAGGGTGGGATAAAACAAAGAAAAGTGGTGCATGTTGGGAAATGAAATCGACAAACGATAAGAAGTAAAAACAAAAATCCGAATCACAACTGTCACTTTGCAACATCGAGATTCGAACTGGGTTCCGCAGTCCTAGTAACCTACTGCTCAAGTCACCTGGGTAATCTGGACGATATTTATTTTAAACACTAACATAAATACGTAAAAACAAAACTGCAGCAATCTTTGATATATCTGTTAGATCAAGCTTGCTAAATCCCTCACAGATTTCGTACCGTAATAGAATGTATCGCTTTCGGCAGTAGATTTCCTGTATTCGCTTGTTTTTGGTGGCCTTGTTTTCATTTCGAGAGCAGTTGCTGCGTTCATGCAGCTCTTAATGGTGGCGTGAAGTGATATCAGAGAGGTTCATTTGTTATTCTGAGTGTCTGCCGGATATACCCTTCCTAGTAAACGTTCGTTTATATGTTTTTACAACACAATTCATGCATGACCATGTGTTTTATTGGCGTTACCCTGTACCACTATTAATGGCCTCTTATGAAGTTCCGTATAGCTCATCTTCCTATTCGGCTGTTTTGTTCACAGATCATTGCTTGTAAAGTCATTGCACTGGGCCGTACTTTACAGATAGAAATGTTATTTGAAAGTGGGCACTTGTCTGAACCTTTGGACTCCTCGAGAAATACGTGCCAAACTGCTGGTACCACAATTACTGACTGGCTTTATGTGATATAAGAATCCTTATTGTGAACACACAACCTGTAAAAATGTTAACCATTCGCATGGTCTTATTGAGTGCGCTGATGTTCAATGTCGATAAAGCAAACAACAAGAAACGAATAAAATAGAATAATTTAAATAATAGCACTTTGTTTTCAAAAGATGCTCAGTGAATTTTAAGAGAATTTTGATGCATTTTAAAAAAACATATGATGATGCCTTTAAGTTATTTCTACTACTACTACTACTATTACTACTACTGCTACTACTGCTACTACTACTACTACTATTACTACTACTACTATTACTACTACTACTATTACTACTACTATTACTACTACTGCTACTATTACTACCTACTACTACTATTACTACTACTACTACTCCTACTATTACTACTACTATTACTATTACTACTACTATTATTATTATTATTATTATTATTATTACTGCTATTATTATTATTATTATTATTATTATTATTATTATTATTATTATTATATGTGTAATGGTCAGCCTATATCATACTTTTATGAACATAGGAAATTACACAATAACATATTACATAGTAATTACTAACCTTGATTTATTTTTTGCATAATATTATTTAATCATATATTTTAAAGAAGTGCCAACTTACTCAATAATGTTACGCAATGAAAACATTCAATATTAATAAACATTAATGAACTGTTGTATCTATAAATATTACACATACATTCTATATTTCCTATACATACACATTTAAGTTAATTTTATAATTGAAAAAACAATCATTTTCTAATGTGAAATATAGTTTGCATTTGCTTCATCATTGTCACGTGCTATTCACCAGAAAATGTTGTAAAGTTACAATCTGTGCAGAAGAAAGCAAGTAAAACTAACGGGCTCACATGTCGGTCCTACGGTCCCTGCAATGTTCACTCTACAGGTCTCAAGGGGTTTGCAACGGGCAGTCCTTACGATCTCGAGCCTGCTATAGCCGTTTTAAAATTAACTTTATTCCAATTACTGCAGTTGATGAAGCAAACTTTCAGTTGTTGGGGATATTTTGATTTTCAAAACACTATAGCCCAAAAACTGTAAGAACATCTGCAATGGAACAGATTTTCATCGCATGATGAATATTGTCGGCACTTGAATATCGCCTCCAGATCACTAGGTAGCTCCGGCGCGCATGCGGCCTATTTTTTCAACCCTCCTCTTCTGGGTGTAGCTGGTAGGTGAGTAAGCGGGAACTTAACGCCTAGAGTTGGGAGCAATGTCCCTTATTTTAATTTCCTGGCTTCTTTTCTACGCGCTCATATTTCGACATTTCAATTTGGTATCTGGGAAAAGGCGATATTAATGGATTTTCGTGTCTGTATGACTGGTAGAATTTGAAAGCTTGGTATTGTGTATGTCAAAAATACATGTTTTACAAGCAGAAAGTATTATTATTACTGAAGGGTAGGTACATATATATCATTTTACTATTTACTGATTTGCATCTGTGTTTCCGGTTCATATATTTCGGATTGTGGTACATAATTAAATATTGGTACTACGCCTAAGGATTGATTTGGACGCAAGAGGAGCCCGTAGATTCATTATCAAATTCAATTGTTCAACAAGAAAGTCATATTGGCTATCAATGTTCGTGAGTTTTAATTGCGATAGTTTGATCTACCATTGAGGATTTCTTCATAGGAGACTGTCTGTATGCGCCTGTATTACATGAAGTAATATAAGATAAAGATAAAGATAACCTATTGTGTCCCTTAAGAACGAAGGCCTCCTAACAAGTAGGGAAGGCTCGCTTTTTGCTAACGTGGTGAGCTATTCCTCGCTAGTTGTTCGTATGCTGTTTATGACACTTTTTGGCTACTCCATTTCTCACTGCACTAATTGCTTCTCCAGAGATTTCCATTTTTTTCTTCCTCTGGCTACTCTTAACCAATCTGAACCTCCGTGTTCCTTGAGAGGTCTTTCCATCTTCTTTTGGGTCTGCCTTGTGTCCTTTTTTCCTATCTGGGGGTCCCACATGGAGACCTTGTAGGTCCACCTATTGTCCTGCGACGTGAGCGCCCCATTGCTATTTGTGCGATGTCTGCAGTCTGAGGCAACTGAGACATTAATCTGTAGGTATTGTGTACTCCAAAGTTATTCCCAGGAGTCATTGACCACAGAGTAATATTCTCAGTATTTACACAGGTTTCGAGCGTCTGGAATCTGATTTTCTTAGTTAGTGTTGGGCTAACAGTAGGGGCCCAAAATGCTCTCTAAGTAAATGAGATTATTCTTTGTACTTCTTTTTCCATTTTATCTTGGAAGAAAATTGTTATCCTGGATAAGTATATTCGTTCACATGTGAAGGCTGTTTAATTAACTGCGTCTTCAGTGTTTAGTGACAGCCCTGCATTTATGCTATTCTCACATAATTGTTCCAGCATAGAATAAGACCAACCACATCGTCGGCAAATCTTAGATATGTTAACATGAAATAATGGAAGACGTGTTCCAAGTTAACGGAGATTTGAACTAAACTTCTTCTAGAATACCGTAGAGATATAGAAACTCATTGGCGTTCAAGAACAATTTGGTGTAAAGTAAGATGCTGGTGCAAAATTTATTTAACAAGAGTCAGGTTGGGAACTATCTAAATGGAAAGTCAGTATCAAAAGATCGATTTGTTTATATCACGAGGAGATCAATCGGTTCGTTTTGTTTTCAGCAGTGTGTGCACGCGGTACAATAAATAGCTTCGCACCTTTGCCTTCATTCATCTAGGTTGAGGAATTTCATTAGTTTATCAATTTAACGCGGCTTTGTTATATTTCCAAGCGAACTCTGTCGGTGTGCAACCAGGCTCAGCGGCTGAGTATGCAAATGCGCTTGGGTAAACTAATGGTCAACTGGCTACTGGTTAATTTAACCTTGGGGATTTGGGGGCATGTTGAGCGGTATTTCTCAGGTGGACTAAGGCACATTGCGCTATATCCGATAGAACACAGAGGTAGGGAAAATAAACGTGTAAGCACATTATGTGAAGGTATTGGTTTGATAACAGTCTCGTGTGACAGTTTTAAATTACACGAACTGAATATGGCTACACTATAGCTTGGGAACATATGCCTCATTCATTAATTAATTCAAATAATCTTTAACTAATGTTTATAATTTAAACCAATGCGAATTTTCGATGCTTTCTCGAACTTCAGAAGAAAATGCTACCTACTATTACTATTGAATTTCCAAAAGAAAGGGCTCTATTTTACAAATGCTGGAGCAATAGTTTTAAATCATTAAGCGTGAAATAACTAACAACTAAATTGAACATTAAGCAGCTGGAGTCTTTAAATATATCAGCGATTAATCATACAAGCTGCTTTAAACAACACTGCCTTCGAAAACGTTCTGTCAAAGAGAATGTCCTTTGTTGTTGATTTCGTTTATTTACGGATGCTCTTTAACATCTCAGGTTATCAGCAGCCCATTCAATCCAGGGCGAGAAATGGCCGACAAATTTTGCTCAGAGGCCTCTTCTTTCAGGCTTGAGGTTCTTTATCGTGCCGTAAATGTACGACACGGGACCCACGGCTTTACTCCATACTTTAAGCCCGAAAATATCCATCGGGAAAGCGCGATATTCAGTTTAGGAGGCATGTATGGTTACCACTACACTACACGACCAGGACCGATATTTTCAGGAATCAACTGACATACCCTCGTGAATAGTTTCTGTTTGTTAAAAGAAAAATAAAGTCAATCAGTTGACAGTAGCAAGCAAATAGGTTATGGACACTTGGTGGGTAAGAAAACTCCTTTAGGACAGGTATGGTCTGTACGACGTGTGAAACTCTAAACAATTATCGGGTCCAGATGTTTTTCTGACTCGCCGTTGTATCAGTAAACCTGAGTTTTGCCTTATTTCAGGCTAATGTAGTTCGGAGTTTTGTTTCCCATATGCTTACGCACAGAAATGAAATGATTTATTTCTGCTCAGTAACTTCCGGTATCACCCAGTGTTCGGGAAGTGTAAGTTCCGGTGATTGCAATCCGGGTGCCACATGCCTCGTTTCCTCTTTAAGGTCATAACGCAATATTTTACGAAACTAGGAACAGTTATGTGGGATCGATTCTAAGGCAAAGCGGCAAACTGGGTGTGGTCTTTGGGATGGTATGAGGTGGTGAGGGGACGTGTCGCGTGTGGCAAGGGGGAGGGGGGTCGACACAGAGAGAAACAGGGATTAATTATTGAAGTCGTTAGCCGGAGGAAAAGAACACGATCAGCTGGTGGAGACCAGGGCTGTACATGAATATTAATGTCATTTGTGGCACTCAAACTGCCACGTGCAAGACGTGCAATGGAAAATCAGCCTCAATAAGCTGTTATTTTATTTGTGTTTTGTTTCTTTACTGGCGTAATTAACGTACTGATTTTACAAGAAATTTTAGAACGTACACGCCGCAAATTGATTTATATAAGTGAAAGAATTTCACGTTTCCAAATATTTCCATTTTTTTGCTTTCAATTTTATGATTAAAATATCTAAAAGATGTGATGCTCTAAATAAAATTCATACTTTCTTATTATGTTAATGTTTTCTGAAATACCCGTGATGTGTATCAGTAGAGAGGCAACAGATTTGATATCTCGAGTGGCTAGCAAGCAATTTTCAAAGATGAGCGTAATAAAGAGTTCGTGTGTTCTAAAGTGTTTATTGTTATTATAGAGTTTTGTGTAGATAAAATCAGATGTGGTCAAATAAAACTTATAATCTTCCTTTGCTTTTTACCTTCATGTTTTTAGTTTCCTGTCATATTTTTAAAAACATTCTCCTCATATCTAATTTCGTTCTGTCAAACTGTTTTGTTGCGTTTTTGCCCATTTTATAGTAATTCATATTTATCCAATGTTCTCATTATTCCGGTTCGATTTTCGATATTTTATGATGATTTTTCTTTGAATATGATTACCCCAGCGACTATAGAATGTAGTGGGTATAGATTTAGGGTTTCTCTCCGACAAATGTAATATCTTCATCCTTTGGATAATGAAGTTGCACCTTGTACGTGTCCCTACCTCCGAAGTCGGTTTCTCTTGTCATCGGAAGAAGAAGAGTATTCCACAAGTCAGAGTAAATGTGTAAAGAAGATTCGGAAATTTTGTGTTTGTTTATTTATTTGCATTCCGAAAGATTCATACACCAGCTAGTATAGTAAATAATTGCAGAATTGCTACAAAGACACTAACGTTAAATCGAGAAAAAAAATATTAAATGTATACAAATGTTTTCAGTACTTGCAAGTGAAATATTAAGCAATTTAAATGTTTCTGAATTTTTTGGGCTATTTTTATGCTAACGGTATTTTATATTATGTGTACTGGTGGCAAAGTTTCCACTGTACATAGCAGAAAGTTTACTGGTAGAAATACATAGTCAGGTATATGACAAGTAATGTATGAAAGTTGAAGATGTTTATTTAATACTTGCTCTCTCTGTTTGTAGAATTTGTAGAATTTGCCCGAAAAATACTTTAAACTGATATACTACTATATTTAAAAAAGCCACTATGTCTTTATAGTAGCAGAAAACGTTTGAAATCAAAGAGCAAATGAATTTAGAAATACGTACGAAATACAAAATTTCAAAATTAATCGGACCTCATTTGTGCATCACCACTAAGAACGAGCAAAGCTGGCGTGATTTTTGGGGCTAGTCTCTGGCCAGCCCTGGGTTGGCAAACTTTCAGCAAAGAGTATGGGAAGGGAAAAGGGGCCAAATGTGGTCCATGGTGTGTGTGTGTGTGTGTGCAGATTCAATCGAAGGAGTCGCCAACCAATGATCTGATAACTCCCACAATGCTTCGCGAGAGCTTGTGACCGACGGCCAATATTCGATAACGGCCAGGTAGAATCCTCGACCGCAGCGGAAACGACACAGAATCGATTCTTGATTTATAACAAATAATGCTGCAGATTATTATCTCCTACAGTTCTCTCTCATGTCTTATTTTCTACTGTTATCAAGTCAATAACATTCAAATCCAAACCATTCCAGCTAGTTGTCTGCACATTCACAACATGTTTTTACAGTTATAAAGCATTAAATTAAAAATTAAGAAAAAATTACCAATAAAGTAATTTTATTTATGTATAACTACTACTACTACTATTCACCAAAAGTTAGTTTTGCCTGCTTTTTCAATTGAGCGCAGCGTGCGCTAGACCAAGGCCACTCCGTTGCCTGTCATTGTAATATACAGTTCTCGCGCTGATGGTGTTACTATAGCAGGCATTATTTCTGTGTTTATATTAATATAACTCAGCCTACAGTTAAAAATCAAGTCTTTGTGCTAATACGCTATTAATGCACAGCGTTATTAACTACTGTGTATTAGTGAAATTACGTTTTTGTGTTGAAATGCTGCCACTAAAATGCAGAAAAACTGAAAGTCTACAGATTTATGTCACTATATTATAGAGTAACTTAAAATAGAGAGTTGCAGTCGCTGAACTGTTGCGATTAAATTAAACTTTCGTTAATTTTTTTGCAAATGTATGAATGCAGACGAAAAGAACTTTGAACAGCTACAAACTGGTTAATACTTATTATGAAATAAAACTAATATTGAGTACATGTCCTTGTTGATCAAAGATGTGCGAGTAGGGGAGCTAGTGACTGGTACCACCCCCCCACGCACACAGCTTGTGTGCTTAGGACAAAAACAAACCTTCCATTTTTTTAAGATGCTTTCAATAATAATAGATATAAATTTATCTGGCTGATTACAAACGTTGTGAATTCAACTATGTATATAATATACAGTGGGTTAAAAATGTATACACACCTCAAGCAAAGAAAAAACTGTGTTAACATAACAAAACTGAATTCACACAAACAGAAAATGATCAGCACTAATCATCTTACACTTTTACAGTTACAACAGTTGCTCAAAATGCCCACCATCGGCGTCGATACACGTCTGAGTACGTTGAACTACCGATTGAGCAACGTTTGTGAAAGTGTCCTCAGAGATTGCAGCACAAGCCGTTTCAATTTCTTCCCGAAGTGCTGCCGGTGTAGCTGGTTTTCTACGGTATACAACACCCTTAAGAGTTCCCCATATGTAGAAGTCCAACGGAGTTAGGTCCGGAGAACGTGGTGGAAACTCAACCGGATCTCTTCATCCTATCCAGTGCCCTGGAAAGTGCCTCGGATCCAGTACGCGGGGCTTGTTGGTGTGCGAGGTCAGCCAGATCTGCCCTTGTGAACATCGCATACGGTGCCATGAGTCTCAAATTTGTCTCGAATGCGTGAAATTGTTACTCGCGTTGGCGGTTCTGTTCTGTACACACGTCTCCATTGCCTTTGAACTTCTACATTCTCGGTTTTCCAAAACCACTTCAAAATTGCTTTCCGCTGTTCAAACGATAATCTTGGCTCCGTTTTGTTGTAGCAACTTTAGCATAACGTAATGTGAGTCACATCTGTTTACAAAACATCATATGATTATCTTGCCTCATTTGTTCATTGTTGATTTACGATAATCTTGGCTTCACTTTTTCATTGTGGATTTCCTGTCACGTAGCATCGCTGTCATAATGTATGTGTCACATTTTACAGAACATTATATTATACACTATTTTTGTTTTTCCGCCGAATTTTGAAATATATTAAATAGATATCTACTGTGAAAGTGTGTATATTTTTTACACCGTAGGTATATTCGCTTTTATCCTCATTTGTGGTTTTAATTAAAAGTTTTTTTCGTATTGAATTGTTTTCTGTATGTAGCGAAAAAGATATAATACTCTTGCTTAAAAATTGTTGCTCAAGTATAGCATTTCTTTTACTATATTGCAACATAGCCTTATGTAAGCCTTAAAATTAAATAAATTCAATTGTTATATTAAATTAACAATACCAGCGTCTCTGAATACCAGGATATTGTCGTAATCCATCAAAGCACACAACACACAAATTTCAAATTTAACTAAAGGTTTTATATTTATTATCTAATTCTGTACCTATTATATAATTATATTAATTGCGTTTCATTCCTCTAATGAATTAAAAAATTACACCAGAGTTAAAGGAATATGTGTTTCTTATTTGACTCAAATGAAGTTACCATAACTTTTTTTTTAACGTTTTGAATGCGTTGAAATTCAGTTAGCAAGTGTTGGAAAAATTAAACTTCTGATGTTCTTATATTTTTTGTAAAACATTTAATTTCTAGTATCATCGTACTTTCAAATCACACAAATAAAAGTTTTTATGCATAAAATATTCAGCATCCTCAAAGTCGGTTAAACATAATGACTTTTTAATATTACAAATTGCTTTCCTAATCAATTGGAAACTTGAAAATACTTGAAAAGAAAAGAGAATGTATAAATCTTCATAAAATTATAATTAGAACGTAAAGCAGATTTTATATTACTCCATTTTGATAGAATCCTCCATTAAATAAAAGAGATAAGCACGGCCTTCTTGAAACTCGTAGATTGTAGTAGCCGTCTGAGGAGACAAGGGTCGAGAAAATCTAGAAGGCCATGGATAGTGATGATGATTCAGGGGCCTTGGAGAGAGGAACATGCAATTCCACTCCTCGCGGATAATTGAATTAAGAGTCCGGGAGTGCTAGGCAAGGGCTTTTGCAGCTAAACAAATCCTCTCCGTCCCTGGGATAATTCCTTGCCTCTTCCCTCCTCACGCTTTTTTGTTTTCGTTCGTTCAGTCACTTAAAGTCGAGTTCAGCCTCCTCTAGAATAGGGTTACTGTAGCTTATTCACGTCTAGAAAATAGTAATTCTTTGTGATGTACTTCGCTCGCCTTACATCTTCCTGTACCGTCTAATGAAAGTTGATCTACCTAAGGCTGCAAAGAATGCACTCAGCGCTAAATTATCAACAGCGGCCGCGCTTAGTGCCGTACTATTTCGATTCCTTATATTGCAGAAGTATTAAGTAACTAAAAAATTAAACCGATATCTTTGAGAGACACCAAAAAATATCTTTTTCTAATACCATATATTCCTATGAGATTTTTTTTTTTTTTTTTCAAATGGCTAGATGACGCATGCGTTCTTCGCTCAATATTCACTTTTATTCATGGGTAGCCCATGAGAATCCCTCGCTAATGGAGGACCCATAAGCTACCGCTACTACAGCAAAGAGGAACTACCCTTATTGCGTTAGATACAATTAAAAACTAATTGCCGCTACATCGCTTTTTACATGCATTTTTAGTTTTGAAAGTTAGTCAGGAGAAGTGAAAATGGCAAATAATTAGGACATTTTCTTTGGGGGGCCGGATCCCTGATGCCAGTCATGTCCCTTATTTCACTCCAGGTGTATCACTCCATGTTAGTAAACAACTGGGTCACGACGTACAACATAAGGCGAACGCTTTAAACGTGTACCATAATGGACCAGCAAAGATTACAAAGACATATTTTTCTTTCTCCAAGGTGGGTCAGCCTTTCTCCTGTTTCTTTCTGCGTTCTCTTGGGTCAGCAGGAACATGGCCCATGTCCAGCGCTCGGTATTCTCTCTTTTCTTAAGAGCCAGATGTTGAGGGGTTGCTGATACCACGCGCTAGGAGTTGTTTTCTTGCTTTGTTTGAAATTGGTGGCTTCCTCAGTGATGACTTTCAAGTGTTAATTGTTAAGTTACATCCTGTTTTTTGCAATGAATAAAGTGCGCGTTTTTTAGGTCCATTTTCCCATCGAAATTTAACTGTTAAGTTGAAAGTGACTCATCAACCGAAAACCATAAAAGCGTATTCAGCAAGACGGCATATATATTTTTTCTTGAGAAAACAACGTGCGAAGTGAAAAACGTGTATAGTCTATAGGAATAAGGTTAGAAAAGAAATAGAAAGGGCAAATTTCTTATCTGTACATAACGACTAAACTACAGATATAATTTGTTGTGATATTGCGCATCATTGAGGGTAAACCTACTGAACGATTCATAAAATGCATTGCTGTTTCTGAATAAACTGCAGAAGGCTTAAGGCGTACTTTAACAACTGAATTAAAGGAGTTCCATATAAACTAGAATTTTATAGCGCGTACCTTTCTTTAGTGGCGCTGCAGTTATGACAGAATGTCGGAGAAGTATAAGTCTTGATAAAAGAGACCTTCCCCCACGCCATCGGGGTGTCATATAGCTAGTTATTCCTTGTTACCACTTTCTAAGGTTGCCACGATCCACCGCTGGTCGGTATGTTCAACGATTTCCAACTAAGCGGATTGATGACAGAGATGGTGCTTCACAATGACGCACCGGTCTTCTGATTTGCCTCCACTGGTGGAGTCCAATGCGGGATCTTGTTTACCAATTCACAGTAGAAACAGAGGAGGGCCTGGTGGCCAGGACAATTCCAGCAACAGGGAACTATAAACACAATCTTGCAGTATAGGTCGTGTTATACGAAACTGTAGTCTTTGTGAAGTTTTAGCCTCTTCTGTAAAATAAATGATTGTAAATATTTTAAAAAATCTTGAGGGTAAAAGTTGTTCGGATTATGCAACGAGAAACTTAATGATAATTCACCACCCAACATTTCGAGAACCATACAGACCTCCTCCTCAGGTATTTATAATTCTGTCAAGGCAAATGAGCTACATAAATTATGTAAAGCATGTCACATAGAAAATATGGCATTAGGAAAACAATCAAAGTGTGTCGGCTTAATTATATCCAAGTCGTTATAGAGTGGGATAGATGCCACTTGATACTTTCGCTCCCAAGAACACCTCCGGAAGGAAGGGGTGAGACGGGAGATATACCGGGCAGCCAGGAACCCGAGAGTGCTATGTACGTACACGGCGGGGTCCCCAATGTCTCCACAGTAGCTAAATCCCAGAGGCCAACAGGTGCGCAACAACACTCAGATACCATCATGGTATATTACTCGAGATGCTCGAGGCCCATCGAGGAGATCCGCAGACAAAATTCGCCAGACCCTGGGAAAAAGCTTTCTCTAAGCGCAAGCAATCACCACGCCACACGGCACCACCCTTCTCACCTAAAGATCCGACACTGTAATTAACGTTATGGAATGAGAAAAAATTGGGAATAGGAAAATACCTGGAATAGTATACGTTACCCGGCTCGGTTTGTATAGTATTAAGTCCGGCATAGGATTTTTAATGTCAAAAAAGTTATTGTTTATAAGAAACAGATTTAGAACAGTATATGCATGTACATAATGTTCTTCCCCTTTTTAGAAGTGGAAGTGCATTGGCCATCTCGCATTTGTGCTTAGGAGGAGTTAACAAATGTTTTAAAGTAATATTTTGTTCAAACTAAACAATTTTAAAAACATTTTTTTTTTTTGTAGGAATAAGGCATTCAAAACTGGAATTTTTACGCTTCTGGCATCATTCGAAACTTTGAAATCTTAAACCCCCCAAAAATTGTTAAAACTTTGAAAAGATCCGCTTTAACTCCAATGATGTCCACTAGAAGTGTTCGCTAACAAAAAAAAAAAAAAAAAAAAAAAAAAAAACGGCAATTGTGGCAATTTCCGGGTAGCCGGATCATCAGTCACCTTGTGGCTGCCCCGACGCCACACTATCTACGGAAACTTCCGGTAATGAGTACCGTGTTCTGTGCTCTCTCTAAAATTTCCAGATTTAACTGTCGATAGTCCTGGAGGTTTCTAGCGACCTCAAGTTTTCTACAAATTTAATTACTCAACGCTACTGAGTATTTCTAGTTCTACCAAACTCTCCGCCGCGTTTTATTTGCAAAAGCTATCAGTCTACGTTGGGCGTTATCCGAACTGTAATATGAAGCATTCGGGAGATTCGAGAACCTATTAGGAATCGGATTTCAGAAAATGTAGGTTTCGTCTCATCTTCCCCCCCCCTCCCCGCATAACTGTTCCATACAAGTTATTTTAATGTACCCGAACCGATTCCCTACGTAGTCTTTCTAACAGCCAAAGCATTTTGTTTTTAACTTTCCATGTTACAAGAAAATTCACTTTCGTTAATTGTGTTTTAGGGAAGAAACCTCGAAACTATTGAACCTTTAAAATCAATTTCTAATCTAATCTTTCAATTTAGTATTTCATCTCCGACGTAGTTCAAACGTATTTGTTCGATATCGGAAAACTTGACAAATTTGGAAACCCCAAATATTGCTCTATCATTTTCTGCAGAATTTTTCTTCTATGTATGCTAAAATAGTAACATATGAAAATACTTTAAGTTGAACTATAAAATGATAATATATATACAGAGGGTGCCAAAAATGCATATACGCTTCAAGCAAAGAAAAAACTGTGGTAACATAACTAAACTGAATTCACACAAACAGAAAACGATGAGCACTAATCATCTTACAGTTACAACAGTTGCTCAAAATGCCCACCATCGGCGTCGATACACTTCTGACTGATTGAGTAGTTGCTCAATCAACTACTGATTGAGCAACGTTTGCGAAAGTGTCCTCAGCGAATGCAGCACATGCCGTTTCAATTTCTTCCCGAAGAGCTGCCAGTGTAACTGGTTTTATACGGTATACAACATCCTTACGAGTTTCCCATATGTATAACAGAAGACCAACGGAGTTAGATCCAGAGAATGCAGTGCATACATCTCCATTACCTTTGAACTTTAACAACATTCTCGATTTTCTAATACAACTTCAAAATTGCTTTCCGCTGATCAAAAGATAATCTTGGCTCCGCTTTGTTGTAACAACGCCATCATAACGTAATGTGAGTCACATCTGTTTACAGAACATCATATTACACATTACTGTTGTTTTTCGGTCCAGCTTTAAAAATATATTAAATAGATATCTACTGTGAAAGTGTGTATACATTTTGGCATCCTTGGTATAAATATTTTGAAATTTACGATGTTTTTCTGCTGACCCAAAATGCTTTAATGTAAACGCAACTAAAGCTTACTACATACTGACTAATTGAGTAACAACGTAATCAGTACAACAAAGGTACAGCTATTAGCCATTTATTCCGAATTTTGAACTTCATTAAGGACCCACAAGTGAAGTGACAACATTAGATTAAATTGTATACTGACATGAAGATAAATTTACATTATAACAAATTTATGTATACAAAAGCACTTAACTGTAACAGAAAACGTTGAAAGTCACTCACTGGTAAGAGTATTTTAAATGTTTTTTTTTTCCTATTACCTCCGAATGACAAAGTAGAAACCACATGCCCATCGCTATTTACGAGCAGTTGTTCTTTTTTCTTAAATCACATAGAAATACAGAATCACACAAATGTGCACAGTAAAAGATGCTATCGATGCTGTAGCAATAATGCGGGCAGTCAACGTTGCTATCACAAAATGTGCTGCCTGTATTTCGTGTGCAGGATTTTCTAATATGAAAACGAGAGGGCGTTCGATGAGCGACATTATTGATTCAGATTACATTCAATGCATGGACTTGCTCGGTTTTTGCGTGCACCTGACATTAATTGAAAAGGTAACGGGGATGTCGTAGCCTACAGTCAAAGCACGGTATTTACACAGTTAATTATACTGTACACGTGGCGCAAATATTAGCTACAATTCGTTGATGTTTCAAACAATACATTCTTAGCAGAAATAACAGTATTTATGGGTGTGGTCAGTGGATAAGCAAGGGAGTTGTGGAAAAAACAGTACTTTAGCTATACGAGGATAAAAAGTGAGAAATTCAACTGCCCTTCGTTCACTGATGTTTTAACTAAAGTTACTCAAACAAATCGATTCGCAAAGTGACATACAGCAACAAGGGGTGTCAAACGTTACTTGGAGAAGATGGTAATTTCTTTGTATCTAATTTTAAAACCTACCATATTTGGCAATTAGAGTTATTTACATCATAATGTCGGTCCTGGTGATGTAGTGGTAACCAAACTTTCCTCCTAAACCCGAATTCGATCCCGGCCAGGACCGATGGATTTTTTCGGTTTTTTTTTTTTTTTTTTTTTTTTTGATTGGTTTATTTATGGACGCTCTTCTTTAACAGCTCAGGTCATCAGTGTCCCATTCAACTCAGGGCATGAAACAGCCGACAAATTTTGCTCAGAGGCCTCTTCTTTCAGGCGAGGTTCTTTTTCGTGCCGTAAATGTACGACACGGGACCCACGCCTTTACTTCCCTTCCGAAGGAAGCCATACTTACGATTTTTACGCCCGAAAAAATCCAACGGTCCTGGCCGGGTTCGAACCCGCGATCTTGGGTTTAGTAGGCCAGTATGGTAACTACTACACCACCAGGACCGACTTTTCGGGTGTAAAAATCCGAAGTATGGCTTCCTTCGGAAGGGAAGTAAAGCCGTGTCGTGCGTTTACGGCACGATAAAGAGCCCTAAGCCTGGAAATACAGCTCTTTGAGCAAAATTTATCGTTCATTTCACGGCCTGATTTGAATGGGACGCTGATCACCTACGATGTTAAAGAGTGTCCACAGATAAACCAAATAAAAAAAAATACAGCATAAATTGTACATTACATGGAAATAAATTAAGAATTACATCCTAACAGTATTTAAATAATCATATAAAAGTAGGCCGAAATATGACAACACTGCATTTTGGAGAAGGAATTGTTTTCCATTGCAGGCTGGCACGCGCCAACCGGTTCGAGGCCATACTCTCACCATACACCTGACTAAAACACCAGTGAACAGAGTGCAGGACACTTATCTATAATGAAAATACTGAAATTGTAGTTATGGCCAAAGGTCTTGCATTACTATCTTTGTATTCCATACATTTCTCAAATAGCTTGTTTTGTTTTGTTTCAGATGATTTTAACTTGGATCTTTAAAAAGTAATTTTTTTCTTGTTAAGTTGGCATCGATAATAAGAAATGCCTGTTTAAATATAGGTAATCGTTTTTGTAATAGTGTTTTCTGTCGATGTTTTTAAAATGTATTTGTCTAACAGGGATATACCTCCATGGTTTCAGCAAACTAATTGAATGTTTGTTTTTCAGTCCTAGCTGGCCATTATGTCCAAAATTATTTTACAATAGTTGAATATACGGATATCTAATTATAATGTATTTCTCGTGGCACATATGTGGAGTTTCATGTCCTCAGATAGTCGATAAAATTGAAGTGAAGTAAAGACAGAGAAACAAATCATGGTTTTTAACACTACTAGAAAACGAGCGTGTTTATCCTGTTAGAAACATCTGCCAGGACTTAGCTTGTGATAAAATGTAAGAATAAAGTCATGACAGTAATTTATTGGAAAATTCTGTGTTGCATTGAGATTCCAAAAGTACAATTAATCATTCTTATAAGAAAGAAACAGTGTGAGGAAGATGTAAATATTTTTCTTTGTTTAACTTACAATCAATTGTGTTTACTTTGTATTTGGTGTTTATTTTCCATGGTTGCACAAGTGGTGACTTAAATTTAATGGCGAAATAAAGGAAAGCTATAATCTTAGGTATAAAAAGTTAAAATTTAATAAACTTTACTTGTTACTAACGACTGTATTGTGCAAATATACTTAAAAAAAACTAGTGAGCCATTACCCATGAAATAATTAAATATAATACTATATAATTTAACATTAATCGTATATAGAACTGTTTTAAACACTTTGTTTCAATTAAAATTTAAAGAAAATAATTTGATTAATCTTTCGAATCTATCAACTCATTTTTTATCTTTGTTGTGGAAGTTATGACGTAAGTGATTTAAATCACACTAAATTCTTTTTTTATGTTTTCTGAAAGAACATATAATTAAATATATGACAATTTCCTTAAAATAATATGGGTTTTCTCTGAATTTGTTCATAACACACAACAGTGCATACAAATGTTAACATTTCAACTTTTGATACCATTCAACAAAGCATTTTTATGAATTTCGCATGAATGCAATAAATATTTCAGTGATTACAGCATTAAACGTACGCTTAATTGGACCTCAAAAGTATTCCCGCTCACTTTTTGGCAATTGCTAAGGCGCTGTATGAATTTCTGTTGTTTGTCTACAAAATGTTCTGCATGTTTTCCATCATTACATCACCTCTTAGTTCCCACTTTTTATCTCAATTTTTTTTTTCGTAACACAATTATTTTGTTGCCACATTAGCTTAGGTTCTGTAGAACAAATGAAGTGTTAATTAGCGATATAATGCGATATGTAAAAGAAATATTTCATAAGAAAAAGGAATGGGTGCAATTTAAAATGTTGTACAATGCTGTGTAACATTGTAACGTTCTGCTTTTATTAAAAAATAATGGTTTTTTATTGATTTATTTATGGACGCTCTTTAACAGCTCAAGTCATCAGCGTCCCGTTCAATTCAGGCCGTGAAACGGCCGACAAATTTTGCTCAGAGGCCTCTCTTTCAGACTTGAGGTGGTTTATCGTGCCGTAAATGTACGACACGGGACCCACGGCTTTACTTCCCTTCCGAAGGAAACCATACTTAGGATTTTTACGCCCGAAAAAATCCATCGGTCCTGGCCGGGTTCGAACCCACGATCTTGGGTGTAGGAGGCAAGTATGGTAACCACTACACCACCAGGACCGACTGAACGGATACGTATATAAAGATGATGCCAAAACGCAATTTATTTAGCAAGAATAGAAAATATACAACACAACTTTATTAATCAACAGAAAGAGACTGGTAGAGAAGAAGATGGTGAGGAAGAAGGGAGTAATGAAGGAGAGGAAGATATTTAAACTTATAACAGACGGAAATATTTTTGAACTTCAACCGGAAGAAGAGAATGGGGAAGAAGGAGAAGATTTTTACCTATAAGCGGTGAAAACGAAAAAGTAAGCAAATTTCAAGAGGAACTTTGGACCAGTATAGGAGGAGGAAAAGAAGAAGAAGAAGAAGAAGAAGAAGAAGAGAAACGGAAGAGACAAATAACAGACAGCGAGTAGAAGAAAATAGAGAAGAGTACAGCGATGAATAAGTAGAAGTGATGAGGTAGTAGAAGATTAAATGAGCTGGTAGATAGGGTGAGGAAATTATTGGTTACCAGTACCTTACCGTTTGATTTCCGATGGAACATTTAGTGTAGGTAGAAGCTGGTTACCAGTTATTGTTATGTATACTAGCTTCCAGTAGAGTTGTAATTTTGTTTAATTTAATAATTTTTGTAATTTTGTAATTCTGTTTAATTTAGTTTTTAGTAGTGAAATGTTTAATTTTATTTCTGTATATAATTATAGATTTAATGTGCAGAAATATTCTGTATCGTGGGAAAAGAAATTTAATAAATGATAAAATTTGAAAATGCAAGTTCCGGTATAGGCAACAAGGTGCCGAGACGCAGCATTGCAGATTTAATTTTATTTTTCATTAAAATATTTCAAAATATAAGATTTAATATTTAATAACCGTTCTAAAGGAAGTTTTAAAAGTATCCAATGTTCAAATGTTCTAAAAGCGAAATGTCCACAGATCCTTCCTGCTGGCACTATATTAGAGATGCAATAACTAGCCATTTGTTACATTTAATGGGAAATCCTTATTAGGTACAACCTGCAAGTGAGTTGAACACAAGGATACGAATACAACAGGATTGTACTGTGGACATAAGCGCAGAATATATGGGTCGCACAAGGTGCTTTAATGTTGCATAGTGGTCTGACAATTACGTTCCCGCCCAAGGGCAGCCAGAATGAAACCGTCCAATCCTAGAGGTCAGCACAAGGAGCATGGAGTGAGGGAATTTGCGTCACAACCAGATCATAATGACGCGCTCATGCAATAACTCACTACCTACCCATCCTGGCTTTTCACTGCGAAATGCCGAAGGGCGCATTTAAACCAAGTAAGTAGCGGTTATTGAAAGCGGTAACCCACAAGATGTCATCTACTGTAAAGTTCCCCATGAATTTATTTTAGTAGACAAAACATTTTTTTCTTCCTTTTGTTGTGAAAGCATAACAGACCGCTAATGTGGTGTGGTTTGATGTTTTACATTAAAACAGAGTCTGACAACTCTTATATTGCATAAAGTGAATATAACAGTTGTTCATAATTGACAATAATTTCTAACCGCTTATTTCTACAAAAACTAAATATTATTTCAAATAGCATAAAACGTATGCATCTCTTATTATCAAATGTAACTTGTAAACTGTTTACCGCAGCGGTGTAAAATGCTACCAGCTTGCTTATTTAACATTTTGCATTGGGTTGTAGATGTGTAGGTATTTATTTTACGCCCGGTAGCAGTGAAGAATAGTGAAAATACAATTGTTATTTACAACAAAACATTAAAATAAAAAACTTAATTAAATACATGCTAACCTAGAATTAAATACATAAATCTAATTTAAATACATGTCAATTTAACTTTACACATATTAATCTTATTAAATACATTTCACCTAACTAAAGCTGTTTATCTAGTTAGATGTACATCCTCATAGTTAATTAAGTCATACTAATTAAATACATGTTAACATTTTTTATTTGCTTTATTTATGGACGCTCTTTAACATCTCAGGTCATCAGTGTCCCATTCTATTCAGGGCGTGAAACGGCCAACAAATTTTGCTCATAAGCCTCTTCTTTCAGGCGTGAGGTTCTTTATCGTGCAGTAAATGTACGACACGGGACCCACGGCTTTACTTCCCTTCCGAAGGAAGCATACTTAGACGGCCAAAGAAAGCATCGAACCTAGCCAAGATCGAACCCGCGATCTTGGGTTTAGGAGACAAGTATGGTTTCCACTACACCCCCAGGACCGACTACATGTCAACCTAATTTTACACATATTAACTTAATTGAATATATATTACATAGCTAAAAGCATGTCAATCTATTAGATACAATTCAACCTAGATTAAAATATGTCATTTTAATTTAAATCTATTATTTTAATTAAATACATTTCACAAAAGATGCATATATAATTAGATACACACCAACCTAGTTAAATATATAGTACTAACTTAATTTTATACATTAACTGAATTAAATACATTTCACAAAACATGTATATCTAGTTAGATACATAGTTAAGTATGTCAAACTAATTTGAACTCTGCCCGCGACGACCCAAATTTGCTCCAGAGGGTCATAACTGGTGACGAATCATGGGGTTTATGGTTATGACGTGGAAACTAAAGCTCAATCATCCCAATGGATGCTGACACACGAAATCCGATTGGATCTGATTGCACTCACTGTTAGAGATGGAGGAACTCCAGCTTTGCTCAACGGCTGGTCGTTTGTGCCTACGCCCCCAAGTGGGTTACCTCTGAGAGGGAGGGATGAGTGAGGGTGGATGGCAACGGGCGATCAGAATCGGTAGAGGGACGTAGACGGTTTCCTAACAGAATATCGCGAAGCCTCCCCCCTCCAAGGTGTTTAAGTCTCTCAAAAGGGCCGCTTCTATACCATACGCTGGAGAAAAAAAAACTTTTCAAAGGGCAAGCCATCACCACACCGCACCAGCCCATCTCACCCTGGCACTTTCGACCCTGTAACAGAATCAATGGAACGAAGTGATGTAAAGGAAAAATCGTGGAAAGGAAATATCCCTCCGAGCATTCAGGATGATCGGTCCCAAGGGTTTTGAACCCGGAGCTACCGAGCTGCGAGTACCATGCGTTACTACCTGAGCCACTCCGCTCGATATTTGAGTTCTTTACTACAGACTTGTGATAAACTCGTATGTTAAAGTTATTTACATCATATCTCGACAAATATTTAAAGACACTGAGTGGTCAGCAAAGTGCCTTGACTCTAGGTATTAGCATGACACCATTTTGTTCCTGCGTCATTAAATATATTTACATGAAAATGTTCAAACAGTAGCACATAATAACATTTTGAAAAGAAGACTATATTAAGAGATTATGTATGTATATATAAATTCCTTCTTTGTCAACACTGAATTCCAAAACATTTATTTCAGGGAGAGGTTTGTATTATGTATACTGTTATGACATTTGAGGTGTATAAAAATATTTATAATGCATTCATGTATCGTAATAGCTTATAGAAATAAATGCGGGAGAAAGTTTAAGTTACAAGATACAAGCAAGTTCAATAACTTAATCGACACGAGTGGCGGAGGTCATTAAGTCACGAGGACCATTCTCCCTAACTGAGATTTATTTGAGCTTTTCTTTAGTTCCCAATTTATAATTACATCTCATGTTTGTATTATCGTATCAAAGCCTGTGATCCCACAGTATTAAACACTTTTACAAAAATGTATTTGCAAAGTAAGCAGAAATTTCGCGTTATTTTTTCACGTGAGTACACAGTCTTTTCAAGTGGGCATCATATTGATCAGCACTGCGTACACTGGCCATTAGCATTGTGTAGCTTTCATAGACGGCCCATCTTTCACGTATCACTCGCGAAAGTTTCAGCGGAATGTGCTGGAAGGAGAAGAGCTATATCCACTGGCCTCGAGTTGCTGTACAAATTAGTGTGCTATCAAACTATGTTGGAAACTGAAGTTTGTTAGGAATGTGCAGAGAAAAGCTGTATAGTTCGGGGGCAAAATGGATGTTTGTGGTCTCAAGAGAGAGCGATTATTTTCCCTATTCCAAACGTGAAAGGTTGAAGCTCTTCACTGTCAAAAGCGAAATGCAAACTCAGCCGCTCCTCCCTGACTTAGGTTATTGTAAGTGTCCGCAGCCTTCAGCAAATTAATTTTTTCTTGCTTCTTATACTGCCTGTTTTAGAAAGGCTTAACCTTGCTGCTATTTCTGTAACTTTGAGCCGCCGGTCTTCCATAATTTCTGCTTCCACAAGAGCGATGTTTTCAGGAGTGAGCACCTCCAAGGGCCGATCTGCACGCTCTTCGTCTTCAATGCTTTCTTGACCCATTCGAAAAAGTTTGGCCCATTCTTTTACAGTAGAATATGCTGGGGGTGCTTCCCCATATACAACGTGCGATTGCTGGCTAATTTCAATTGGAGTAAGTCCTTCTTTTGTGAAGAATTTAATAACAGCTCGATACTCCGTTTTGAACATGTCGCAATCTTCCACCTGTTGTCTTCTTTATGCAACTATATCTGAACGACTGAACACAGCGGAAGTTACGACTTTAATTGTTTACTTAAACGATAAGGTGTGCCACCAGATAAGGATTTTGTGAAGGCGATGATCCTTATTGGCGAGCCCGGAAACTTATGCACTTGTTCTAGTACAGAGTCGGTCTCGGTGGTCAAGGGATAATGAATGGGCTCTCCTCTGAGTCGCGAATGCAAATCCGGATCTTTTCCGAGAGGTAAAAATAAATCTTGGGGAGGTCTTTAAGCTATGATCTCGTGTCGTAGATTTAGAAAACATCAAAAGCTCATACATGAAAAAGAGGTCCTGGACAAAATTACAAGTAATATCTTAGCATCATACTAGGTGACACTTGAAGCGATGAACTGACCAACTACCCGTTAGATCTAATGCAGTTAATTCTGACAGTTACAGTCTGTCAGCCTTTGTAAGTCGATATAATATATTTTTCTGATTATTCTTATCAATGTAGTGGGTATATTATTTTCTCCACATCCTTCTATAATTATTTACGTTTTACCCAGTGGATGTTTTGTAGGTTAAGTTCTCTTTAAATGCATTATTGATTTCTGAACTTTCAGTTCGGAAATTACTTTTCAACATCTTTTAATATCTGTGTAAATTTTACAAAAATTTCAGCAAATGTATTAATAGTTCATCGGCTATTATTGTTTGATATAATAAAGCTATATATCAATTCATTTAGTATTTGCAAACTTGTTTTTATAAATTAATTATTATGATCATATTATATAGCTGAAATACATACATTATTTTAAATCAAAACATGCGTATTGTTTTAATATATTAATTCATAGAGTTATATGTTTCGAGATATATTATAATTTTACATACTGTAAGAAAGGAATATCTTATATGAAAATTATTATATATTTTGTGCTGAAACTGTTTCTGTGCCAACTAAAAGTAGAGCTATTTTCATAGTAAAGCAAAGTTTCAATTTGGGCAGACTACGACAGCTAAACAGTATTTTTTTCAGTTAAAAATATGCATTCACAATAACTAATTAATTAGCTACAATGTCAATAAACACTCATTTATTTAGATTAATTTGAGCATAATAAATAGTGTCCTGTTTTAGTTCTTTTCTAGTATTTAGATAAAAGTAACATTTTGAAACCTAAACTGTATTATTACTTAAATTTGGAATCAAAACTAGGTGCATGCTAGCCCCGCTAATAGCAAACGGATTGTAACAATTGCAGGTTGCATATTATTTTGGGTTAAGTAGCATTTCCCAGAGAACTGAGCGTAATTATGCTGCGAAGCTTGTAGCTGATTGAGGTATAGCTGGTTGTATAGTGCAATGTCCTTGCCAAAAGTGCATGCCTGTTCATTTATCGGGTAAGCATAATAAATTGCATGCTGAAAATGAAGGCAATATTGTTGTCTTCCCTAATTAATTACGCCACATATTATGAAACGCTCAATTTGTTTAATGTTCAAATGCAATATTCAAGAGTTGCACAAAGCTACCCGGGCTGAAAATCGATATGCTGCATTATTTCATCCGACGAACAACCGCTGCAAATGAAAACAAAGGCGTCTTCCCCATCCTCTTGTATATTCGCATAATAGCATTTTAATTCCAGTCTTAATCCCTGCGCACAATTAAAGCAATTAGACGACAGTTCTTATTGTTTGCAATACTCGAGGCTGAGAAACGCGACAGTATTATTATGAGTTTCATTTGTTAGCACTGCCAAGAAAACAAGAAAATCTTCTGTTTTGAATCCGTTATTCGGTTTAATGGAACGTTTTAACTTGCTTTTGGCAAACTACGCATAATTAAACTGAAGATATTTTACATTTAATAAAAGTGGTGCAACAAGGCAAATATACTTTACCTCATGGCATACTTACACAAACCTAACAACATGAAGAAATAATTCAAATTTAGCAGAAAAACTGCTTCCTTTGTAGTTCCTTCATGTAAAATGTAATAGAAAGTTGTGGAATCAAAAAGAAAAATACACCAAAGAAAGAATATGAGACTTAAGGTCCATGTCCTCCACTAATTTTGGACGCACTTCTTTCTGAATTTACCTGTACTTAAAATGCCCCAGATTCCCAACACTCTACAGTGGAGGCAGTGACCAGTGTGCAAATGGCACAAAATGTCGAACGATATACCGAGTCAAAACGGAACTGCGGATCGAACGAAATGAGAAAAATGGACATATAAGGGTAGGTCAATAAGTTTCCGGTCTAACCATTTTCTACGTATGATAAAAACAAAAACTATATTTCAATATTGCAATACACTTCTTACATCTTTCAATTAACATTTCCATCCCCCCCCCCAAAATAGTCAGAAGTCTTTTCTGCAAAATGGGCATAAACAGCATCCATCACTTCTTCATCACACTTAAATATCTTTCCTCGAAAATTCTTCTTGAAAATAGTAACTGGAAGCTAGATCCGGGGTGTATGGTGGATGGTCGATCTCCTTGCAGCCACACTTCTTCACAGCTTCCTTTGCAACAAGAGCTGTGTGCACAGGCGCGTTGTGGTGAAGAAGGCGCACTCCACCACTCAGATTTCCTCGCCTTTTTTCTTCGATGGAAGTCTGTGCAGTAGGCCAGCATCCTGGCCGGGATCGAACCTACGGTTCCTTTAGGAGACCGTATGGTTACCACTACACCTCCAGGGCCTACTAACGCTTCAGAGATTTTGTACTAAAAATATGACGCGTTGTATTGATATAGATGTCGGGGAGGCTTTTGAAACAAGATATTTTCTACAGCAAGGTTACGATAAATTATATTATCGGTTTTAATCTTACATTTTGTCTCTCGTACATTTTGTCTGTTTCATTTACATTTTAGTACAATATGAATTGTATAATAAAAATACAATTTTTTTTTCAAAAAGAAAGCATTAATGAGGAACCGGAAACATTTTTATTGTTAGCAAAAGAATATTCAGTTAGTAATGTTAATATTCTTAAACGCTTCATTTTCTGAATTCCATAATTGCAAGAACTGAACATAGTCTCAAACTTCCCTGTTCCTCCTCAACATTTTCAAAATAATTTATTTAAAGTATCAGATTGCAAGACAATTAGGTATTAAAAGAATGCAATGGTAAATATTTATCGAAAAGATAGACCTTGAGATATATATATTGCACCCTGTGCTTCTAAAACTTTTAATTTAAGAATGGTATGAACAAAAATAACGAAGATTTTTTCCAAAGTAAACTTGACAGTACATTGAATATTGAATGAAATGTTGGATGAAGTCCATCGAGCAGTCTATGGTAATATTAATATTATACGGGCGCAAGTGTTTTGAAGATCTCTGCACAATTCTAGCCGCTTCCGAAATTGGATATCGGAGTTCATTTTAACTTTCGCCCTTGTAGCAATGGCAGCGTACTACTTTTCTCATTTCAATAGATATTAGAATTTAATGAAATGGAATCCGATTTGCCTCTCCGACCGTACGGAAGGGTGAGGTATATTAATTAAGAAGTAATTTGATCACTCTTCCGCCATTATAATACGGAATGGAACTAAAATTCCGTGTTTATTCATTTTACCAACTTTCTCCTTCGCTCCCAGATAACAGTGTAGTATAACGGAACAGACTAAACACTATTACATCTGCTTGAAGTGCACCTACATTACTGAATACATTTTGCATTTCAACAACAATTCTTTGTCATTTTAAGATAGCAGCCTTTTCTCCCCTTTCTTAATAAAATTCGAATTTGCTGCTGTAATGAATAAATTGGGCTAAGAGTGACGCGGAATAAATGTTCTAAAACAGTATAAAAAAGAATTCTATTTCACATACCTTCAAATTCAAAAAGTGCTTATATTTTAACAAAGATTATTCAAAATGATTAAACAATTTATAATAAAAATTTTATTTGGTACTATAATTTATATTAATATTGTAAATGTCAAACACATACATTACATTGAGTACAAAATGTAAATACATTTAATATATTTTAATATTATAATGTATTATAAAATAATTGTAATTTATAAGTTTATTATAATTTAATTGGTAAAATGATATTTACTTTACTTTACAAATGTTACAAATTAGCATTTATCCGCATTCTACTACACACACACTCTGAGCCACATAGGGATATTTTTAAGCATTCGTGGGGGTTAATAAAACATAATAATTGTGGGATACTACACTTCATAACTGATTATATAAAATATCAAATTATTTGTGTATAACTATTAAAAATATGCTGTGAAAGCCTTACATAACAGAGTGTATATACTACTGTTATGTAAGAGTTTTGGCAGCAACCACTGTTGCTCCAAAATTTATTTAAGTACTGTTTGATGTAATATTCTAATTTTGCCAATTATTTAAAAAAATATGAAAACTGTTTCTTTGCTCTTTTTGCTCTCTTTGATGTATTTATTAAAAGGCTTGTACTTCGCAACTTAACATGTAATCGCACCAAAAAACTAAGATCGAAGAATCATTGGCTTGAAATTGCTTACCCAGCTCCAAGATGACCCCATAATTACAGGGATACATTTCCATAATTTTAAAATAATATCACCCCCATCCTTCATGAAGAACGTTTATTGGCTGCCGAATTTTCTCTGTACTTTTCATCATGAAATTCCTTACAGGGCATCATCAACAAAGTCCAAATTTTTAGATCAAAAGGCTCCGCATTTTGCTTACCTTTCCTTAAATATAATACTAAAAAAAAAAAAAAAAAAAGAACTCGTGTGACCAGAAATACGAGATTCACTTCACTGCCACCAAAGGCTGCAGTTGCGAACTCCGGAAATGGAAATGAAAATGAAGGACTTGCTGTTTGCTTGAAGGCTTTTTTAATGATCCCTGTGAGCTGCACTCCCCAGTCTCGACACTGGAAATAATGACCGATATGCAATCATTCCTTCTCCAGAACTCATTATGATCCACGAAGTCTCCAACTCGCTATAGCCGGAAGTAAACATCCTCCAAATGACTGCAATATCAAGCTTTCCTTCTGGAAGTCAAATCTAACGGCTGTCATTTTTTCAAATTATTGCGAGGCATTTACAAAAATTCCTTCTGTTTATATGTTTGCTGAATTCTTTTTGCTTTTTAGACTGTAGGACAAAACATTGATGCAGAAACCATTCTATTCGCATATTTAAACATATTAAAAAAATATTAAATATTTGGTTGTCTTTTTTTTTATTAAATGTATACACACTTTCGCAGTAGATATCTATTTAATATATTTCAAAATTGGACCGAAAAATAACAGAAATGTGTAGTATGATGTTCTGTAAACATATGTGACTCACATACATTATGATAACGTTGCTACGTGACAGATAAATCAACAATGAACAAATGAACGTATGATGTCCTGTAAACAGACGTGACTCACTTTACGTTATGTTAGCGTTGCTACAACAAAGTGGAGTCAAGATTATCGTTTGAACATCGGAAAACAATTTTGAAGTGGTATTGGAAAACCAAGAGTGTTGTTGAAGTTCAAAGGCAATGGAGACGTGTGTACCGCGTTCTCCGGATTTTACTCCGTTGGACTTCTACATATGGGGAACTCTTAAGGATGTTGTATACCGTAGAAAACCAGCTACAGTGGCAGCACTTCGGAAAGAAATTGAAAATGCATGTGCTGCCGTTATAACTCCTCCTTTATTAACCAATTATATTTTCAGTTAAAAATTCGTTTTCAATGCTTTTACATTTCGTAGATTAGATGTTTATATTTATGGTTAATTTATTTATTAAAAGAATATCTAATAATCAAGCGAATTTTCAAATTTGTTCATTTATTGGGAGCTTATACATTAGGGATGATGATGATTATTGCTTAACGGGCGCAAAACTGCTAAGGTCATTAGCGCCCATTATACATTAGTGAAATACGCTCTTATTCCGTGGCAGACGGTCGAAAGGAACGCATGATATTGTAATCAAGAAAACCCTTGTTTGTAATAAAAACAAGTTTATTGTTATTAATCAAATGTAAACTCTCTTTCTCTCTCTTGTAATACCTAAGAAATGTATTCTGTAAAATTATTTTGCTTAACATTAATTTTATTTTTAATAGCAGATTAATCTTATATGTATCTACAGATAAATAAACTAGTTTGCAGCACCATCCCATAATAATTACCCACAACTAAGATATGAATAATTCTTGTAATAGTACAGAGATTAAATTGTTTATGTTCAATGTACTTCTTAACTATTAGATAACAAAAATCGTATCTTATTAATCTTTTGTAAAACAACATTTAAATTTCTTTCCAAAAATCATAATTAATTACATATACCGACAAAAACATACTGTTTCTAGATAGAATTATAACACTGCTAAAATGTAGATAGGTACACTGAACATTTAAACATAATATTTTATTTCTGAAATACATAAAGATGTGCTGAGGAAGAAGCTCTAAAGTAATACTAAAATCATAATTATGGTTTAGCTGATGATGTTGATAATGCTAAATAATTTAATCATTCGGTGGTAATAGTAAATAATATACACAATTATATATAAACTTTAGCCATTTTTTCATGTTTGTTTTTTCATTGTTTTGAATTAATATATTATTTTTTACATCTTTATGTGTGTTCATTGTAAATTACTCCAATCTATATGTATATAAATGTTTTAATTTTAATGAACGCATATTATTCACATAAATAATTCATAAAAATATTTATATGGTAATTTTACATTTGTAAAAATTATTTATTGTATTCTTTTTATGTCGGTCCTGATGGTGTAGTGGTAACCATACTTGCCTTATAAACCCAAGGTCGCGGGTTCAAACCAGGCGAGGATCGATGGATTTTTTCGGGCGTGAAAATCCTAAATATGGCTTCCTTCGGAAGGGAAGTAAAGCCGTGGGTCCCGTGTCGTACATTTACGGCAGGATAAAGAACCTCAAGCCTGAAAGAAGAGGCCTCTGAGCAAAATTTCTCGGCCCTTTCACACCCTGAGTTGAATGGGACGCTGATGACCTGAGATGTTAAAGAGCGTCCTTAAATAAAACGAACGTCTTTAAATACGTGTTTGCTGCATATGCTATATGAGCAAAGAAGGGAAATATTAAAGGGCTATGCTCATAATATTAAATTTACCAGCTTCAGTACCTATATTCTCAAAGACTATTAAAGCTAATGAAATGGAACTTATACAATTTACAGATGCACATAATTAAATTTGCTGATATAATTTCACTACTATATTACAAATCTGAAGCAAAACTATTTTCAATTGTTTCCCTCTTTTCTATCCCCCCCAATTTTTATTTTTATATCATTACATTTTGTCTTAACTTTATCATAATAGATCCACATAATTAAAAATAATATCATGAATAAGTGGGAAAAGTTTCAGAGTGATAGCTTATACAGATTGTAAAAAATTTAAAAAAAAAAGTAGTATTTCAATAAATGTACCCAAAAAAAATTACAGAAAAACTAAGTTTTTGAGGGAAATACTAGCTAAAATCTTCGAACATTGTAAAACAACAAATAATGATATCATGGAAACGAAGTCTGTCAATTTATGAAATACATCTTTTTCTATCAATCAGGAAAAAACCACAGCCTTCTATAGCAAATATTTCCGGAGATATATAGTTTTTATATGAACAAGTGCTCGAGAAATCGGAAAAATAATGCTTCTGCTGTGACGCAATTAAAATGTATTAAAAATTCTTATAACCAAGACTCATTAATGAAAATTAAACACAAAAGCTCAGGTATTAAAATGTTACAAACCCCACCTCCCCCTCTTTTCCTTTAATGGTTCCCTTACACAGAAGTTTAAGCTTAACTATAGGCAAAACAGCCCATCTAAATCGCAAAACTCAGTAAGTTTATATGTAAATACTTTGACCGAATTAGACCTAAACACAGAAGAGTCGCAAAGGTCTTTTTAAATGGAGCCAATTTGCTATATTATCTACAACGAATTTTAACTATAGCTTTTATTTTTAAAACTGAATAGCACCACTGTAGTAGTTATTTATAACAATTCCGATAACGCGCCTAGACGAGCGTTCCATTCTTGCTACAGGCTTGTGTATTCCTGCGCATGGATTTTTCTTTCAGCTTTCTCCACTTGTGAAATATTTCCCTAGCGCCGTAGAGGACCCCGCCCTTGTGCCAGTCAGTATATCATCACCATATTCAGCTCACAGCAGCAGCAAAATCGATACCCTACCCCTACTAGCGCTGTCAGATCTGCGAGCTTCTGCCTGCCACTGTGATGCTGAGGAGAGTCGACCTAACCACACGTTCTTCTGTCTGTCAGTAAACAAAACACTGCTCCCCGGAGCTTGCCTCAAGAACCCACTGCAGCATTGTTTCTTTGTTGGACTTTGACAGTGGCACAACATCATATCTTACAGGAGAGGTTGCGCTTCAGTAGACTTTTTGGCATGAGGTCGCGCAGGAAGTAAATAGACAGCATGCTTCACATCCTTTTAATATTTCCCTGTAAACCGCTACAGAAGAGTGAGGAAGAACTCGAAGCTTAGCTCCTGTGACAGCTGAAATATGTTATATCCATTGCTTGACGCGTGGTTTGCTCAAGAAGCGTTCATTGCCTTTGCCTCTCCACGTCTTCATATGGCTT
This sequence comes from Metallyticus violacea, assembly GCA_030762175.1. Taxonomy (NCBI): domain Eukaryota; kingdom Metazoa; phylum Arthropoda; class Insecta; order Mantodea; family Metallyticidae; genus Metallyticus; species Metallyticus violacea. The sequence goes on from CM060841.1 coordinate 5,988,666, forward strand.
GCAGCCGCTCAAGGTAATCAATCAGGTTGATAGTTTGGAACATCAAATATTTGTATTTGTATTTCGGTAATTGAAAAGCATATATATGAACAGGTTTTTTTAAAAAAAAATCAGATGTCCCAGAAAGACCTGTCCTTATACATAAGAGTATGTTAGAATTTCAAAAGAACAAAGCTTCATTATCCCAATGAGAGTAAATGTAAACATCTCATCAGCAGCTCTCGTGCAGTTTACATCTGATTTATAAATAAGTCCAGTTCGATAAGAAAAAGTTAGAGGAGAAATCTGCCTCGGTATTCTGGACCCAAAGTTTGTGGGTTCAAAAATGACCAAAGTCTATAGACGTAAAAATCTCAAGCGCAAGTTGTTTAAATTCGTGGGTTCCTTGTCGTAGATTTACTTCATAGCTGGAAGTTTCTGGACAAAATTGCCGGCCTTTAACGTCCAGGGAATATCTTAGAATCGTACTAGATGACATTTGAGGCGATGGGCTGAGCATCTATCCCTCTGACATCTACAGGCACAAAATTCGAAACAGGATTTGGCCTTGTCTTTTTAATATGATGGCGAGCATAATGACTGTAACCGGTACATTTAAAAAATTAGCTGCCAATCCGAACAATTTCTAAAGTTCCACATAAAATGCTAGAGAGATCATTGCTGAGGTGTTGCCAACATGTCTTGTTTTGTTTATTCAGTTTCGTCCTATTGATCGTTTTAAAATGCTTTCATAGGACAGAGTAGTTCGTGATGAATTATTGATATCAATAAATTGTTCCGGCTCAGAAAGTAACTTTAACTAATAAAAAAATCCATGTTTTAATATTATTAATGTATTGAGCAAATTATATCCTTAAAAGAATAAGGAACGCTTGTAAAACAAGGTTGGCTATACTTTTCTTTTTAGTGGTCCATAGAAAAGGCGTTGCCATCATTGCAATTAATTTTTATCACTATTTCTTCCACCGCAACGAGTGGCCGAGGTCGTTAAGGCGCGGGCTCATGGGCGAGAGGTTTGGGGCTCGATCCCCGTCAGGACCGTCCTACCTGACTGAGGTTTTTTCCAGGTTTTCCGCAGTCCTCATTAATGGCAAATGCTGGGGAGGTACCCTAAACTTAGGCCTGGAAGTTTCCTTCCTTAAAAAAATCCTTTCGCAATATATAATTTCATCATCAGTGTCCACTGCCTGTGGTGCCTCAGCGGTAAAAACGGGCGTTAAACACCATTAAATATATGTCTTCCTTTTAACTTCTTTGTGAGAATCTTTATGTGACTTCTTATAGAGGTTTCTAACACTAATTTGATTTTTTATTCATGCACACCACCAGTTATCTGGTATAAGAATAAATACACCCAATTACAACATTTGCATACATCTTGCAATTAAATTACATGGGGCGAATAATACAACACACATACAATTAATTATTCAAACGTGCAAATTAAGGAATGTAACTATAGTGATAAAGTGTACACATGTTTAAATTGTTCCAGTAAATTCTTTTGAGATATAAAAAGCACATTCTTATAAAAATGTTGCCACAGATCAGTATTGCTACACAAGTTAAATAAGTCATTACAATGAGAAAAGTCGAACTATTTTAACACTTACAGCATATTGTGAGCAATATCTTAATCCAAAAACTAATAAATAAAATAAATTATTTGCTAAAATATTTTGAATAAACTTCAAATCCTTTTCGTAAATTTAGCACTTTAGATATAAGAACAAAATTCTCCTTTCTTTCGCTGTATTTACGCTCTCTCTCGTTTATTGAACTTCACGCCCCTGAGACATAACACACCAATGCCCGAATCAGTGGCCTGTTGGAACTCTGGACGAACATAAAGTACACATGTACACTGATGGGCTCCCTGAATGTCAGGGCCGCCTTGATGACCTCACAAACACAGACGACGCAGACATATAGATAGAAGGAATCAAGATTAAATTATAAAATGGAAGGTGAATCTCTGGCAGGGAAATATTAACCAGGTATTTGCCTTTCTTAAAATCTCAAACATAAACGCCTGAGCCTATCGTTCGGTCTACACTTATTAACTGTGCATAAACTCAGTAATAAGACGTTCGTTTGAACTGTTAAGATGTCTTGAGGATTTCCATGCTATTGGTGGTAAGAAGAAGGGGCTTTGGAAAGTATTTTTAAACAATTTACAGCACTCATAATCTCGATCATTGCTTGAGTTTCAGTTCGAAGATTGGGTTGTGAAAACATAAAAATTATATCTACAATTTATATCGAATTAACATATTTCCACGATGTTCATCTCGTTCCCTGGCAAACCAAAATACCCCCCAAAAAAGCTTTTTGAGTATTCGTACGTAAGCAAACCATATCACTGTGTTATCAACCCCAGGCAATTAATATAAATTTGCATATATATAATGCTTAATAATTATTTTCAGAAGGATTACTTCCTTTCCTCAAATTACAACACCCTTCTAACTTCTTGTGATGGAATTTACAAGCAGCTGAACTGTATTTTGATTGTCAGATTGGCATACTGTCAGACATAAGGTCATAGTTTCGTATTTTCCGGGAGATTGCGTCATTTATGAACGCCTTTAATTCCTTCATATTTACAAACTATACAGCTCAAATTGGTTGACATATATTTAGTTATACTTTGAAGTCTATATATGCTGTTTGAAATTATGTTTTTCATATGAAGGAAACGCATGAAGGGAGAGTTTTAGTTGGAAAAATTCTTAAAATATTTTACCTGCAGCTTAACCCGATGTTAAGGTAAGATCAGTGATAAATTTTTGACAAAGATTCAATTTAATTTTTTGCTCCAAATAATTATTTGGATTTTTATGCTTAATTTGGTATACAATTTATTAAAAACTTCCAATTTGAAGTGTTTTTAATTACGTAATGTGTTTTATGTGTCAAACTACTTTCTTTTAATACCCTGCACTACTGCATAAAATTAAAAACATCTCTGAAACCATTTGTTTAAAAGGATGTGGTTTGAAATAATGGCTGCTTGTGTGTTTCATTTTATAATTAAATGGAATTTTTTATGTTTATTTTGATTTTCCAAACTGTATATCCCGGTTTTCTATCCCAAATACATCTAAGATTATGCCTAGATCCACCGCCAGAGTTTATAAAAGATTAAAAAACAAAAGAAAGAGGTATTACAAAACGTATTCAATAAATCAGGGTAGTAGTGATAATGAAAATAAAAGATTTCTGAAGAGAAAATTACGTTACACTCTCCTGTAATATGTGTGGTGGTAATATTACTTTGTACGAAGATGCGGGTACAAGAAATGGATTAGTATGTAATTTGGCAATTAGCTGTATTAACTTTAATGATATTTTAGTCGTAATAAAAAAGTCATAATATATGTACTTATATATAATTTCAGGTTATTTGCATAAGAACTTTTTGTACATGCATATCAATATTATTTTTGTAAAGTACATTTTTAAACTAGAGCTCAGAACTTATAATATAATCAAAAATAAGCAGTAAATTTTTACTGAGGCACATGTACTACTTTCTGAGGAAAAGGTACATAAAATGAATAACTTTTCATAAGGAATGCAGGACCTCTAATAAACGGATACTAACACATAGGTTTGATTTCCGCATTTCTGCACATTTCCAGGGACCCACAGGTGCGCTAAATAGGTGTCAGTGTATTCTTAGATCGATTTGGAAAGCAGTCAGCCACTGTAGGTGGGTAAAGCACGCAAAGGTGCTGCGATTTGCTGAATGTTGCGTAATTTGGTGCGGCAAAGGACCGCCTGGTGACATGCCCTCTCGACGCGACACCAAGTAGGAAATGTTGTCATCCCTGTCAATTAGGTCACCGCCCTGTCAGGTCCTGCATCTCTCGCTCCCGATACATCGATTGATAGCTTGGTTCGATATCAGCATGAAAACTCGGAGCGGAATTTAAATTATAATATAAACTGAAGTTTAAAACCGTGAATAGGGAGGTTTTTAATTACTTTTAAATTATTCGTCTTTTATTTTGCGCTACGTAGGACCTTGCAGGAAAGAAAGTATATATTTCTATCTAAATATATAAAATATTTTCACATTTATTCACAATAATGGCATTAAAATATTAAGAATCACTAATGCATTATATATTTCCAACTATTAATGTTGTAAGTACACCTGCAACGTTCAAAGGATGAGAATTGGTGTATTATTTACTTTCAGTTTCTTTCTAGACTATAATCAGTCAACATTTACTACCAATTGAATAGTTTTTATATTTATATTACATACTCCTATTTATCTTCTTACTACAAATTTTAACATACCACGCAAAATAAAAAGTACCGTGTTTTCTGGGTGTTATAAAGTGTTTTATTACTTATATTCTTTCTCTCAGTTTGTTCACACTTCTCTGTACTTCTGCAAGATATAAAACATTAAACTAGTGAAGAAAACGTTAAATCCTAAAACTGCAATAGTGCTCGCAATTATAACATAATTTTATGCCTTGAGTCAACTTCATATTTAATACAATTTTACCAAACTATTTATAGATTTATCATACTATTTATGGAGGAATAAATTAGTTAGTAATAATAATAATATACCATTAAATGCTAATAATTTGTAAGTGGAAAGTGAAGTAAGAAAGCATTAATAAACTTTTTGTACAGAAAATGTATTACCTTATTGACTAACAAGCTAATGAAAATTGGGTTTATTGGAAAGCTTTTAATGTATTTTTCATCAGAAAGTGAATATATAGCAATAAGTTCAAATTACTTCTGGTTTATTTCACTAAACTAGCTTCTAAGATATTGTAAGTTGTGTCGACAAGGCTCTTGACGGAATTCAGTGCCCACGTTTTGTGAATTTGAACGTGGAATGCTTTCACGTAATTCAAGATATTCTTCCCTGGATGCTGCACTGCGGAAGAAGTGTTTGTTGCTGGATAGTGACTGAAAAACGCTACGGCTGGATTAGTGGGACATGTCGATATTTTATCTTTTAAAGCTGATGGGTTTGGAATCATTCTTGATACAATAAATTAGATTTTAACCGGATTGTCAAGAGACTATAGAAGTCTATGAAAAAAGCAGAACATATACAAACTTACCGTGAACTATTTTTAATTTAAAACCTCTTCAGTGTGAAAGTTCATCGTTTGCTAATAGAAAAAATGCGATTTGATTCGTTTAGATGGGTCTTTCAGAGATTATATAGTATCACAGTGTTTAAAAAATCACAAGTATTTAAATTTTTTATGTATAATTGTGTTCATATACCTTAATAATTTTCTTGTCCTTTCAAGATTTACGCCCTTTTTGTTTGTTTCTTATACTGAGCCATTTGGCTAAGTAGCTAATATATTTTCTATAATGAAACTTTCTATTCAAACGTTTTAATAAAGGTATTTGTTTGTACATTTTAGTATTATCTATAGCTGAGCCAATAACAATGGGAACTGAAAGCATTAAAATTTGTCACATGTGGCACGTAGTAGATTATTAAGTTTATAAATATTCCTAAACGCGAATATATCAACGCAGCTGGGGGAAAACTAGTAAACTTTCCATTTGCGGATGTTATTGCTCTTTTAGCCTCATATGCGGAAGAATTCGAAGCCTCTGTGGAAGAAATATATTACCACAGTAAAAAGTAGGGTTAAATGATTACCACTAGTAACAAAGAAAAACTCCCAAGAAACAATAGCCTAATAATTGGTATATCTAAACACAACACTTCAAAAGAAGCCCTGAAGAGAATCTGCGCAGCAGCATCATCAAAATATTAAAATATAAATTAATATTTTCAAACAAGTCTACAGCAAAGAAATTAACAGAATCATAATGTAAAGCTATATATTTACTGAACTGGGAGGACTAAATGTATGAATTGAAACACAGGGACATTTCTCGGTTATGAATTTTTTTTTAACAAGACAATCGTATTTCAGTAGCTTAGTGGCCAGAATTTCTAGTTTTAAAAACTGGACATTTTGTTAATTCGAAATGCAAAAATATAATGATCCATCGCAGTACACTATTTATCACACACACTTTTAGAGACATTCACATACCTAGATCTATTCTGTATTTTTCATTTTTCTCACATTCTCTTTTAGGTTCTGTGTCTTTGGGCACAAACTGATAAAAATTCGCACAAAGAAAATATAATTATTCATAACTTGTAAAACTTGCTTTTAGTGATCTCAATTTCCGTCTGCCATCGAATATTCATTCTCTCAAATTTTGTTTTGCTAGATATATGCAAAAACATGCCTATTAATGTTTTATAGTTCAAGAAATTACCACATACTATCATTTAAAACTATAAAAATATCTTTGTTAATGATATGATAAGAAATGTGAACCATTCTGCTTCCAGGTTTTTTTTTTTTTTTTCGACAATGGTAGAAAACCTGAATTATACCGGTTTTTTCCAGGATGTTTACTCACCCTATAGGAAGCCCAATACTCTAATTAAGGGACAAAATCTGCAATGAAGACAACAAAGAACGGACACGGGTCGGAACAAATGAAACTAAAGGGTAACAACGTGCGAGAACGAACTGAAAATGTACTTCATTGGTCAGGACGTTAGTACTGAGGCCCGACGCCTGCGCAAGCGCTTATTAAAACGTGCAAAGTAAAGAAGGTTAATCAAAATTTCAGGTTTAGCGAAGTTGTTCTTTCAAGTCACAGTGCTTGGCACGACTTTGGGAGTCGGTCCTGGTGGTGTACTGGTTACCATACTTGCCTCCTAAACCCAAGATCGCGGGTTCGAACCCAGCCAGAACCGATGGATTTTTTCGGGGCGTAAAAATCCTAAGTATGGGTCCCGTGTCGTACATTTACGGCACGAAAATGAACCTCAAGCCTGAAAGAGAGGCCTCTGAGCAAAATTTGTCGGCCGTTTCATGCCCTGAGTTGAATGGACGTTGATGACCTGAGCTGTTATAGAGCGTCCATAAATAAATCATTAAAAAAAAAAAAAACGACTTTGGGAACCTAATGGGCTCACTCGAAAGATATAAGCATTAAGCCCATTTGGATACTCATAATTCTAACAACGTGCCTCTAAATCTGTCATGGGTATATTGATTGCTTGGGGAAAACAAGAGAATACTCTACTTGTTATTATCTTCAAACGGGTATATGTAATTAATTTGAATCGCGTATATGTTTCATTTATTTCTGATCATAGTAGTTTTCTACCTTAGTATCAACTGCAAAATTTTAATTTCTCGATTTTTCCATTTATGTAATGAATAATTATTCTTATATTATCATATTTACATCTGATCTGACCGATCATACATGATTTTCCCTTTATTTACATTAATCAATCCACTATACGATTATGTTTAATTTAAATAAATTAGGCGCATCTATCGCAGTGAAAAATTGAATTACTAATATCAGTTTTATATTGTCACTAGTTTTCTTTTAAAAATCATTGTCGTAACAGAAGGTTTAACTAAATTTCAACTTTTTTTTCAATTTCATTGTTTTAATAAATAGTAATATTCTCTATTAATATGATTATTTTGTATATCTGTAGTTTTTTGTGCTGATCATTTTGTCGAATTTTTAAATTAGTATTATGTTTTTTTCCTTAAAAATAACTTACGTGATACCGGCATATAAAAAAATGTATAATTAAATATCATGAATAACAGTAAGCCCTTTTATCTTTGGTCAATTACTGGTTTATTTATTTATTATATTTTCAAAAGCACTCTTATTAAATATTTCGATTTTCATTGATAAAACACTCTTGTCATATTACCTATGATAATATTCGCATGATTTGCTTTTTATTCCTTTGGTCTGAGAGAGTGCTAATTCGAAAATAAAAAAAAGCGTTTCATCGAAATCCCTTCCACAGCGCCATAATAACCCTTATCGTCAAGTCCGTTTAAACATTCACATAGAGCAATATTGTATTGCCTGGGAAGCGAAATAAATAATACTAATTAATGCAATATTCAAACAATCAACTTCTCTTTTTCCGCTTGGGCGACATGATGACATGTCATGCAAGCATACCCACATGCACAATATATGGCAACGCGCCGAGCGCTTTTTGTTTCAGCTTTTTATGTATTTATTTTTGTATCGAGTTCAAGCGAATGTTACGTCACAGCTGGAGTGACGCGCGAAGTGCTAGAGCTGGGGTTGAAAGGTCAGCAAATAGGAGCACGGTTTGTGTTAACTTTTCAAATGTGACGAAATATTCATAACGTTAAAGCACTTAAGAAACATGTCTACGTAGACAAGAGTTATTTCTTGATGTGTGTGTATGTACAGGGTTTGGATTAGAGTAATGCGAACTACTTTGAAAAAGCCTACAATCTGATCTTACACAGATCGTAGAGTTTGTGAAAATATTACAATAATTACGAAAACGAATGAATAAATGTAGATTATTTAGGGTGTTCATAAATTGAATACAATGTTCCTTTTTATTTTTTATTTTTTTAAATTTGGTTTATTTACGCACGCTCTTTAAAATCTGAGGTCATCAGCATCCCATTGGATGTGAAACGGCTGACAAATTTTGCTCAGAGGCCTCTTCTTTCAGGCTTGAGATTCTTTTTCGTGCCGTAAATGTACGACACGGGACCCGCAGCTTTACTTCCCTTCCCTTCCGAAGGAAGTCATACTTAGGATTTTTACGCCTGAAAAAATCCATCGATCCTGGCCACGATCTTGGGTTTAGAAGGCAAGTATGGTTACCACTACACCACCAGGACCGACTATACAATGTTCTGAAACGTAATAACATATCAGTGAATGTAATATAATCTATATTTTCTCTGCAGAGAAAGAATATTTGATTACTCAATGTTTATATTCATTTCTTGAACCTGGCTGCTACTCCTGGGGCCTCGGGTTCGATTCCCTGATTAGCCTGATTTTGCTGGCTATGTAGATTCCCGTGGTACCCATGGTCTGATTAATTTAGTTCTCAATGGGTTTAAAGACCCCCTGGCCCATCTTAAGCATCTTCAATACTATAATACTACAATTACATATTAATTCACATATATTCTCGGTTACGACTGTCATAACTTTCAATTTTATACCTACACTTGTTATATGAATAATTATTCATTCAACAATTCACTGCAAAGGCCTATTTTCAGTTATAGTTTGATACTAAACTTATAACTTATATAATAGTGAGTTTGTCAAAGCAGGGTACCCTACTAATCTTTCAAGTTGAGTGCTGTCATCCTCATTTCTATATGATAACATTTCCTCATACCTGTATCCTCAATCTCCAGTGGGAAGCTGTCTATGTAATATGGTTTAATGGTTGGTATCTATAAAAGTTAAAACCTAAATTTTTAGCTCCAATTCAACTGATATATGAAGTCACTTTCAATAAAGAACAGTATAAGGAAATGATACTGTTTAACCACTATCTGACCTTAATGGCTTGAAACAGGACTTTCGTAATCTTACGTTTAGCAATATGTGGGGAAAAAATTTCCTTACAATACTGAGTACTAGATTGTTGGTTACAGCGCGATAATACGCCCGTTTTGATCAATTCGATTCTGTTATTTACAACAAACCGCCAATTTATTGTTTTCTAATAAGGTTAGTGCGTAAAATAATGGGAAAGTACACTAGAACGCCTGAATGATCAGTATATAGTATGGGATGCAAGTGGCACGCTGTTAAATATTTATTAGTGGGCAAGATGGGAGAAGGCGATAAAGGAATATGAAATTCCGCGAAGCACATTCCAAGGAAGAGTGCTGAAAGTGTAGATAGAAGAGAAATATTAGAAATAGAACAGCATCCTGATAATATAAGCAATATTCCTACCCCCTCGCACTTCCAACCATTCAGTATTTCTGCCTCTCCAGCCACTTTCAGTCTATTGATGATGCTTACCGCAGGGCCAGCGAAAGCACTGGCAAAATAGCCCGATAGTGATCAAATTCCCTAATAAAGAGGACGGATTACTTACTGTTTTTTCCGAGAGAAATAGTGAAAATAAAAATGTTGAACAAAGTACCACCAGGAAGTATCGCTTTGTATCATCCATCAGATAGGATGCAAATAAACTGTTTCATTCATTCGTGTTTGAACCAACAATGACTACAGACACGACATGTTAATCAAGTTCCACTGGAGAACCTGACACAAATCCGTACTATCATTCTTCATAACATCAACACAGTTGCCAATCTCGAACAAATAAAATGTTTAGCTAGTGGCCCATATGTTCCAACAGATGTTGAGGAGAATGACAAACCAAGCACCTCAAAGAGTTTTTAGGCATTCAGTACATCTCCAAAGGATAGACAGCGAGGAAAATCAACCATATTGTACTTTGCTATCATCATGGCCAAGAAAAGAAAACTGTCACTGAAATTAATGAACGCAAATATCTACGAAAAGCAATAAAATAAAAAAAAATTGACAAGAAGCCTTTGACTTTGAACTCAAGCAGTTCTCACAGACCATAGCTCCAAAGAAGAGGAAAATAATAAAGATGCATCGTGTATCTTCTGCAATGATTTATTCTCCACTTCTAAATCTCAAGAAGGTTAGGTTAAGTGTCTCAGAGTAAAGACTGTGTTCATGAATTTTACAGTGGAATTAAAACTAATGACTGTGAAAGTTTTGCGAACGAATTTGATTTCCATGCATTCAAGTTAATATGCTGCAAAACTAAACCATTTCTAATTTTTCTTTTCTGCTTTTAATTTACTAGTTTGATTTTTCTTTATTTGCTTTGAAATATAAAACTTAGAAGAATGATGCCATTCTAAAGCTACAAGTCGGTCAAAAGGGGTTATTTTTTACTAATTTTCCGAAAAACGGTATAACATCTCTTACGTGATCACGACAACAAACACGTCTATTTTTTTTTTTAAAAAAAATAATAATTTCGTTTTAAGTAACTCGTTATACTCAACTTTCCTTTACTGTCTTGGCAGTACAAATGTTTTACAAAAACACATTGACTGCATGAAATCTTATTCTTGTTCACATTTTTTTTCTTTTGCTATTTTAATCATATATACTACTCAAGTAGGGTCGCATCATATTTTAAATTATAAGCTTCATTTTTATGAAATAGATGTGCATTTAGGCAGTACGCGTTTGTAAATGTCCATTCCTCCTTCTCTGCAGCCTATTATTGGAAGATAATCTCAGATTTAGAAGTAAATAAAACTCAAATTGGGAAATTTAAGTTATAAAAATAATTAACGTAAAGAAAAATGAATAGGATATTTAAAAAATAAATTTATAATGTATTATATTTAGAGCATTTCAATAGAACTGGGAAAATGTATAATTATTCTAAGTAATATTAATTTTGAATTTGTTAAAGAAACTTAGTCACTCTGCAATGACTTTATAATTCCTCTATAGATTACTTCTCAATTCGTTCATTTCAGCTTTTCCAGTGTTGCCTAAACTGTATTTGCCTTTCATTTTACACTGTAATATTGGTTTTCTGAATATATTGCCTGAATAAATAAATGTTATACTCAATTTCCTCTATAGTCTTAATGGATATCTTGGTCTCTCCGAATATACAGACTTAATCAACTTCAGGTATCTCATTTCATTTGTTTGTATTTTAGCCGCTTTTTGTTTTAGTGCCACATGATGATAGTTGCTTTGAAAACCTTTTCCGTATTTCCTTTGTCATTTTTGAGTTTTAGTTATATTAATGCGCCATTCAATTCACACTCTATACCCTTCCTTTTGTATATTAACATAAAATAGTTGAAATAAGGTATTTGACACACCAAAATATTGTTGTACAGAATTATATTAGTTATGACTGCTACGGAATGAAATTTAAAATTAGATGAACCTCCTGTTTCAGTTAACTTGTTTATTGCTCTCTGTATTTTGGATTCAAATTATTTTACCAGGAAACAGTGTTGTAACAATTACGATTCTTGTTTCGTTTAATATTTATGTTTGTATTATTCTTAAATTTCCAATGAAATGCAATCAATTAATCACCGATATACACAATAATAAATTATGAAACACATTTTTACCTCTTTCTGACGCCTTTATTTGCAGTTTGACTTTTGCATTTGACTTTTTAACCAAAATAGAGATTAATTTGAAAATGTAATAACATGATGAAACCGCCACAGAAGGCCGGGTCGTTAAGCACGGTTTCTTGAGTGGGAGGTCTGTGGTAAAATCCCCCCCCCCCCCCAGGACCGTTCTTCCTGACTGAGCTTTTTTTCCAGGTTTTCCTCAATTATTCTAAACGGCAAACGCGTGACAGGTAGCCTAAATGTAGGTCTGAAACGTTTCCTTCCTTAAAATAATTATTTCCAAATGTATTATTTCATCTCATGTTTACCAGTGTTTACAGCCTGTGATACCTCAGAAGTAAAACGGGCGTTAAACACTGCTAAAAAAAAGCACCACTAAAAATATGTATAGCTGTTAAATGATTTTTGGATTATTAAAAGTCATAATTTAAGGGAATAAATTATCAGAGTTAACATATTATTTGAGAATAAAGCTAATACTTTCAGCTAATATTAAAAGAACTTTCTATATTATACAAAAATAACAAAAATGTAAGAGATTTCTATTTTAATTCAGAAGTTATTGCTTTTTATGCATCTACTACCTATCAAAAAATTATATTATAAACTTCAAGCATAAAAATCTACTACAGCGAACCGCCAACAGCAATTATGGACATAATAACCTTATAAAATTGTACAGCACTTTTTTATATAATTCAACTGCAATTGTTTACATCTACACTTTCTTCTTTCGTTACAATTGCTTATGTTTTAATTTGTAGGCGAGGTTGTTTTTCATTTCATACACAGCACGGCCGACCACACCCCGCTACTATCGCTTACTTACAATACGTTAATCCGGGCGCCGCTTCCAAACACGTTTCCATAGCAACGCAACTCCTGCCCCTGCTGGACCACTGCGCTGCTACGTGTGTATGCGAGCGCCGTATGGCGGAAGATGATAGGGGTTGCTCGTTCCTGTCATTTGTTGTTTGCCCATCTAGTCTGTCGCAGTCACTCTCCCCAACTCCCTCCCTGTGCATACATTTCGTGCCACTGGGTGAGGAAGAAAAATTCCGACGGGTCATTCACGGAGATGAGTGGTAGCTGGCAAAAGATTATGCAAACTCAGCAAGATGTGTTTCAATAGACTTCAGACAAGTAGTTTTGAAGCATTGCGCCATTAATCTCAAAGACACCTCTAGAACCGTAAACGGAGTAAAGGCGAAAGCTGGTGGTGTTCTTGATTTATTTACTTGTTTACGAGGATTCTAAGCAACAAAAGTAATATGAATACATTGTTGCGGTTGTTGATTTGATTCATTTGTGGACGCTGTTTAACATTTCAGGAGAGTCCCATTCAATTCAAGGCGTGAAACAGTCGACAAATTTTGCTCAGAGGTCTCTTCTTTCAGGCTTGAGGTTTCTTTTTCGTGCCGTAAATCTAGGACTGGGATTTACTTCACTTCCGAAGGAAGCCACACTTAGGATTTTTACGCCCCAAATACATCGACCCTGACCGGAATTGAACGCGCGATCTTGGGTTTAGAAGGCAAGTATGGCTACCTATACCAGGGGCCAAAATGTTTTGAGAGATCTGTAATTCTGAAACCATAAATGTCATATTAAAGGTTTCTAATGTGACTTCTATATCGATCAAAAATTCTATTTTTAATATAAAATATACATCTTATATAGGTGTCCCATTATTGAACGCAGTTTTTGGTTTCAATAATAAAACACATACTTTATTTGAAAAGTGCTAATATTATTTAGTCAATATGAAATACAAATACTGCCATTATACATGAACAAAACATCAGGCAATGTCCCCCACGAGCGTTAGCACACTTTCATTTGTTGGTTAAATTGTCAACGACTTTAGTAGCAAAGTTCCAATTTAATTATATCCACGATACGTCTAATTTCTGTCTTGAGTTAAGGGATTGTTCACATAAACGCAAAATTAAGATTTGCTACAAACCGCTTCTCGGAATGGTTCATTGTTGATGAAGGCGGCGAACCGACTTCATTGGGCTCGTAGCAACGTTCTGTCTGACGAGGGCAACATTTTCTATCGATCAACGAGAACGTCCAGGTGATTTGATGTTCTCTGCATCTTCAAATTTCCTTACCAGTCTCTACACCGTTGATAAATTAGGCGCATTTCGTCTACCAAAAATTACACTAAGTCTTCGAATGGTCTCTGCATAACATTCACCTTTCTAAAGTGCACTTTCAGAATCTGGACGCCTTAGTTCTTCGTGTATCGATATCATTTAGCTGGTAACAATACACACAAATGACAATCGTTAATCGCAATACCTGTTAAAATCCAGGTCCGGCAACCTAACAAATAGACATAGGAGCTCAATTTAAAAACTGTGTTCATTATGGAACACCCTATCTAGTACTCTGATAAAAATAAACTAAATGTGGTTATACGAGATGCATTCAAGTTATAACACAACCGGTTTTTTCCCCCTTCCTCTCAGTACTGGAAACGGATAGAAACATGCGGTTTGTTTTAAAATACGCGGGCACTCGTTGTCAACGTATGACAGAGATGGCAGCTCTGTATGGCACACAGAACTTTAACGGCAGCGGCGAGAGTGAAAACTGTTTTTGATACTTCAAATGGCGACGTTTTCATTACAAGAGCAGCGTATAATCATTCGTTTTTTCCATTTACTTGGTTTGACACCGATTGAAATTCACCGCCAAGTGTTATGGATGTGTCCAATGTGCGATCATGGATGCGACAGTTCAAAGAAAGCAGATCGTCGTGTGACAACAAATCAAGGCAATCTCGGCCTCGTATAAGCCGGTCTGACTACATAATCGAGCGATGTAGTCAGCCTTATTCATTGCCTTCCAAAGGGCACTGCGGTGACAGGTGCATCCTACAAAGATATTTTGTAAAAGAAGCTCCTTTCAGCATTGCGTGAGTAACGGCCGTAAAAGGCTGCATCGGGCGAACGCAGTAGTTTCTTCATGAAAACAACTTTTTGAAGTGATTCCTCATGCCCCCTACTCACCTGACCTGGTTCCTACAGAATTTTGCCTGTTTCCAGCGATGGAAGACACTCTCCGAGGCCGCCTATTCACTAGCCGTGCCGCTATTGCATCAACGATTTTCCATTGGTCAAAACAGATTCCTACAGAAACGTTCGCAGCGGCTAAGGAATCATGGCGTCGACGTTGTGAAAAATGTGTACGGCTGTAGGGAACTTGCGTCAAGAAGTGACACAAGTTTCATAGTTTACGTATTATTAGTTAGTGAGAAAAAAATCGGAGGGGTTATAACTTGAATGCACCTCTTACAGCAATATGAAGGATTTCATACTTCAAGATAAGTTAATTTGTTAATTTTGTGACTTTTAATTAAATTCTCTTTTATTGAAGCATCCAATGTTTTTCAGCAACCGTAGAAAAGTATCTGAAATGATTTTTGAATAACGACAAACACACTTCTGTTTCACTGATTCTGTGCGACTATTGAAGACATGAACATCTTTAGTCCGTTCTAACAGCTTGGTCGAGTTTTGTTAAAACGCTACGAATAGCTGACTAACAAATGAATTTACTCTTGAATTACCAAACTGGACATATTACACTGGAAATCCAACCAAAGTAAATGAAGAAAGTACCCAAATTATGCGAGATATTTTAATAAAGTCATCTTTTTTTGTAATGCACAATAATGCTAATGATTTGTATTCATTTCATTCGACATTTTGCACAGAATTATATTTCTATATAATAACACTTTAAACTGAGTATTTTAATATGCACAGATGTGTGTGTGTGTGTGTGTGTGTGTGTGTGTGTGTGTGTGTGTGTGTGTGTGTGTAATATCGGATAAATGCTATTTTATAGTTATATGCTTTTTAGGAGCAAGTGATTGTTTGACATTTTTATTTGTTTGTTTAGTATTCTAAACCATCCATTAGCTCATTTTGTATATAAAAATATAGTTAATAAAATTGTTATATAATCTTTATGAATAAGATGGATCACGTATTTCAAAAATGTACACTTATTTATTCATATTTATTATTATTATTATTATTATTATTATTATTATTATTATTATTAAATGTTTTACTGCGTCATTAACTCAAAAGCGCTGAAAGACCAAAAATATTAAATTTATGAATAAATATTATCACAAATATATCCCTAATTAAGGATTTTTTTTAAAAAATCTTAGCGTATTTATTACATTAAGCCACTAGTGCTTAAGACAAAATTATCATCAAAATCCTCAATGAGAGGTCGGTTGAAAATATATATATTTATGTATTTATTCATATATTTGCGAACGCGAACGAGATAACAGGGCAACTGATGAATACACAGAAAGGCACCTATTGAAAATAAATGCCTCAGGCATTGAAATATAATATGGATGTTTCAGCACAGACCGCAATACCGCAAATTCATTAGGGCTACAGAAGAGAGCTATAAAGCTTTGAGGGCGCTGCCCATCATGACTGCAGTGGCGTTGCACGATTAATTCCATCATATCCTGCGGTAGCCTTGCACAGATGCACTGGAAAATACAGTTGTTATTGCACAGTTTTTCTCGTGGCTTAGTGACTTTCTCTGCGTTTTGAAAAGAAAAATATCGAATTAAAGTTGACTCTCAAACCAATGGAAATTCGTTCAAGTCTCCCTGGAAAGCTGATACATTTTCCAACAAAAAGTCTTCGCAAATTTGTCCTCATTGAAGGTTTTTTGATTGATTGTTGATAGCTTCCAAACAAAGAATTATTACAGTGGAACAAAGTTCTTCAAACCTTATGTAATTTAATTAAATGCACTGCTGGTGATGCAGGCAAAAGTCTGTGAAACATTTCAATGGTAAGTGGAGCATAAGAGTATTAAATCGACCCACTAACTAAATAAGAATATGACGGCTGTGATATGTATGTTGTGACGCACCATCGCGAATTGTCCCCATGCGCCATGAGTCGTAGAAACGTCTAGTGCAAATATGTATTTTCATGACAAAATTGTCCGTAAGACACCTGGTTGTTTTAGTTCATTCTTCAACCGAAAAAAAAAAAATAAATAAATAAACCGCCACGGATGGCCGAGGTCGTTAAGGCGCGGACTCGTGAGCGGGAGGTCTGGGTTTCGAATCCCCCAGGACCGTCCTCCCTGATTAGGCGTTTTCCAGGTTTTCCTCAGTGCTAGAGAAGTACCCTGAACTTAGGCTAAGAACGATTCCTTCCTTAAAAAAATATCCCTTCCCAATATATAATTTCATTTCATGTATCATCAGCGTTCACCGCCTGTCGTGCCTCAGTAGTAAAAACGGGCGTTAAACAATGCACATGTATATATAAAATGCTGGTGCAATGGGGATGATGCAAACCGTTCGTGTGTAGTTGCTCGGGCATCCTGAATGCTTGAAAAAGTTATCCTTTAGAGGCTTCTTAAGATTAGGTTAGATTTGGAAAGATATCGTATTCTGAAAAGTTACAATAGGTGCAAAGATTGGATGTTTCAAAATGTTAAAATGAAGATTTTGTAATTTTTGCTGTGTAATGATAGCCATACGACTATTGGTATTGTCCTGAAGAGACAAGGCTCCTTTTGAAAACATTAATCGGCGCTTGTAGTTTGTCAAGAAATATTTTCCTATTTATTTTCAGAGTTTCTGCTTTCATTTTAGCATTTAATCTTTATTCGCTCAAGATCATGGCATGAATTATATCCATCGTCATTTGAAGCGGTTATTCATAGCCTATGATCATAAGTTCAGTGCGGTGGCTTAGACGGTAACGCTTGGGATTCGCATTTAAGAGTTACCGGGTTCGATTTCCGTTCAGTCTGCTATCCTTGTATGCTTAGAAGAATGCTGGGATGTACATCAAGAATTTCCCGCAGGGTCGGAAGTGTCAGGCGAGGCGGGTTGGTGCTTTGTGGTGTGACGGTGGCTTGCTTTCTGGATCTTATCATCTGAGAAAACGTTCTGGCTGCACATCTCATTCTTTTGTCAGGCAGGTGTCCCCTCGGAGGCATATCTACAAGGGGCCCATCTGGCGACCTTGGTGCGCAATACCTCCTCTATAGACCATCCTATCCTATTCTCAAAAGTAACTAACACTACAGAAAAGTAATCAACACTACAGAAAATTAGTTTCGTTGATTTTTATCACTCTGTAATCGTGTGCCGTGTAAACTCCATTGCTTTGCGCCATATACACCTAACAAGACCATAAAAAAAAAATTAAATAGTTATAGTGCAGTTGCAAAACTTGGGTCAGTTATCTTTTAAGGACGAAGGCAAAGATAAAGATAAAGCTCGCTGTGCCCCTTAACGGCAAAGGCCTCCTAACATCTAGGGAAAACCCCCCTTTTGGTAACGAGGTGAGCTATTCCTCGCTAGTTGTTCGTATGCTGTTTAAGACACTGTGACTGATTTGTTCTTTGGTTACTCCATTTCTCACTGCACTAGTTGCTTCTCGAGAGATTTCCATTTTTCTCTTCCTCTTGCTACTCCTTACCTGCATGTTCCTTGAGGTCTGTCCATCTTCTTCTGGGTCTGTCTCGTGTCCTTTTTTCTATCCGGGGGTCCCACATGGAGATCTTGTAGGTCCTATAGATATACTATAGATATTTTCTCCTTCAAAGGAATTCCCAGGATTTTGCGTTGCATTTTTATTTGGTATATTTGCATTTTGTTCTTTTGTTTTTCTGTCAGTGACCAGGTCTGGCACCCTTATAGTAATACAAGGTATACACAGGTTTCGAGCGTCTGAAATCTGATTTTCTAAGTTTGGCTAACAATATAAAACTTAAGGGCCCAAAATACTCTACGTTAATGAGATCTTTCTTTGTGTTTCTTTTTCTATTTTATCATGGAAGGAAATCTGTTGTACTAGGTATGTATATTCGCTCACATATGGACCAAGCGGGGAAAACAAAACATATATCACCTCCCCCCATAGCTACCATAAACTAATTTTCATATTAAAGCGAACTACGTGGTGATAATATCCGAGATTATAGAGAAGTTTTGGACAAGCAGTATGAAATAGAGGATCTGTAGTCGCCTGTTTTTAGCTACTACAGGCATTTGACCTTCATCTCCGTTTTGCGACGTCACTGGTAGAGTGCAGTATTGCAGGGATCGCGGTTTAATCAGAGGTCGCTCGCTACCTTTCTGTCAGGCAGCTCTCCAATTGTCCCCACGAGGCTGGGTGAATTCCGTTCCACACCTCCCTAACTATGATATTTCAAAGCGTGTATCGGGAATCTCCCGGCCACTAGACCAAGCAGTGATCTTAACATATATTAAAAAATAATTAAATAAATAACCTATACCTTGTTCCTTCGGCCACGCAGTCAGAGCAGTGTATCTACCTATGTTACATAACACGATGATGCATACAGCATACAACTAATCCCAGATTTTAGACATTTTATAATCTTGAAAACGTTACGAGCTAATGAAATTCGGGATATCCTCATTTATGAGTTAGGTTTGAAGGCATTTCAAGGCCTTTAACAACATCTAATTTCAACTTTTTTATTGCTTTATAAAAAATCTAAAACTGATTCCCTGTACCCTCTACAATTATTGTAATGTAAGTCCTTAGCACCTTTTTGTATGTAATACTGAAGCAAGATATAAGAACTTAGTAATATACAATGATCATTATCACACACTAAAGTAAAATAGGTTTAAATTCACAATAGGGGCAAGATCTCTACTGGGCAGTTAAGGGTATTGTTCTTTACATTAATATCATTCCCATGAGATATCACTGCACTCCGCCACCGGGTATCGACCATCCTGCTGTGTGGTTAGTGGTGGATATGGAAGCAAATATTGGCTGTTTGAAACAAAGGCAGCAGAAACAAGCAGATAGTCAGTCAGTGGTACTGCAGTGCTGCTAGATGAATAAATCTCCCACCCTCTCTCCTTTCAACCCTTTCCAAACAAAGGGACAGATGAGACCGACCCGCCACGGTGTGGCTGATGAGAGGAGATTGTCACGGAGTTGCACCCATCATCATCTTCCTGGGGCTAGATTACTCGGCCCTCCAGCTAACATGAATAGAGCAAAAATATGACAAAAACAAGCCGTGAATATGTCTTTTCTCTTGAGGGCATCCGAGGTGTCAAGAGAATGATATGTTTGCAGAGTCAAATAACAAATCGCGCTCTGTCCCAACTCAAAATATCAGCGGAAAGGGACGTAAAACATCTCTGTTCAAAGCTACTGTTAAAACTTCATTAAGCATCTTCTGGTGAAATATATCGCCACTAAGTGACTCGTTTGTCTTAACAGGAACACGATATTGGTGTCTGGATGAGCTTTAAAACGTTTGCAAAATGCAAAGGAAAACCTCAAAATTCTTTGTTTATAATTTGGAAGGCCTTACGCATTTGAAAATCGTATTACAGAAATGTAAATAGCACCAAAAGTGAATTAAAACATACACTAACCATCAAATATCTTACATTTATGTTATTTGCAAGCCAGTAGAACGAAGTCTGCCAAAGTCTAAATGTGTACTAATTTTGTACAAAGAGCTTAGGTTTAGGCATCTGAAAAATGGCAAAAATTGAGAGGCGTTTTTGTAAAAAACAAATCGTTATCAAAGTATGAACGTTCGGAAAGTCTATGCCATGGCATTCAGTAACTTTTAATAGTCAATCTTAGGAACGATGTATGTGTGCGTTTTGGTATTACAACGCCTAGTTGAAATGACCATTAAATGTAGGAGTTTTGGAATTCTGTAACGCACCTATTGCAATTACATTTATTATTGTTTTAATGTGTAGGAATGTCTATGCAACTATGCGCCTTCTTCTCAAAAACTTAATCTAAGCATATCACATGCGAAATATGCAGTAAATTTGAGTTCCTGACTTTATCTATCACAAATTGTTTAGGCAGTTCGAAGAAAAGTAATAGCTACTAACTTATGGACGCCCAACGCAATAATTTCGGAGATGTAGAGGAGTTTAAAACAATTTGAGATAACGAATTTCTGGTCCCCAAAGAAAAATAATAGAATTGTGTGACTGTTAAAAGCTTAAAATTAGAGTTGATGTTATTTATTTGGTTTATTTACGGACGATGCTCAGGTCAACAGTGTTCCATTCAACTCAGGAAGTGAAACGACGGATAAATTTTGCTCAGAGGCCTCTTCTTTCAGGCTTGAGGTTCTTTTGCGTACCCCCGGCCTTTACTTCCCTTCCGAAGTGCAGCCCGTAAAGAAAATTCGGTATTGATTATTGAAAATAAAATAAAAAAAAAACAGTTTCTGAAAATAAGTGAAATGGAACTACTAGGAGCGAGGGGGTTACTTGAAAACCAAGTCTTAAAAATCGCTCTAGCGGTAAAAATATTTTTCTTTCAGAACGAAACTTTGTATATATAATTTAAATAAATTTAGAAAAATAGCCTCTGAAAATCGCTCTAGCGGCACCAATATTTGTTTATTTACAACAAAATTGCAAATATACCATTTGAATAAAATAAGAAAACATTGTATAAACTGTATTTATAATGATGCATATGTTTTATATTCAACAAAAGCATCGTCGTGAAGATTGTAAATGATAAATATTAATCTAATATGTGTTTGAGAATTATATTTGTTTGTAAGAGCGCTCTGTAGTAACCTTCAGAAAACGTTTGCATTACATGTTTCTACTGTAATAATATTTAATTTAAATTTCAAAGCCAATGAAAATGGATATAACTTTCGAGTTATATTTTTTGTTACATTGTAATTTTTTCTGAATAATAATATGTTTTATTGAAACAGTGAATATATATTTTAAAATGCATTGTAACTCGAAACGTTCTGTTATTTCTCTCTATTTTACTGAATGTAAGGATGAAACCAAGGGCTCTCAGTTCATTACCATGGTTACATTTAAAAATGTTTAAAAGTACTCACACAGTATAGCTTTGTCTATCAGTGGTCATATATTTAATTTAATTAATAGTATACCATTAATTTTGTGGTTTAATCTCAATATTATTATTAATAATATTAATAATTATTAATAATATTATAATATGAATATTAATTATTAATAATATTAATAATACTAGTTCCAAATGTGGTTTATCTTTTGTATTACTTATAGGTTGCAAGGATTCTAATTTTGTTCCCTTATTACCACACAGTAATGCCATAACTTATTTATTTCATTAATTAATAAGGCTATGATTTTAATTTTATATCCATTTTTATTAAAAGTCATTTAACTCGTGAGGAATTCGCTTAGTTTACACAGTTCCCCATAGCGAAGTTTTTGATATGCACAGTAGAGGGAACTCAGTGTTGTAAATAAAGCATAAAATAGCTTAATAAGGGAACAAAAAATAATAAATATCTTTTCCATTATCTTGAAGTGATTTCGAGAAAATAAATGCATTTCTAAACGTATGCCAATGTTGCTTATGTTCTGCATGGTTAACTTGTAAAGTTAGAATGCACTAATTGCAGATAATGGATATGTGGTTTTTTTTTTTTTTTTGCATACCTTGCAGAGAAAATAAGTTCATAACTTATTTTGGTCACTTTTTGTTAATCTTTCTTAACATCAACGTTATGTAAACAAATCGTCAATGTTCAGCCAAGTCAACCTAATTCTGATGATGATGATGATGATGATGATGATGATGATGAATATAATACATTAAAGATAATGCAGAAGTTAATTTTTATAGGATGACGTGCCATAAATACAAAAAAAAAGCATTTATACATTTATTAATAGGTGTTCTGCATAATGTTCAGTGAGGAACTGAATGCTGCACACTGTGATAACATCTAAATTAGTAATGAAGCTAGTGAACGTTTAGGAAGGACTTGAGTAACTAATCACTCGAGTAATGCTAGTTACTAATTTTCTTATTTTGTGTCTGGGGTATTCTTTTACACATTCTAAATTTTCTCTTTAAGTGCATTGTTGAGCTTGTTGATTGTAGGCACGGTCTTTCTAGTGGCATAAAATTATGAATTAAACGTTGTATTTTACTCTCTCTCTCTCTCGCTCTCTCTCTCTCTCTCTCTCTCTCTCTCTCTCTCTATATATATATATATATATATATATATATATATATATACCTCTATTTCTTTCTTTCAGTATATTTTACTTTAAGTGTAAAAACGTCTTGATGTTACTTAGTTTTAGTAGAATCCACATTTTCTTTCCTTATCTTTTTTGACACACCGGTAGTTACGGTAATTGATTCAGTAATATTATGCGACAGTCTTTTTTTTTTTTTTTTCTATATTAAATACTGCGTAATATCATACAAAATGTTGAGCCTGGCCACGCAGAGGACAGCGTATTGTATCGCTACGTTTTCATGATAATTTCTTTAGATGTCGAGGCAGGGCATTGAAACAATATAAAATATGTTTAAACTGCATTAAATGAGCTCCTTAATATCACTATCAAAAATTCGCCTTCACATAATTTACACGATTACCTTACCCGAAATGCGTACAAACTCTTGTAACGGGTAGCTACTGCACAGATTGTTGAGTGCAGGGACAAAATCTTAACGTTTTTTTGTTCTGGGTAATGTTAAGGACCATCATCTGGTGCTCTGTTTCTTGTCGTTCAGACGACAGTAGAAACAATATACTCTCAGAACCCAAGAGAGCAGTTCAACTGATTGATATCCTAAACATTATGACAGCTGAGGTAACCCAACAGGAGAAACGATCACATCTGCCGGAGGTGTAATGTCAGAAAAAGTATTTTATATTTTTTTTCATTGTAAATCGGTAGTTCCGGAATTATTTAAAAAAAACCAAAAACACACAGAAGGGCAATAACTAAAACAATTACATATTACACCTCTGCCATCCTAGGGCAGGTCTAGGCACTATAGTCACTTCTGATGTTTTCCTTTGTTGTTCTTCTGCTTTAATGTGGTAATCCGGCCTTCATAGTAAATGATCATAATATTCATTCCTTTATTCTTTGACTTTATGTTAAAGTTAATTATATTAAATTATTTACTGATGTCTTTCTATGTTCTGTATCTTGCAACCCTCTTAAAAATCGTAATTCTGAGATCTTAAATTTCTGTTCCTAATTTTTGGTTAAGGTCCAAGAGAAATGGTGCACTGCTAGAACTTGATAAAGATAATTCTGTGTTAATTTTGTTTAATGGAGTTCTTTTTTATCGTTGCAAATAACTCAGCCCTCTATGAATGCAATGCTTTAAACTCAGAACGCTGAAACTGTAACTGTGTCCAGTTTTATCTGCAGTGGTTCCTAAGAATTCTACATCTTCAGCGTTTTAGGTAAAATGTACTTGCCCCACTTTTAATTTATGAACACTTATTAAATAATTACAAATTATTAGAGACCAACATCTAAAATGGAATAAGCACATTGACTATACAGAATGTTTCGAAAATATTTTTATAAACTTTGATGGCGGGTTCCTCACATTAAAACAAAAAGTCTATATAAACGTATATCCACAATATTCGGTCCTGGTGGTGTAGTGGTAAACATACTTACCTCCTAAACCCAAGATCGTGGGTTTGATCCTGGTCATGACCGATGAATTTTTTGGGAGTGAAAATCCTAAGTATGGCTTCCTTCGGAAGGGAAGTAAGGCCGTGGATCCCGTGTCGTACATTTACGGCACGATAAAGAACCTTAAGCCTGAAAGAAGAGACCTCTCAGCAAAATTTGTCAGTCGTTTCACGCCCTGAATTGAATGGGACGGTGATGATCTGAGATGTTGAAGAACGTCCGTAAATAAATTAAATTAACAAAAAAAAAAATGTAATCGTTCGAAATTATCAACCTATCGATATTATTCGGGTAATATCTAATAAGAAATGTATTAACAAAGTTTAATCTTAATCCATGATTATCTTTACTTTTACAAAAGACTGTACTTTCAAACAGAAATTACTAACATTTTTTCACAAGAATCGCGAGCACTTTAACCCATTGACATAACACCAGACACATCGAGTGTCATTTATTGAATAAACCCAAATGTTTTACATCTACAGGAATAAAACATAGCATAAATTTTTGGACCCAAGTTCTATAATAAAGAACCCAGAAAATTAAATTGATTAAACTTTATTGACATGTTACATAATTGTTTAGCTTCATGAAAGTATTTGTATAAATATAAAATGTAGTGTATTCTTGGTTGACGACTTTGGTGCTTTATATTATAATAAGTGATTAATGCCAATATAATACGCTTTCATTCTATCATTGTTAATAATTATTTTTTAATTTATCTGTACCATATACTTTAAGTTAAGTTCACCGACACTGGAGTTCTAGCTCATCCAAGTGGTTTTATTCATTTTGTGTTATCTATTGATATTGTATGAATAATTTAATTGAACAGTAACATTTTCAGTTAATGTCTTCATTATTTAGTAAACACAATTGTCTGCATAAATATGAATCTCAATAGATTTAACACCATTTTATGTAAATGTGCAGATTTATTGGAATGAATTAGCTATAGAGTGTATTATTTGTAATTTTAAATTATAATTAAATAAATAATGACAAAGGGTGGCTCTTTATATAGGGTAGGCTGAGACATGGGTTGTCGAAATTAATAAAAACTCTAATTTATAATAAATGGCTCTGAAATGCTATCATAATTTTTTTTCAAAATTATAGCAATAATGTAAGTGTTAATTAAATTAAATTACATGCAATATTAAAAAAAATTAAGCTGTACATAATTTCAATTCTCCGATCCTTTGTTTTTGTATGTATCACTTTAGAGATGAATTCTTGACGTTTCGCTGAACTTTTTACGGTCACATTTTGTATTGTTCTAGTAAAATGCCGCGCCGTTCCGCTGCACTTTGCAATTACGTAAAAACATAGGAATAACAGTTTTAAATGAAAAGCTGCCAACCTAACCGTACAGTCGTGGTCCGGCATAAACTAAAATGTGATTAAAAAGTATAAAACTGATTTTTAAAAATTAATAAGTTATAGATTTCGGTATATACTGTCAAAATAAAATAGCTATACCGTTACCGCAATATGTCAAAAATGGCGAAACACTATTTTTTAAATTCATATCGTATCTGTATCTCGTTCTTCTATTGAGTTTAAGGTTGTACAAAATCCCAGAAGGATAGAGCTCGATCCAAAGCATTAATGAAAACTCCATAAAACATCCCCGACAAGTGGTTTGAAAAATGACAATTTCTACGCATGCGCAAAGAAGGGAATATTTAAATTGGTTAATAAATATTAAACACTTACTAGTCAACACACTAATTTAATCCTTGTAGCCTTAATTGATATGTAACCCCTAAATAAATACATAACAAAGAAAAAAATAATATATGGAGAGTTCCTTAATTCTTTTCATGAATATAGTTTGTCAGAAGATTAATGGAGCGTACCAAACTTTGCATGCAAAGTGTGCTAAGTCCAGTAGAGGAGAGTTAGACTTGTTGGAAGCAAACTGTCAAGATACCACCTTAGTTGTGTTTTAATGGTGTTTAAATGCCCGTTTTTGGCGATCCCTAGAACGGCAGGTCAAGGGTAACCACACACTATGATGACAGGATAGTAGGGTTATAACCAAAAACACAATCGAAAGGTGTCTATTCCTTCAACACAAAGAGAATATCAGAAAAGCAGCAGTGTAACAACATCAAGAATGACCTGTTCCCTTCGGCTATGCGACTAATGACATAGCACTTGGAAAAAACTCTTCCAGTTTCACAGAATTTTGCTGCAAATAGAAAAGAATGGAAAGGTAAAACACTGTTCTTTTATGCGTTGAGTAACGTTACCAGCCGGAAACTTAGCAAGGCATCGTCTGTTATATGAAATTACATCACTATAGAAGAGTTGAGAAAACTGACGGTGAACGAGCAACTGCCCAGTTAGGGGGAGGAAAAAAAAAAACACATTATAGTGCACATTGAAGTCTTAAGAGTGTAACTTTGTAAAATTAAGTCGACAATTTTAAAATTGCATTACATGTCCATACCCTCGTGAGTTTCTGAATATAGGCGCACAATTTGCTATTTTACTTTCAGAAAAGTATTTCTATTAACAATAAGGCGGTTATACTGTTTCCTCTGGAAAGACAGTCAAACAGCAACCATCGCATCGAAAGTACAAGGATAGGTCCATATGTTTCCGACCTAACCATTTTCTAGTTATGATAGAGACAAAAGCTATACTTTGCTTTTTAATGTTGTTACCCTTTATTGCAATACACTTTTCATATCTATGAATTAACATTTCAATCCCCCTCCAAAAAAACATTTAACACACATATATAAGAGAGTGCCAAAACTGTATACACACTTCAAGCAAAGAAAAAACTGTGTTAACATAACAAAACTGAATTTACAGAAACAGAAAATGATGAGCACTAATCATCTTACACTTTTACAGTTACAACATTCGCTCAAAATGCCCACCATCGGCGTCGATACACTCCTGAGTACGTTGAACTTCTGATTGAGCAACGTTTGCGAAAGTGTCCTCAGCGATTGCAGCACATGCCGTTTCAATTTCTTCCCGAAGAGCTGCCAGTGTAGCTGGTTTTGCCGCCACGGTTGGTCGTTGAGGCACGGACTCATGAGCGGAAGGTCTGGGGTTCGAATCCCGCCAGGGCCGTCCTCCGTGAGGTTATTTCCAGGTTTTCTTCAGTCCTCATAAATGGCAAATGCCGGAAAGGTACCTTAAACTTAGGCCTGGAACGTTTCCTTCCCAAAATAAAGATATCCTTTCCCAATTTATCATTTCATCTCATATAATCATCAGTGTCCACCACCTGTGGTGCCTCAACAGTAAAAACGGGCGTTAAACACTAGTCAAAAAAAGTAGTTGGTTTTCTACGGTATGCAAAATCTTCAGAGTTCCCCATAGGTAGAAGTACAACGGAGTTAGATCCGGAGAACACGGTGGAAACTCAATCGGACCTCTTCGTCCTATCCAGTGCCTTGGAAGATTGTCATCCAGATACACGCGTACATCTCGGTGGTAATGTGGTGGTGCACCATCCTGTTGCAAGTAAAATTCCTTATTTGCATAGAGTGTATAAATGGCGGGTAAGACGGATGTGCGTATCATGTTCAGGTACACTGGGCCAGTTGATAATCTTAGCTTCATTTGTTCATTGTTAATTTACCTGTCACGTAGCAACGCTATTAACAATACTCGTTCATCACTTACTGCAACTTGAAACCGATACATTTGATGTGCTCACTAGTCGATCATCAATAGTGTCACAAAGGCCGTCTATTTCGCAAATTTATTTTCTTCTAATGCTCAATGCACTTTTTGTTGCGAGTGTGGAATACTTTTAGGCACATTTATAATTATTTTTCTCTCACCATTTCTTTAAAATCTTAGCTCCTTTGCGCTTAGTATCTATTGGAATTCAACTTTCAACTGTTTGTATTCTGATACGAATGTATGATAACTTTTAGTAGATTTTGGGCTTTTATGAGTATAAAATAATACGTAATTACAGTTTGTTTCCCATTTTTACATGTAGACTTTGCACTACTTTTGTAAGTAAACGTAAACTCTAACTGTATTTATTAAATGCAGCACAAAACATACATTTGAAAACTATTGTGAACAGAAATATGTGCTCAAAGCATTTATGACCATTTTTGTTCCATTTTCTTCAGGAAAAAAATAGAAATGTTAATAAAAGTAATAGATATTTAAGAAAAATCAAGAAATTTTTTTAATTCTTTGTGATGTGAATTATACTAGAGTCAAAAGAAATAGACTTTCTTAGGAAACACTAACGCTGTAAAGAACGCCGTCTATACATGTTTATCATTCCGCGATTTGACCAAAACTCTGATGTGAAAACAACCAAATACTCCAAAATTCCTTAAATTAATACGTTTTGAACTTGAGAAATAGATTACTGCTGTTACAGTTTACAAATCATTTAGGAGAAATAGCAAATTCAAAATTATAACCGGGTGGAAACAGTTTTAATTATTTGGAAGGATGCAACACAAAAGTAATAACATCGAAAGTTTTTTAGTTTATAAAGGTCATCACTATGTCCATATAACGCTCCACGTTCAAAAACCTAACATTGAATGAGATTTATAGTGTGACCTCAAGCTTTCGTCGATACCTTGTGAACTGCGGTATTATTGCAGAGCAGGTCATGGAGTATAACCGCGAGGACGTGAGAAGGGCAGAGTTTCCCTCGCATGGGGAACACGGGGGATGCGGTCACCATAGTAACCGGCCCGCTTCTTCGGCAGTCCTGAACACTATAATTGGCTCAATCTCCCTTCGGCTCGGTGCGGCACGGTGTGATTGTGACATTAGGCAACGACATAGTACAGTTTCTAACCGCTAATTCTTGCCACATTAACAATTGCATTGGCTACACACAAAAGAGCATTATGTTGCTAATGTTTCATTTCTTTTTCTTAATTAGATACGATCAGGCAAGACCGGCTAATATTTGAGGAAAACATTGATTATCAGCTGTCAACTTTCATACTCGATTTAGTGTAGAAAATAGATTTCTGAGCATTATATACGTATGCATAGATAATATACTTAAAGTATGGCAAAATTTAGCGCCTGGGGGTTTCAAAATCAACAATATAAACTAAGCACCACTATATCTGCTGCGATTAGGCAATCTTTGGAACGCAACAAGAAAGTTTGCAACTAGCCACTCATAAGTAAAATGAAATAACAACAATATATAATTAAATTTTTCGACATTAAAAGCTACACTCTTAAAACTGTATTAACAAACGATTTTAATTATTATTTGACGATCATACTCACTGGAGGAAATGAATAAATAAACTTTCATAAAAACTGAAGAATAATAGAATCTGTTATCCGTTAGGTACTGTCAAAAACCAGTTAATGTTTTATCTGAGAAAGTCCAGTAGGTTACCCGGGGGTTAAACTAAAGCGAAAATGTAAAAATCGCTCTAGATGCCGCAATTTTTGTTTCTTTTCAACGAAACTCGATATGTGCTATTTAAATAAAACTATTAAAATAGTTTGTGAAAATTAGCGAAATCAGACTATTATTAATGAGGAGGTTTATCTGAAGTCCAAAATTAAAAAAAAAATTCACGTAAACTTGATACTTATACCATTTAAATAAAGTTTAAAAATAGTTTCTAAAATCAGAGAAATCGGGTCATTAGTAATAGGGATATACTGAAAACAGAATTTTTGTAATTGTGAGGGTGTCCATTAAAGTGGCCCGAGGGATTAATATTGCTATTATTAACAATTGGGTGTTCCCGCCGAGCAATAACCTCGTTTGTGTCATGTGAAACAGTATGGGGGAAATGTGTGCGCATGCGCATAGACGAATAATTGGACTTAACCTTACATACAACAGTCTAGTGGAAAAAGCCGAACTCCAGGGAATGCAGGACCGATATGGAGCAATGTACAAATCTTAAGCGGTGGTGTATATAACCTATGATCGCTTGTAGTGTAAGGTGTAAAATAAATGCAGATGGAGAGAACATAACGGTTTCTGAACACAGAAAAACAAGTAAATAAAATAATTATGACACGGTAAAAGCATGAACCTTTAAGTCTGAAAATTGTGTTTTTTTATGAAATGCATATGAATATCTAAAGTTAGGGTTACTTGCTTTTCACTACATTCTCTCCTATACTCTGCAATAACCTTCACAAATTCAAATTGCGGAAGAATCGCTCCGGCATAACGGACCCCCTCTCCCCCCCGGTTTCTTCTGGTCACTCACACGAATGCTGAGATACATCTTTCCTTTTCACGAATTTTCTATTCTTTAATTTTACATCATTTCATTCCGTTTATTTTCTTACAAGGTCGAAAGTGCTAGGCGAGGTAGACCGTGCTGTGTGCACTGTGGCATGGCAGTGTTTCACTGTCGCCACCCCGATGGAGACGGGGTGTTATATATTGAAACATTGTTAGGATCCATACATCAAGCTCCTGGATCCTGCCCACCCGGTGTCTCCCTCACGTCATCCTTTCCCCCTAGGCCTAAATGGCCAGCTGTTGAGTACGGCTGAAGTACCGAAACTTCCTCCTCTGTCCCTACCAATTCAGTCAAATGGGTTATGACAATCCACGGTTTTTCAAAGGACAATATCTGGTAATATGTGAACATAACGTAACAACAGTTTAATGAAAATTCAGTTAAGGATGCATGTTAAAAATAATACAAGTGTTGTGATAATGCTGTTTGTTAATTCACTGGTACTGTATCTAATGTAAACTTATATGCAGGCAGTCAAAATAGAGTATCTCTAAATCATATTTCAGAAAAATATGGCAAAGGAATCTGAACTTGAATAATAATTTATAAACATTTTATTTCATCCATTTCTTTATCTCTGTATACACTCTGGATAGTTCTACGGCTGAGTGAAGAAAGGATAACATTCCAGCTTTCTTAGTTTATATACACGAAATATATACATGAGGATAGGTCAATAAGTTTCCGGCCTAACCATTTTTAGGTATGATAAAAACAAAAACTATATTTCACTTTTCAATATAGTTACCCTTTATTGCAATACACTTCTCACATCTCTGAATTAACATTTCGATCCCCCCCCCCAAAAAAAATCGTCAGAAGTCTTGTCTGCAAAATGGGCATAAACAGCATCCATCACTTTTCACACTTAAATTTCCTTTCTCGACGGTCCTTCTTGAGTTTTGAGAAGAGGAAACAGTCAATGGGAGCTAGATATGGGCTGTAGGGTGGATGATCGAGCTCCTTGAAGCCACATTTCTTCACAGCTTCCTTTGCAACAAGAGCTGTGTACACAGACGTGTTTTCGTGAAGAAGGCGCACACCACCACTCAGTTTTCCTCGCCTTTTCTCTTTGATGGAAGCACATGCTCTGTGCATTAGGCCAGCTTAGTACTCCCCATTTACTGCGGTGTTCCTTTCCTTGAAGTCAATGAAGAGTGCCAAAAGATTGTGGTCATGATCTACTTGGATGGCTGAGTAACCTTGGCCTTTAGAGGCGGTGCTTCGCCAGGTTTACGCCAACCCATTAATTCTCTTTTGGACAAGCGATTATAGTAGAGAACCATAGTTTTATCTCCTGTAACAATGGTTTGCAGAACTGCTCTCTCGTTGCCACGGTAGAGATTCAAAAATGCCTGACAACAGATGACTCGTTGCTGCTTTTGGACTGAGGAAAGAAGTGTAGGCACCCAGCCCTCTTGCACTAACCTTATTCATGTTTAAATGTTCATGAATAATTAGAAGGACTGTTGTTTTAGAAAGGCCCAATCTTGCTGCTATTTCTGTAACTTTGAGCCGCCGGTCTTCCATATGAACGATATTTTCAGGAGTGAGCACTTCCAAGCACGCTCGTCTTCAATGCTTTCTCAACCCATTCGGAAAAGTTTGGCCCATTCTTTTACGGTAGAATATGAGGGGAATGCTTCTCCAACCGCTGTTTAATTTCATTTGGAGTAAGTGCTTCTTTTGTGAAGAACTTAATAACAGCGCGATACTCCGTTTTGAACATGTCAGAATCCTACACATAGCCTTCTTTAAGCAACTATATCTGAACAACTGAACACAGCGGAGCGGCTGCAATTATTTACTTAACAGATAAGGTATGACACCAGATATGCATTTGTGAAGGCGATAATCCTTACCGGCGAGGCCAGAAACTTTTGTACCTACCCTCGTATATACAGACAAAACTGTCAATTTTATCGAAAACAGTATCATTGAGCAATCGTAGACTTAGTTTAATGCGTTCACTCACAAAATCTCAAGGGGTACAATAGTTTTTTGATAATTAAACATGGTGAAATGTTTTTCTGTTCAATGCTTTGACAATAGATAAAAGTATTAATTATAATAGTTTTATGTTAAGAAATATCGAATTATAACGAAACGTTAAAAGTAATTATTTTACTTTCACAATGATGACTTTTTTATTCATTCATGTTATGGCCTGCTCTGTTCGCAGCAGGTTTTTCAGTATTGATTTGTATTCTTCATTCATGTAGTGGAGGAATTTGAAATATTTCCTAACTTCTTTATGTTGAGTACAAGTTTCCCATTATGCACTGTGACGTTAGATGATCTTGCTTCTTCAACCTGAACGTTACATAATCAAACCATCAATGCCTTGAGACAGCCCTTCATCTCCTTAGTATCAGTACAATGTGTTTAAATGTCATAATTTTATTATAAATGTCTTGAAATATTCTGGCCATAACTCAGTTTACTTACTGAAATTATGAGAATGAAATGTTATAATATCAGTCACTAAATTATGCAAATAATTTCTCAAAGTTTACCTTGTTCCGCTATCAGATATTGATAAACATTGCAGGTGCGAGGTAGAGATAGCCAAATTCAAGCAAATGTACGTCTAGTAATGCAACAAAGAACATAAATTAACATGTTTAAAATGTTTATATGTATTTTGTATTCGATATGTGCTGTAGTATTTTGTGTATGACTGTACACTAACACCAAGTGTATTTATATGACCAAGTGTTCTTCTGTATCGCTCCCTCGTTCTCATCAAATCCCAACATGCTGTAACTGAACGCATACAAATCCTCTTATGCCGCCCACGCCTCTTCTCCCACCTTTTTTTCCCCACTCTTCTAATTCCTAGCATCTCATGTACTTCATACGGTCTATATTGCAGAATCCTGGGCTACAGAAATGCCAGAACTACTCCCTTCCTGTGCAAAAAATAAAAAGAAGAAGAAGATGGTTGAAATAGAGCGAGGGAGGGGGCGGTTCAAGGGTTGCCAGGCAACGCACACACATGCGTCATTCCTGTGCTTGGTTTTGCTGCCATTGGAAAGGAATTATCTAACCGGCCAGTTCAGCCCCCTTTTGGGTGGTGAAGAGTATTCAAGGTAAGTACTGTCATTTTTTTTTTGTCTTTATGGTGCTAAATGTATAAATAGAAACATCCGCCAACACTAGTTACGTTTGCTAATACATTATTCTGCCTCGTAGGTAGATAGTGTCAATCTCAACATATGTGCATAAAATTATTAAGGTAGAAAACCAAGCTAATACTACGAAACAAATTATTTCGTTAATTCTATGTAAAGTGTAACATTCCGTTATATTTTACATTTCGCATTGTATAACATTGAAACAATGCGCCAGGAATCCAGTTTTATTACTAAAAATAACACTATTCAGTATTAATTTAGAAATGTAACAAATGTCCGCAATTATTATTAATAAACTAATTAAAATGCAACATTTCTTAGATTATCAGTTCCCTAATATTTAATTTTTTTAGAAAACTTATTAAATGTTTAGACACATCACTAACAAAATAACTATAATTAATAAAGATATGCATTGATATAAATATTATCTGTAATTAAAAGTCAAATTAGACCAAACTTTAAAATTATGTTCCTTTATTTTATTCTACTTTCATCTTACTAAAACAGTGAACAAGGGGAAAAAAATGTTTATATTTCTCGATTTAAGTTTTCAGCGAATTCTCTAGAATAATTTGACACATGTATAGTATTTCACAACTAGTTTCACGCACGGTGCCACGCCTTTAGAAAACTCGCTCACAAAGATATGTAGAAATTATTAAAGTATAAATACAAGCAAATTAGTTAGCTAATACTATTTTGACTGTTTTACATTTTGCATTTCAAAAACTTTAGTTTAAAATTTGCATTGTATATCATTTAAACCAAGGGTCAGTAATTTAAAGAAACCTATTAAAACAATTTGATTGTATTACTCAAAATGCAGAATAAATTCAAATATTTACACTTATGAATAATAAAAAGGGGGTTAAAAATAAATATTTAATAATTGTCGGCTTCCTAATATTTCAAATTTTCAAGAATTTTAAGAAGAAATTTGGTATAAGATTAACGAAATAAACAATAATATGAAACACATATATTGCTGTAAATATATAATTAAAAGTCAATACAGACCAAACTTCAAGAATTGTATTTTTAACATTTTGTGCTGAATGAATGTAGTGGCTATTGAGGTTGTACCCATGTAAAACTTTTTGAAGTTGTTTACAAATCTTCATCCATCCTACACACTGGGTACCGAAAAATGGTGATGAAAAAATATGTTTTTTTTTTTTGATAGATTTATTTATGGACGCTCTTTAACATCTCAGGTCATCAACGTCCCATTCAACTCAGGGCGTGAAACGGCCGACAAATTTTGCTCAGAGGCCTCTCTTTCAGGCTTGAGGTTCTTTTTCGTGCTGTAAATGTACGACACGGGACCCACGGCTTTACTTCCCTTCCGAAGGAAGCCATACTTAGGATTTTTACGCCTGAAAAAAGCCTCGATCCTGGCCGGGTTCGAACCCGCGTTTTGGGCGTAGGAGGCAAGTATGGTAACCACTACACCACCTGGACCGACTGAAAAAATATGTATGAATATACATACATAACATACATATGCTTACCTTTGGGGTGACCGCCACGGGTGGCCGAGGTCGTTAAGGCACGGACTCGTAAGCGGGAGGTCTTCGGTTCGAATCCCGCCAGGACCGTCCTCCCTGACTGGGGTTTTTTCCAGGTTTTCCTCAGTCTTCATAACTGGCAAATGCCGGGGAGGTACCTAAACTTAGGCCTGGAACGCTTCCTTCCTTAAAAGAAACAAAATCCTTTCCCAATTTATCATTTCATCTCATGTATCATCAGTGTCCACCGCCTGTGGTGCCTCAGTAGTAAAAGCGGGCGTTAAACACTACTCAAAAAAAAAAAAAAAAAAAACTCTGGGGTAAATTATTCATCGAGTTCATTAACATGCAAAATTGCACCATTAGGAAAATTTAAAATCACTCTAGCGGCCGCAATTTTTTTTCCTCAACGACATTCGGTATGTGCCATTGAAATAAAAATAGGAAAATTACAGAAATGAAACTATTAGATGGGAGGGGAGAGATTTACCTGAAACTCAAAATTTAAAAATCGCTCTAACAGCGTTTGTAACGAACAAATTATAGATTAAGAAATACATCGAATTATTTTTATGTCTGAAAAACAGTAACGATTTTGAAATTGAAATTTTTAATTCAATGGTGTCACTATATAATGTTCTACCTGCCTCAACGTTTTTGTTTTGTCTAATAAATTTGAGCATTGAGGTGTTATAATAACATTTTAAAAAATAAGTTTGCTAATCATCAAATTTGACTAATTTTGCAAATATACATATATATATTGAATAAAAGTGAAAAATAAATGGAAATTAATTTGTTTTCGAATATGAGAAAATGGTTTCCGATCTTAATATTTAAATTTCAGGACACTTTATTTTGGTTTTAATGCTAATTGAGTTTAAATATTGGATATTTATTAGGTTAATAATTAATTAGTAATGCATAATCTATCATTCTGAGGTGTACCAATACCTACATCACGTTATATTATTTTATCAGTGAACGTTAGCGTTACTTGTTTTTATTACAATAAAATTTAAATGAAATTTCAAAACCACGAAATCGTTGTCTATTATTAATCGAATGAGAACTGAAATGGATTAAACGTTCGATTGTGTATTAAAAACTGTTTCCTATCGCTTATTATATTGTGTTTATGTTATAAAGAAATAGTACTGTAAAATAACTGTCGCTTTACGTGAAAGAATTTGTGGTTTTGGGTGGATAATATAATTCATATGTTTAATGTTATAAATTGCAGTTTAAAAAGGGGGGGGGGATTGTTGATACTTTGTTGCATGTGGTAAGATTTAATTAAAAAAGTGTATATGTTTGAATGCAAGTTTTTCGTGATATGTGTGTGAGAATTGCGTTTATATGTAAGAGCGCTCTTTAATAACCTTCACAAACAGTAAATTAAATTCCTTAAATTCCTCACTACAAAGAATAGGGATGCGAAAAACAATCAACTTTGTGCTTATTTTATAGATAACGTAATATGTAACTTCTCTGCTCTAGCACCCTGTAATACATTCGCAAATTCGACTTTCTGAGGCATTCGCTTAGTTTACGCAACTCCTGCTTGATGTATTTTTATCTATATTCCCTTTTCATCTAATAACTATGTTATTTAACATTTTTAACGTCCTTTGATTTTTACGGCCATATCGACGATGAACAATTTTTAATGAACAGTGTAGCGGAAATTTTGACGACCCAGACGTCGTAGACGTTGACGTGACTAACACCACTGTAATATGCTCGGCTAGTTCAGGGTTTGATAATAGAGATGGATTTTTCAGATTGAAACTTCTGTCTGGGGTGAAAGGAGTGTGATTTTAAGTATAACAAAATCGCCACGGATAGAAATCTACGGCATTTATTAGTGTTTTGTTATTACCACACAACAATACACTTTTCTGATTACGATTTGCTTTAAGAATATTATTAGATACAGACTGAATACGAGACAGACGTGTTATAATTTATATTTCTTTCCCGAAAACTGTGCTTTTTGTCCTATTGTAACTCGTATACTATTTTCCTACATGGATATTAATTCAAACTCGCAATTCCTATCATTCACCGCAAATAATAATTTTGTAAGTTATTCCGCGGAATATTAATCGCCACTTATTTACGTAATGTTAAAATACTGCTTCTGTATACGGAGTAAGAATCACGATTTCTGCTAATGGAATTTAAAACACGATTTCTCTCGACGGAATCCAACGCATAACTAAACATTCTGAGATATAAACCGTCACTTATTACAATAGGATTGTAACAATATTATTATATTACAACGCTATATTTTCAATATACGTATACTAAGCTAATGAAGTTAATTTCTATTTAGTCGCAATAATGCTGTCTGTCTCGTGTTTCATTCTTGGTACACATTGTTAATGTTGTTACGCTTGCCATTGGTTGATTCACTTAATATTACACTTTTCTTATCTGTAGTTTTAATCTTTTCATATTCTTGGCTATGTATGTGTTCCTTTGAACCATTACAATTTTATATTATTGAGTATTGTCATAAAGGTTAACAAACAAACATTAAGATATACATTGTAATAACCCTTATCTGATACATAAAATCTATACAAATGAGCTTACAAGATTTATACGATTTAAAACGTATTGCCAACGACTATTTGTTACTTGCGTTGAAAATTAAAGCCCTTACCTAACATTAAAACATGTGTATGTGAACTTGTTAAATTTCTATGATTAAAAACATATTATCAATGAATGTTTGGAGCTTTAAATCAGAATTTGTAGCATTTATCTTAAGTAATACCATACGCAAATGGATTTTTTAAATTAACATAATTAAATAGCTATTACTATTAAATGTTTATGGTTTTATTTTGAATGAATGAATAGTGTTTAACGCCCGTTTTTGCTACAGAGGCACCACAGGCGATGGACACTGATGATACCTGAGATGAAATGATAAATTGGGAAAGGATTTATTTTTAAGGAAGGAATCGTTCCAGGCCTAAGTTTAGGGTACCTCCCCGGCATGTGCCATTTATGAGGACTGAGGTAAACCTGGAAAAAACCTCAGTCAGGAAGGACGGTCCTGGCGGTATTCGAACCCAGACCTCCCGCTCACGAGTCCGAGATTTAACGACCTCGGCCACCCGTGGCGGTGTTTTATCTTGAGCATTATATCCTCTACCATATATAAACTATTGCAAATGAACTTATTCAATTACTTTAATTAAAAAGTATCAACGAATGTTTTGCATTTATTGCTACGAAATATTAGCTTTTAAATGTGGGATGAATATATAAACAATATATAACTTTTAAATGTTTATTTTATTAAAATGTGTGTTTATTTGAATTTAATATTAGTAAAAAAGTTTGTCTAAAGCAAGATATCTGCATAAAAATAACAATGAGAAAATATAGATTCAACAAAAATTGGACTAATGAAATATTTATAAATATAACTAGGGAAATTTTATAAATTTAGTTTAGTTTAAACTAAACTAAGAAACTTTCACTGGTTTTTAAGACTGGCTTGGTCATATGCTGCCTTTAATCTTGAAGGTATTTTTCTAAAAACATACATTTTCATATCATTAATGTCAGATTTTGACAGAAAAGAATGGAAATATACTTTTGACTAAGAATAACTTTAGCCCATCACAAATAAATTGAATATCTGGACGTTATGGAGCACTCTGTAAGGATGATTCGCTTATAATAGTTTCCTTTTTTATAAATTAACGGTTTTATAAATTCTGTACTTTGAAATGTCATAAAAGTGCAGGCACGTTTAAAACACGATGTCCCAGAATTCCCATAAAAGTTTTCAAGTTATATTCTCATACAATTTTTGGCACTCATGCCATATTAGTTGAATCTTACAGGGATGAACAAACTTAGACGATGTGTCCATTACAAAACTAATATTGAATCAATGCACAGTTATGTATGTTTGTTTATTTTCATCACTATTTTATTAAATGTAATTACTACTATATGTCTGTGATTCTGAGCTGCTGAATATGGTGTTTGATGTATATGAGGAAGTAACTGTAAAATGTCCTCAGTAGCCAGGTATTGGCGGTTGTTAAATCAACCGCAACTTTTACCTTACGGCTTAATTTGGGCTGTCTATACCGCGATTCGGAAACACGTTGCATAATGATATAAGTGCACATATTTACATCATTTCTTCACTTAAACTGTTGTGTTGTGTTCTGGCGTATCTCAGCATTTCAAAATTGTGGGCTGTTAACTTTGGCTTTGCGTCATAAATCTCGGATATTAAACTGGATGAAAGAAATTACAAAATAGAAGCGCATTTTCATTAGTTCAATATGCATGTGCTCAGCGGAGTTTATTGTCCCGCTATCTGCAGCTCTTGATGAATAATAAATTTCGCTCTAAACGTAAGGGATTAGACAACATAAACAAGCCTCTCTGTTGACGTCTGAAGAAGCCATTTTTTTTCCGTCAAATATGTACAAAATTAAGTTTACTTTACTACTTAAAAGGAGTTATTTTGTTGGACAGCTTTTGTTAATAAAACTGTAGAGCAATTTTGTAAACAAAACTTTCAAGTCATAAATACATGATCATTAAATAAATGCTGTATAATATCGTACCAACAAGGAGAACTAATATAAACTAATGTAGAGTTTAATAATATCACAAATCCGCTTACAGGCATTATTTATCAAAAAAAAAAAGACATTGTTATGTTGGTGCGTATGTTCTATTGTATCTGAGTTGAAAGGAAAGATTTCAGGCGGTCTCATCCCAGGCTTTGAACATACTTGTGTTTTACAGAGAACAAATTAAGGAGGCTGGAAGATTTATGACAATGACAGTACCTTCAGCCTGCCGTAGCTTTCATATATGTACAGTTGAAAAAAAGTAGTGCGGAAGAATATTCTGTTTCAGGGAAAATGTAAGATCTTCCCTGCCTATAAAGATGTTCTTTGAAAAGAGATGTAAGCTACAATTGAACCCCTCCTTATGCCATTTTTTGAACAAATTAAAGGAAAATTTTAATGACTTTCAGCGTGATGATAAAATATATTCTAACATATATGCCGCTGTTTTAAAAATTGTTTAGCCCTTGATACAGAAATAGCGATATTCTCCCCTACCTCATTTATCCTCTTTTAGTGTCGCTATTAATAATAACGTAACAAACTGGCACTAACAGTAAAGGATAAATATGTTTCATCACTAGAGACCTGATCAAAAAAGATCGAAAAGAGCAGGTAAAAGGTCCTTAAAATAAATGCAGTAAAACAGGCATTAAATATCTGAACTGACATAAATAGAATTAAACGCAATGATCAATGTCTTAGCCTTCTTTATGCAACTATATCTGAACATCTGAACACAGCGGAGCAGAAGTTATAGCTGCAATTGTTTACTTAATAGATAAGGTATGACACCAGATAAGGCTTTTGTGAAGGCGACAATCCTTATCGGCGAGGCCGGAAACTTATGAACCTACCCTCGTATGTGATTCTTGTATGACCTTAACCCCCTCAGTACTATTATGAGGAGTTGAACAGGCAATTTTTACGCCATAATTCGCTGTTGGCATGCAACTAGGCCACCGTATGGGAGCACCTCCACAGAGCGGTCACGGAAGACGAGAGAGACCTAGTCGTCACCTACTTGCAACCGTTGCCACCATCAGAGAAGAGCAGGTGTGCCGGGCTTCCCAGGAAACGTTGAGGGGTACTAGACCAGCTATCCATTGCCGAACGCATCATTCAATATGTAAATTTGTAAATAAATAACTATTAAGTCACTTTCGTTCATTTCATTGGTTTTTGCAACGTACCCCATTGACCGGATAGATTCTTTGAAATATCTCAGTCACTATGACTCATGGAATGTTACTTCCTACACCCTATACTCTACCCCACAGTGCTGTCGTGAAGGGTATTTGTGTATACCACTTGAAAATCATTCATAATCATCATATTTAATTTCAAAACGAACCATGTCTACGTCCGTGAGTTATTTCCACTAAAGTCTGTGCCTGATTGATCAATGATGCGCACCTTACTAGAGGCTGCATCGTCATCGTCCAGGCAGTGGTGACGACGTACTTTAGGTTCAGGAAAAAGTGAACTTCAAAGTTTAGGAAGACTAAGAGAAGGATAACTTTGTGCCAAATTGAAAAAACACTTGAAGGTTATATGGTGGAATAAAAATAAAACATGCTTAGTTCGTATAACAGTGTGTAAAGAGTGATATAAATTTCTTGGATAATTGAAATGTGATTTAAATTATTTTAGAACTTCCATCTTTTACTAGAGTGGCTTAAGATTTGAACTATACAGTTTCATGTATCAAATAAGCAATGTCTACTGTATGTTCATTTTAATAGTCCGGACCAAACAGCCCCGGGGAATCAAGACATGTGGTGACATAGGGTTTTGCTTAGATATCACGTCATCGGAATTCCAGATCGGATCCGCTGCTTTTTGGACC
This sequence comes from Metallyticus violacea, assembly GCA_030762175.1. Taxonomy (NCBI): domain Eukaryota; kingdom Metazoa; phylum Arthropoda; class Insecta; order Mantodea; family Metallyticidae; genus Metallyticus; species Metallyticus violacea. The sequence continues at coordinate 6,030,609 of CM060841.1, forward strand.
AGAATAAGCCATATTATGAAATATTTGCTTTTGAAAAAATGTCTCAAAGAACCAGGAATCAAACACAGAAACCTCTGGATTGGCATGTTTAACGATAGGCCACTTCTATATCTATCCTTAGAAATAATCACGTTTTCAGATCACAGAGCAACAAATTTTTTCGTGTTGATTATTTGACTGCAAAAGGGGGGAGGGGAAACAGTTGTCCACTCTGCCTGCAAGCAAATATCCTGAATTTTCCGGACATACAACGTGTTAATTTTGTCTCGTATAAAGTGAACGAATCTAAACAGCAGCCGTTTCCAAGTTGGCGAAAACTTGCAACGCAGTAGCTACAGGCTGTCTATCTAGAAGGTAATTCCTGCCACCGATTTACTGGCTATAAGGCGAGATATCGACAAGTACATCGATTCCACACAAGGGTCCAGAGTATATGCCCACATGTTTGATGACCTTACTACAGCAGTACCATTATATGCACTTGCTGCCCGGTAAAAGGCTTGGTCAGAACCGGATGTTTTTCCTTGCCGGATTAAGTTGCGACGCCAGGCTGAACGACGTCATGGACGGCGGTTACCCGCTCCTCTACCCTCTCCCCTGATAGGCAGGCGTCGGTGCCCATACTGTCAGAGCGGGTCGCGTCGGGGAGAGACTTGATTGTGACGTGAGTAGATCCCGATTAATCCTGGGACATCGCCACGGGGTTCACGTCATCACTCTCCGGTCAAGCTATCAGCAAGCTCTGTAGACCAGGTCCCCTACAATGGCCAAAGCAAATCCCCTAGGATATACTCTTAATGCTTCCCTGCATTAAAACAATGCACGACGAGCTATTGTGCAAGTAACGGTGCTTAAGGAACTAAAGCAGCATTTTCTTCGGCAATAGAAGCACACGAAATGAAAACTCTTTACGTTTATGTAAAACTAACATGATAGTCTCAATGCTTAATATTTACGTCTGCAGATAATAATGTACATTATACTAAATTTCATCTCTTTAAGCAGATCCTTGAAACAGAATTATAAATATTCTAGGAATGCATTTTGATTGAAAGCTTTTGTTTTGAAAATATCAGTAAATATCAATTTTAAAAAAGTGCAACTGGACCTGGCTATAATTCCAAGTTGTATAAGATAATTATAATATTAACCATATCCGTTTTTCTTAAGGTGAAACTCACTTTTGAAATTCAACAAAATGCGTTTTTGAAACCATAAAAGCTTGTAATATTTTTAATGAATTTATTTCTCATACATCAACATATAAAATATGTATAACAAAGTGAATATAAAAATAATTAATATTAAAATATGACAAATAGAATAAGTGCATTCGGTAATTCCAGAAGGCACTAACTCCAATCAAAATTTAATAAACAAATATGTAATTAGTAAATTCTTTATAGTTTATATATTACTATTCAATTCAAATATTCCATTTGATAGCTCAGCCCTCTAGTCCAAGGTTCATCAGCACCTACCTACTGGAACATCCAAGAAACAAGGCACTGATAAAATATACACAAACAGCTAGGCGTAATATGTGGTTGAACAAATCTTACGAAGAGTTTACAATTAAGGGGAGTATGAAAGGCCCATCCTTGTAATATTAAATTTACCAATTTCAGTTCCCATTTTCTCAAGTACTATTAAAGCTAATGAAATGAAATTTTTACAGCATGCAGATGCACATAAATAAAATTTACTGATCTATTTTCACTACTGTACCATAACTCAATTGGTTACTTTTTTCTATGTTTTTCCCAACATTTTATCTTTTTACGTTGTCACATTTGGCCCTAGTTCTACCATGATGATCCACATCATCACAATATCATGAATGAGTGGTGAAAGATTCAAAGTGGTAGCTTACACAGGTCCTAAAAATGGTAAACTTATGCAAAAAATTGCAATGGTATCCGAAAAAAATGTTTACACAAATACTCACTTTTTGAGGGAAACATGAGCTAAAATTCTCTTAAGTGTAAAACAACAATGTCGTGAGAACAAATGCTGCATTTATGAAATGCAACTTTTTCTATCGTTCTGGACAAATGACAGCTGCCTAGAGCAAACGCATCCTTCTTGTTCTTCTTGTTCTTGTTCTTGTTCTTTTTTTTTTTTTTTTTTTTTTTTTTTGATTAGTGTTTAACGCCCGTTTTTACTGCTGAGGCACCACAGGTGGTGCCTGATACACTGATGATACATCAGATGAAATGATATATTGGGAAAGGATGTATATTTTAAGGAAGAAAGCGTTCCAGGTCTAAGTTTAGGGTACCTCCCCGGCATTTGCCATTTATGAGGACTGAGGAAAACCTGGAAAAAAACCTCAGCCAGGCAGGATAGTCCTGGCGGAATTCGAACCCCGGACCTCCCGCTCGAGTCCGTGCCTTAACGACCTCGGCCACCCGTGGCGGTGAAATGCATCCTGAGACATAATGTAACGAGTGTATGTTATGCAATACGTGCATTAGTAATGTTTAAGTCAATTAAAACTTTAAAACTAGTTTATTAAGCTTATTCAACTCATTTGTGAAGAACAGTCTAATACGAGTTGGGGTAAACTCAATTAAAATTGAACGTGTCTTCCTATTACAGAAAAAAGCCATATGAATAAATGCTGGTACACATAGCAGACATTGTTGTTGCTTTGATTTATTTATGAACACTCTTTAACATCTCAGTTCATCAGCGTCCCATTCTATTCAGGACGTGAAACGACCGACAAATTTTGCTCAGAGGCCTCTTCTTTCAGGCTTGATGTTCTTTTTCGTGCCGTAAATGTACGACACGGGACCCATGGCTTTACTTCCCTTCCGAAGGAAGCCAAACTTAGGGTATGATTAAGTGACTGGTCTGTTTTTGTTGTTTGGTTGAGTCGTTCCAGGTGCTCTTTTTCAATTTTATTATAACTATTTATGTGAATGTAGACAATTTTAATGAAAATGTGGAATGTATGCTACTGTGGTAATTGTATATGACAAGTTCTATGTTCATTGATCCCTGTGAGTGCTCCAGGAACTAAACTAAACGAAACTAAACAAGTGCTCGCGAATTTAAGGAGAGAGGGAGAGAAAGGAGAATAGAGAGAGAGCGGACTGTTACAGTGACATGATTAAAACATTATTAAAAATAGTTATAAGCTAAGAACATTATGAAAATCATATTAAATGGACAGGAAATTCTAAATATTAAAATGGTACATAAAACAAAAATATGTTACAACCATCTCTTCCCTTTAATATTTTCCTTAAATATCGTACTCAACATGAAATAAAAAAGAAATGCAAAGAAAAACAAAGATATAAAAATCTGCTTTCTAATAGCCCCCTTTCAGCTTTTCTATAAGCAGTTGCGAGCATTTGGTATTCATTCTTGTTTAAATCTTCACGTTTAACCCAGGGCAAGAAAATGAGAAATTGCTTTAAAGATGTTCTAGAAAATTTTAGGAGTATTAAAAATTCTTATGTAACTTAACGCGGTCGACTTCGCTGCCTTTTTTTTTTTTTTTTTTTTTTTTCATTTTCTCGGCACTAAAGCCTTAATCTGGTAAACTTCCCAGAAATTCAGTATCTTCTAACTGCGTTTTTTTTTTTTTTTTTTTTTTTTTTGATCAGACAAAAAGCAAGAGCTAAGGGAAGAAAAGGAACATCTCCTTTAATTAACACCGCGCCCTTCTAGGAGGGGTCAATAGCAGGCTGCTCTGCGTCATATTTTATTAACAGGGCACACGTCTCCAACAGGCTTGTTAGAACAGCTTCCTTCACACATGCGCAGTAGCCAGGTATGCTGCAGATATAAGAAACAATGTGCACCTTGCCAGTAATCACAACTATATTACAACTACCGGATAGCATTAAACGAAATGTTCATACCTTCCTTTGACCGTAAAACGGCGTCTTATTTCATAAACTACATTTTGGAGTTTAATGTTAAAAAAAATGAAGAAAGGAAATAATAATAGCATTCTATAATTAATTAAAAAGTATTACAGTACAACTATGTATAGAATTGCACGAATATGGCTACTCTATGGAATATTATAAACCAAAGTTTGATTCAAAACAAAAGAGAGTAATGTTTACATAAGTCGAATTATTAATAAAACCTCAGCTATGAAAATAATACAATAGTTTGCCCATCTTTTAACTAAACATAATTATTTTAATAACAATTTTTCCTGTAGTGTTTTAAAATTTGCTTGTATTTGCTGCTGTTATTTGTAGGTGAGTTTTGTGGAGTATTTTGACCTAGAGAAATGAGAGAAAGCGCTAGAAGCAGCCTCTGGCCCATAAGAGCTGTTATGTGCATGCACCACCAGAAACGTCACCTCTCGTCACAAGCGTTCCCCGGAAAGCATCCAGTTTTATAAGACTGGTTGTTATTGCGTTACAAAGTTAAATGCTATGTTTTAAAAGATATCTCCTTTATTCTTATAAATTGCTGAATGAAGTTTCGTCCAACTGCAAGTATTAATTTAAGTCCAATTGTGTTTTCAAAACAAAGGAAAAGTGCAAAGTTTTCTGTAAAGATAGCCTTTATCCTATATATTCCAAAAGTAAATCATAGCGTCACTGATAAGTTTGTTGAAGAAAATCAGGAGAGCGATTTTTTTTTATTAATGAGTGCGTTTCTACGATGTTTTTATTAAACTCGCCCCCCTCATTCTTCCCCTCCCTCCCTCTTCCCCCTCTCTCTCTGTTGCATCTGTTCAGCTGTGCACATATGAGAGTTAGTTCTGTTAATTTACATTCAGCAGTAACAGCTGTAAAATTATACGACCCGGGTTTATGCTGCTATCATGTCAGAATATGTTAAATCGAAGCTGGGATGTAAATTTACCTTTTCTAACTTTAACAGAACTTTCCTTTGTAGCCATTGATAAGTCTTTCACTCAGCTCTAGAAATCGCATTTTTAAAAAAGCTCTCTTCCAATACACTAGCAACTAAGAGAACAAGACAAATCAACAAATAAAATCGAAAGTAGATGAAGCAATTCTTGTATTTCTACGTTAACATCCGTAGATATAACGTAATTTATGAGATCCTGTGCTTCATTCAGTCGAAAAGATATATTCCGGGATCACCTTTAAATTTGCAAATTAAAATTTTCAACATTTGTAAAAATTAACATATTATTTGGATTATATGTAACATTTTTTTAAAATAATGGTAAAGATTTTAATGATTTACTTTGAGATTTGTTTCTCATAATTTGCTTCTCATAAGGCATTTTCTTAAAATATTGGTGCCTAGCTTTAATTTAAATTTTTTCCACTGCTCAGTGTAGTCCTTTATTTAATTTTGAAAAAAAAAAATAGTTTCGCTTCGATAAAGGAACGCACTAAACGAACAAACATTAGGTAAGCCATATTACCTACAGACAACTTACCTTCACTCTGGACTGAACGGTATAGGGCTCGATCTCTGTTCATGTCTAAATCGGCCCAGGTTCATTGGTCCTGCTATTTAATTGAGTTTCTGGAGAATTCTGCTGCATAAACCTCAATACAGTCTGTTTGGTTTTAGTCGAAACATGACCATTTTGCTATTATCTGAGCTGTCTAGGAGGAGGGTGTGCTAATGACGGTCAAAGGGACTGAGAAGCTGTCACAGACATTCTACACTACATAGTCTCTCAGTGACAATTGTACTTGTAATTCGTGTTGTGACCAGTTACACCTTATGATAGTGAAATATGTGATGTGTTTAGCCATGCTTATTTCGCTGGCGTTCGTATTGTTGCAAGCGAGTGTTGAGAAACGAGGAAAACATGTTCAATCAGATGCAAGAGAAACTGTGTGTAAGATGCACACGTTCTTGAGATTAGGCATTTAAGAATTGACTACTGCCGTGCGCAATATAGTGCTGTCTTTGCACTTTACATATTTCAACTAAAAGCAACTGCACTGTATGGGTTTAGAGGTGACTGGGGCTGGCCAGTGCTACATTCCTCTTACTGTACTCTCAAAGTATGTTTAATGCCTTACCATTTCTCGTCCTAGGAGCTATCAAACCCATTCAGGGAGCATTCATAGCCTATCCCGATCAGATAACTGGAGAAGTGAAAATAAACTTTTCCTTCTTGAGTATTTTTTCTAAAATTAATACACTTTATTCTTACAGTCAACATTTAAAACGAAAATGTTTCAAAATATTGTACCTCAAGTATGTGATTCCTTCCAAATAGACGCTAGGGCGCCTATCGAACATGAGTTCTTAAGTAAACTATTACAGTAATTAACAGTTGTCATTCAGAGCAAAATGAACGTTTCTTTTGTCTTGTATTTGAATTTCACAGTGCGATGTCATTACTAGTAACTTGAGAAGAAGCATTTAACTGATATATTCAGGGGTTTCCACAGATTTCTCAAACATATTTCAACAGTTGTGTTGCTATCAGCTCTTAGTTCAGCATCTGATTTCTTTGCTGCTTGTTCTCTCGGCGTATGAGAGACGAAACCTTGGTGATTCAGAAATATTTCTATGATCGTAAATCTTGTGACTTTATTTTATTCTTTCTGTACGGGTAAATGAACAAGATAAGTTGTCACTCATCTTCTGCTTTGGACTCCTCTCTAAGAGAGGTTGCTGTACCAAGAATTTAGCCACGCTTATTTTCCTACAGAGGGCAGAGTGAGAGGTGGTCGGTTTATTGCCTTCTTCGCCATCTAATACTAAGGTATTACTTGGACGTGAAATGGTCGACAGTATTTTCCATGTACCTCTTTTTAAGGCACAGAATTGTCTAACGTAATGTAAACCTACGACGCGCAATCCACGGTTTTAAAGTCCCTCCCAGAGGACTTGTGCTTTGGATTTTTACGTCCTGAAAAACGCATCGACAATCAGGTTATTCAACATTAACTTTCTGTTCCAAACCAATCACGATTATAACATGAACTGAGTTCACAGACTGTGGGAATGAAAGTGTCCAGTGGCACATTTGATCCCACATTTAAATCACCACTTCTGTACTTCCAATTGCCAGTGTCCAAGGCATTGAGCTATGGTGTTTGGCGCAACTCTTGGCCGATTTTCGGTTCATGTGTTTTTTCCCATCACGAAAATCTGTGACATGAAGTTGGCATCATATTGCGTGAATTTTCAAATTACTCCCCGTCTTAAAAGGTCTGCTGAAAACTTACTTTCTGCTTTTTTTTTCTCCTCCATACAATAAGTGTGATTTTATTACATTCGTTGTGTATGTTTATGTGGTCTTCCTCTACCCGCGAGAGGATGCTTGTTTCCATTTCATAGCCTCATCAATTGCAGCAGCGATCAAGTTGGAAGTGTCTTTCTGAGAGAACCCTTCTCCCTATCCGATAAGTTAGGGTGAATTTTTTTTTTTTATTGGTTTTATTTATGGACGCTCTTCAACATCTCAGGTCATCAGATCCCATTCAAATCAGGGCACGAAACGGCTCACAAGGGACATTTTTTCAGACTTGAGGTTCTTTATCTTCCCTTCCGAAGAAAGCCATGTTTGGATTTTTGCTTTCGAAAAAAATCCATCGTCCCTGCCGGGATTGGACCCGCGATCTTGGGTTTAGAAGGCAAGTATGGTTACCACTACACCACCAGCACAGACAGTTGGAATGGAAATAGATACACCTACGTAAGGTATTGTTAACTTCGGAGGTAGAATCAGCTTGCTCTGTTTGAATTGCTAGTTCTTCTTTTCTCGTAGGCTGATTTCTTACATATAAAGTCAAATAAAAAATCACCTCGAAAGTCGCTTACACGTGTTCAACGATACATCTTCACACTAAGTCAATTTCCGCCTAATCAAACCCACCGGTTTGCTTCATATATTTCAGCATCCACATTTAAAAAGTTGTCAGAAATAAAACAGAAGTAACAACGAAGAATAAAGATTGCAAATTCAATTGTTGGAATCTTGATCAGGACGAGACCTTGACGCAACTGTTAAAGAGCGTCCGTAAATAAACCAAAATCCTTGACGCAAAATGATCAAACTTCCTTGTGTTATTATTATGTTGAGCCTTAGGCACTAAAATATTTTCCACCTTGATGACCCAGTCCCCACATTTACACGCCAGTCAGAATACTTTCAGCTAGGTATTGTGTGCAGACAGAAAGTACTATCCCCCTTCCCATATTAAACAATTCAACGCTATTAACTGCAGGTATCTTTCTCTTCGTGTTTAAAGATTTACCGCTTAAATTACCTCCTCGCTTCTACAACTGCATTAACAATCCAATCAGTGCTTCGAAATTAAAGATGCAGCTCCGAATTTCGAAGGGACAAATCTCCAATATCAAACTTCGAGCATTACGCTCCTGTAAAACTAAAACTCGTGGGAATAATGCAGCTCTACACCACAAATCTTCCGATCTGAAATGGCGAGAAGCGGCGTGGCGACGAAATGCGCTGCGTTCTTTCTCTACCCCTTCCTTCCCCTCCCCCTCCAATGAACTCCGACGTTCATCTCTTCCCTGAACATCTCTTCCCAGAAGCGCGCATTCCTCGGGTCACGGGAAGGAATCCATTGCTCTAGATTCCAGGGACAAGGGAGAAGGATGGAACCGCGGTGACCCCCAGGAATGAGCCGAGGGCTTGCAGGGACTTGGCGCAACGCCAGCTGCAGACAGTGCCACCTGCAGCCGCTATAATTCGATTATTACTTCTTGACTAAATTATGCTCATGCGCAGAGTACAAACTTTAGAGTGAGTTCAAACAAACCAATTGTGGAGGTTTATCACAGCATTTCTAAATACCATTTTGGTTCATTTCGCTTTATTTTTGAGCGCAGTTCATTCGACTGTAATAACAAAGTCATTACTTCAGCCTTCTTGCATGTGTGTTAATTACCTCAGAAATACAAGCATAATGTTCCAAGGTTCCAAGTCTAATAAAATTTCTGCACTTAAAACTTTTGAAGTCAAAAACAGATATTTCAGAAATATCTTCTGGCATTCTAAACGTACACAGTGAACAAAAACACTTTGCAAAGTGCTTGTGCCTTCCTAAATAAGCCTGTTTTTCAAATTTATTTTTATCTGTACACTTATATAGTTCAAAATATTTCTGTTAAAAAAAAAAAAAACATTTCCACCGTTTGTTTATATGGCCGATAAAAATGAATTGGAATGAAATTATCAAAACGCATTAAAATTTATTGTAATTATCACATTTTCTAAAACTAAAGCCAACAGTCTCGTGCACCGCTCCAAATCGGCAGTATCAAGACCTTCATCAGCTTTTCTGCATCTGGCTCCATCCAAAGTAATCCGGACTTTATAGTGGCCAGAAATGTGGGGTCTGAAACTCAGGCAGTTGACTTGAAGGCCAAGTACAATTTTGTCTTTCACTTCTGCATCTCTCTGATGTCTTTTGTTAAACAATTTTGTATGTCACTGTACTCCTGCAAGAGATAAACATTTCTGAACAGAATAAAGATGATCGCATTCGAACAAATGTCTGATGAACTTAGTAAAATATAAACAAAAAGAGCCTTTATAAAATAATGACTATCTCTCGGATTCTATTTTTTAAGAAGCTGTTGTCACAATAAGACGACTTGCGGGTTGCCGGCATGCTGATCTCATGCCCCCCCTGCAATACTGCCCTCTGTCAATGAAGTCGTAGATGAAGCCAGAGATCGCCGCGACAAGACACCCGGGTTGTAGCGCCAAATGAGAAGAAGAGAAGAAGAAGAAGAAGAAGAAGAAGAAGAAGAAGAAGAAGAAGACTGTCATTATAAGCAAAGCTTAAGAAAAGGTTAACTATATTAGAAGATAGCTTTGAATATTTTTTATTGCTTTTATTTTCTTTTTCTCTTTATTATTTAATTTGGTTAATTCGATGATAGTTAATCTAAGAGATTTATTTTTAAAAGAAGACATGGAATTTGAAACCAAAAAAAAAAATATGTCCCACTAAGATAAACCCAAAGTTATGTAGTAAAGAATCTAATTTAATTTGAGAAATCGTGTGATAACAAACTCACTTTTAATTTTTGAAAACCATTTTCATTTGTACAATATTTTTACGACTTTACAGTAGATTTTTTGGACAGCCACATTAAATCCATTAAGTTATGTACTAAAGTGTGTGCAATTTTAAAAGTAGGTTACTTATAACTAATAGGAAATAGTGTAAGGTTTCTAATTCTCGGTATTTTATCTTACATAGAGGCTAGAACATGCTCTATGGAGACGCGTGCTGTATCTGCATACTGTGAGACCTTCTCTTGGAGCGCAATATTCAAATGTGCTTTTGTTTCAACCCGCACCCGCCCATCCTCCTCCTTCAAAGTCGAGCAAATGCCAGCCAGCTTCCCGGACTGGTGCTATTGAATCGAATACACCCCAGAAGCCGTCAAGTTGGGAGATGTGAGAAGGCAGCTGTCTTGAACGTTTGTCTGTCAGTCCCAGATCCTTCCCTAACCGAACGCCTTGCATTGTGCCGCTATACGGCCTTTCGTAGCTTTAGCGAAAGATAAGGAGGAGGGGGGTGACCGGAAAGGGCGCGGAGGTTCTCGTGGGAGGGTAGATAGCCAGCAGGACTTGGAGGACAAAGTGGAAGCGGGTCGCTCTTATCTTGTCCCAACAGCCTCACAGTAGGAGTTACCCTTTACAGAGCGTCCGATGTAAGGATTAGTCTTGCACCGTAAAATTCACTCCAGCCTTCAGTGACCAGCAGGGTAATGCACCCTATTTGCTGCTTTACAGCATTTTATTAGTTTCCCTGAGGTATATGGAACACTTCACAACTCAATGAGTTATAAATCATCAGCTTCTTTCTATTTGATACTGTTACAGATAAAGGTGTAACACGTTTTAATTATCGACGATTTTTAATGAATGAATGAATTATTTCTTCCAATTCCCAATTTACTTGCAGATATATTTTTAACATATAAATAGAGTCAGTTTTAACAAACAAGTAAATATGTTAAAACCAAAGTAAACAATTTACATTTCTACATTTACTTACTATTATTAAAACCTTAAATAAAGTTTCATACCTTCCTTACACAATGTAATGGGGATGTTTATTCACTCTTAAACAATGACACCTTATGTGCTGACTAGCAGCATAATATTTCTTTCCAAACTATTGATAATAACTGGTTTTCCTTGTAACTTAAATTGTAAAATATCATTATTTATCCTGACAAGTGTTAAAGCAATGGGGTCCTTCTCTTCCACTATACCTGGCGAAAAACCAGCAAAAAAGCAGCAATAATACATACAGAGGCTGCCAAAACATGTATTTACACCTCAAGCAAAGAAAAAACTGTGTTAACATAACAAAACTGAATTCACACAAACAGAAAATGATGAGCACTAATTATCTTAGACTTTTACAGTCACAACAGTTGCTCAAAATGTCCACCATCGGCGTCGACACACTTCTGAGTACGTTGAACTACTGATTGAGCAACGTTTGCGAAAGTGTCCTCAGCGATTGCAACACATGCCGTTTCAATTACTTCCCGAAGTGCTGCCAATGTACCTGATTTTCTACGGTATACGGTACCATGAGTCTCAAATTTGTCTCAATGCGTGCAATTGTTACTCACGCTGGCGGTTCTGTTCTGTACACACGTCTCGATTGCCTTTGAACTTCAACAACATTCTCGGTTTTCCAATACCACTTCAAAATTGCTTTCCGCTGTTCAAACGATAATCTTGGCTTTATTTTGTTGTAGCAACGCTAGCATAACGTAATGTGAGTCACATCTGTTTATAGAACATCGTACTACACAGTACTGTTGTTTTTCGGTCCAACTTTGAAATATATTAAATATATTTCTACTGTGAAAGTGTGTATACATTTTTGGCACCATCGGTATTTATATAAAATATACATAAAGCCACATCTTTTAATATAATTAGAAAGTTGATAAAGGCAGTGTCACAACCATTTGTTCTTCAATAATGTTTTAACATAAAAAGGGTATCTGCATTCTTCTGGTGTTAATAAACAGTAATGAAGCACAGTGAATAATTATAAAACGTATTTTTTTCAAGTAATATAATTACTTAATATATAAAAGTAAGAAAATAACAACAAAATGTTTCATTTCTGTATTTTTAAATAGCGTTCAAGGAAATTCGTTGCTGATATAACGGACAAAATGCAATTATTTGGTATATTAGGTAAATATAAGTGCATTTGATAACGTGGTTGGTTCTAGTGGTGTAGTGGTAACTATACTAGTAGTAGACCCAAGGTCACGGATTCCACTTTGACCATAGTCGATAGATTTTTAGGCAGTAAAAATCTTAAATAGGGTGTCCTTCGGAAGAGAGATAACTCCGTAGAGACGTATGAGCAACATTTATGGGACATTTCACTCCCTGAATAGACTGGGCGTCCAAAGACTGTAAAAAGCGTCCTTAAATATACTAAACATAACTAACTAATATGAATTTTCTACCTTGAAAGTAATAATTGAGAACCTTACTTATATTACATTTTATATCTAAAAAAGTTAGAGGATATTAAATGAATTTGGTGATAAAATAGATGTATTGTTTAATATCTGCAACACTTTAGTACTTGAAAAGCTAAATATCACATAAGAGAAACAATAGTTGGGGTAAGCCGAACTTTAATTATAAAATAACGAATTATAGAACAAATTTACAGTGAATGGATGATACCAAAACCATTAAACAGATCTGGCCTTAAAAGAGGAATTAGGGATAATCAGGAAAACGTGGATAGATTAGCGTTAACAAACCGAAACGAAACTTTTGTTTAGGTAAATGATGACAATGACGAAGACAAATGCTAAATACAAAAATAGTCTCTATTTGCTTCTCTACCTATAAGGATATAATTTGAAGGTTAGGTATTGCAACCTTGAATAGTAAAGTTCGCCCCATCCTCCTTTTTCAATCGTTCGACAGCTCATATTAAAGGCAGAGCCCAAAGAGGTGAAAAAGTAAATGCACATGAGTTAAAACCACGGAAAGAATTAATGTGTTTCTTCAGAAAATTAAACGAAATTTGTTAAAAATTTTGACATGGGTTAAAAACGTAAACAACTTTTTTTTACACTGTCCTAGAAATGCAACATGCCTAAATTTTATCTGCTTACATGACAGGATATTACCAGCACACAGCGTGGACTACGGTTTAAAATGATGATAAAATCAGAAAATCTGCACCCTGTTGTTAAAGCATACTTTAATTGATGTATATAAAAGCATTTCACACAGCACTTTCACAAAATCGGCTTAATGTGGCTTATGTTTATTACACCAAGCCCCTCGATTATAAAAAAAAGCTCTACCTACTGCCGTTCTGAATATTGGCAGCATATCCTCGCGCACTGTCATCCGTCATTTTCATTATTTGACGTTGTTCTTTATTTAAATTGTTGTGGTTTACATAGCTCAACCAACAGGTTACTTTAACAGGTGTTATTGTTAAAAAAAAAAAGTCACACTTGTAACTATGAAACATGTGCTCCAGATGACAGAATTTTGTGACCGAGACATGGCGGTTAATAGTAGCTTGCTGTCAACTTTCATGAAGTTCGTCTATTGTTTATAGACTCTGGTTCATTTGTTTACTATTATCAAATGCTTTGCTCTTGATGTTCGCTAATGAAATACAAAAGAAAGCCATTATGTGCATTCTACCGATAATATTTTAACTTTCTGATGTCAATACCTTGGTGTTTGGTGTTAAAAACTTAACAATGCCCGTTTCAGTTATGTGACGTCATCATAAACTTGACCCTACATTTTAATCTTAGCGAATTTCAGCCCGATATCGCAGTGAAATTGTCGTTAAGTTTTATCACATCCCTTTTATTATACGAGGTGCATTTGTCTTATGGTCAAGGTAGTCAACTTTATACCCTGACTATATAATTCTTGAGCACGTATTACTGCCCACTTTTCTGTGTTTTCAGTAATAGTGCCCGTAACTAAACTTAATGTTCATTCATTCAAGCGCAATTGTTTTTGCCAACAGCCTGAAATCATTTTGTAAATTGTGTAACAATATCTGCCTAAGCAATCATAAATTTTAATAAATAAGTTGTTCAGAATGGTAAAATGTTATCTCTCTTTTGTTTTTTCTCGGTTGGTGTTTGTAAATCGAATTATAATAATCGACTTTCCTCTATTAGTCTCACGGTTTCTGAATAGTAAGTATAACATTTTATTGTTAAAATTAAAACTGCGCTGGAATTTCTAATATATATTACTTTAATTCTTATTCTACTCATGAAATAGAATTCGCATTTGGCTCTTCTCTATTGGCATTACTGATAATCGACATTCGTCTGTTACAAGATGGCTTGAAAAGTTAAGTATCCATAATGCAAATATACAGTTATTACAATTTTGTAAGTTAAGCTTAGGGAAATTATATTTAAATTCTTATTTAATCCGGGAAATGATCCTAATATCTCTACGATCTGATATTTTCACGAACGGAAAAGGTGAATTTACCAGTAATCGCAGATTCTCTTGTGATATTATTTATGATAAATTTATAAAATTAAAGCATTAATGAAGATATATTTTGGTTGCAAATTCAATAAATAAATAAATAAAATATATAAATAAATCTTCTTTCATTTTTTAAAAAACATCATTTTCAAAACCTCAGAGTTCATATTCTGACGTTTGTTTCAGGACTGAGAAAGGGCACTAGAAATTAACATTATTTCAGCGCTATGTTTTAAATCTTTCTTATATTATTCATTAATACGATAACCAAAGTGAAACAACACTGGGGGGTACGGGGAAATCTCCCGCTGAGACCATCCTCCCTGGTAAAAGCAAAACTGACTTCCTCTCTCATAAAGAAAAAACACAACGAACAATTTCAGAAAAATGATATTGGTTTAGGTCAAAGGTTTGTTTCTTGTATAGCCCATTGTAGATACGCAACTTCTTTTATATAACTTTTGTTCATAAGTTATGATTAGATACCGAATGCTCAAACATTATAAAAGACAGTAAAAGTTAGACAGGCACTTAAAATTAGTAGTGCAGAAAACTAAAACGATACTACACATCATTGTTTGTAAATAAAATGAATTTATATCCAATGATGATTACCTCTAGAAAAAAAGGACTGTTTTAAATTATTGTTTACCTAAAATGTTTGTATAATAAGAAAACATAAATAATTATTATTTATGAAGAAAAATTACTGCAATACATTTATAAAGAACTGACATTTCTCCTCAAGGAAATGAGAGCTCATCCTTTGTTGAGTTTAGCAAAGGATCCCGCTAGGAATTCCAAAGCAATAACGTTGTAAGACGTCATCTCAGTAAAAACTTGCGATGGCCATGGTGAGGTTTTGTTTTCTTTGCGGACGAGCGGCGCCTAAAAGATTTTCCTTATCGCTCCATTAAGTCTTTGCAGTGATTTATTTTAAATTTTCGAGCCTGGTGGTTCAGGACTCCCATTCGGGATGTTCCGTCGGCATAGGTTAGTGCAAGATGGGGCCTAGACTTCTTCCCTCAGTCCAAAAGCAGCAATGAGTCATCTGTTGTCAGGCATTTTGGAGCTCTGCCGTGGTAACAAGAGAGAAGTTCTGCAAACCATTGTTACTGGAGATGAAACTGTGGTCCTCTACTATGATCCTTGTCGAAAAGAGAATCAATGGGGTGGCGTAAACCTGGCAAAGTACTGCCTCTAAAGGCCAGAGTCACTCAGTCAACCAAGAAGATCATGGCCATAATCTTTTGGGACTGTGAAGGAATCCTCTTCATTGACTTCAAGAGGAGGAACAGCACAGTAAATGGAGAGTACTATGCTGGCCTACTGCACAGACTACGTGCTTCCATCAAAGAGAAAAGGCGAGGAAAGCTGAGCGGTGATGCGCGCCTTCTTCACGACAACGTGCCTGTGCACACAGCTCTTGTTGCAAAGCAATCTGTGAAGAAATGTGGCTTCCAGGAGATGGACCATTCACCCCACAGCCCCATTGACTTTTTCCTCAGAACTCAAAAAGGACCTTCGAGGAAGAAAATTTAAGTGTGACGAAGAAGTGATGCCGTTTATGCCCATTATGCAGACAAAACTTCTGATTATTTGGGGGGGGGGGCGATTGAAATGTTAATTCAAAGATGTGAGAAGTGTAGGGTAACTTATTGAAAAATGAAATATAGTTTTTGTCTCTATCATACCTAGAAAATGGTTAGGCCGGAAACTTATGGACCTACCCTCGTACATATCCTATTTAAATGTTTATGAAGGTATTTCTAAAAGGGACGAACATTAAGCCTTTCTTTCATAAAGTGAAATCAGCTGCAAACTATTTTGTTACAACAAACAACTACTCATTATTCCCGCCAACGGAGAACTAAACTACAATAAGAGAAAATTTACAAAAATTTATAATTACAAAAATGGCAGGATAGAGCGAAATGAACTGCAATGTACAAAAAGGGAAAAAATGGAGTTTTTCTATCATTTTGATAGTTCGCGAATATTGTTTCTATACTATTAGATCTTTTCTGACGATCACAAAGAATAAATTTTGTTATAAGTCCGGGCTTCAGATGTAATTAATTTTCCATGCTTGATTCCTAAGGGGTGCGGAGAGTGTATACGTGTAATTATGGCCTAACGATCGCCATCTAGACCGACACACTTACTACTGACAATTATGAAATATATTAAGGCGATTGAAGTCGCTACTTCCCTTCTTTCTAGCTGACGCGGATATGTCGAAAGCCAATTTCTACCTCAACAATGTTCTATTCTTAGCCTTGTTAATGGGACCGTTCGTGCCTTTTATATTTAGAACATAAAAATGCAGATGTTAGTTTTGTGTGGTACCTGATGGTGAGCGGTGGATCTGTATTATAGTTTTCTATCCAAACGATATCCATCTATGACAGTTTTAGAAAAGAAATTATAGGATACAGTATATAAAGATACTTTTCTAAATAACTTATTAAAGAATACAGGAGTTAGAATATTTTCTAAATGTTTGTGTTAGAAAAAGAATAATATTAATAAACCTTCTGCAATGGAAACAATAAACACATTCAATATGATTAAGGAATATGTTAAGGTACAAAATACTTTGGGATTTGTCCATATTAAGCATTAAATCACACATTCCCACTATTTAATGTTATATTGCTCACCAAATAAGGACAGAATTAACAATAGTCGAGGTTTTCGGAGTAAATACTACATTACTTATCTCCTCTTTTTACTTTTTAAAAATCTGCATCTCTTAGGATGCAGATTTTGGGTGCACGGTGCGATTATTTATAGTTAGATCTTTGTTGTGCAAATCTGTGTAACTAAGCGTGGAAAAACGGAAGAAGCTATTAAACAGAAATAAATAACTGACAAAGTTTTTGGAGTAAATACTTCGATTACTTACCCTCTCTTTTTACTTTTTACAAGTATTTGGGGGGGGGGGGAAGGTACTTCCATTTCGGTCGAAAATGAATTAATTGCATCAACCGATCACTTATGGTCAGAGCTGTATCGGGTAAAAATATGTAATTAATCATACTTATTTAAGAAACAGGGAAGGATAACACAAGCAATCTAGTTGCACGGTATTGACATCGTGAAACACGTAATTGTAATAGTTGGTAGAAGCGGGCTTATTCTGGGAATAAGCCTATACATTATTTATTTTCCTTTTCCGATACCACATTGCTCATGGTCTCGACGAGTCTATCTTACTCAGATAACGAAATGTATGGGTTTAGTTGCTGTTCATACGCTTTGCTAGTGAGATAATACTTATATTGTAACTGTTACAGAATCGCAGCATGTTGTCCTCCTTCCTTCCGCAAAGTAAGTGTATGTTGGTGTGATGACCCCCACCACTTTTCAGCTCGCGCAAGGTAGCAGCGGACGAAGCATAAACCGTACTATACCTGTAGCTGTACTGTACCTGTACCTGTACCTGTACCTGTACCTGATTTAGCTGTAAAAAGAAATTAAAAACAATTAAGAGTCACAACTAAATGGGGGGGAATAAAAAAAATAAACAACGATAAAAATTAAATTCAATAATAATGAACTATTTAAAAGACCACCTCCTTGGTCTAGTAGAAGACCCGGATCCGATTCCCGGTACCTGCTTAGGAACTTTTCTAAGTTAGGGAGGTCTGGAACGGGGTCCACTCAGCCTCGTGGGAAGTTGTCTGATGAAGAGGTGGCGTGATAGCTGTACTGATCACATGCCGTCCTGCAATGCTGCTCTCTATCAATGAAGTCAAAGACGGAGATAGAGGTTTCAGAGGTCGCCGCTACAAGTCAAGGCTCACCCCGACCTGAAGTGCCAAATCAGAAGAAGAAAACTACTTAAAAAAATAATAAATAAATAAATAAATAAAAATAAAATAAAAAAACAGAAGTCTACTCTCTCTCTCTCTCTCTCTCTCTCTCTCTCTCTTTTACGGACGCTCTTTAACAGCTCAGGTCATCAGCGTCCCAATCAATTCAGGGCGTGAAACGGCCGACAAATTTTGCTCAGAGGCCTCTCTTTCAGGCTGGAGGTTCTTTTTCGTGCTGTAAATGTACGACACGGGACCCACGGCTTTACTTCCCTTCCGAAGGAAGCCATACTTAGGATTTTTACGCCTGAAAAAAGCCTCGATCCTGGCCGGGTTTGAACCCGCACTCTTAGGTTTAGAAGTCAAGTATGGTTATCACTAGATCACCAGAAGCGACACTCTAACAATAACTGACTACAAAATGCAGGAAGAGTTTTTTTTTATTTATTTATTTATTTAATTGTGTTTAACGCCCTATCTTACTACTGAGGCACCACAGGCGGTGAGCACTGATGATACATGAAATGAAATGATAAATTGCGAAAGAATTTTTTAAGGGAGGAAGCGTTCTAGGCTTCTAAGTTTAGGGTACCTCCCCGGCATTTGCCAGTTATGAGGACTGAGGAAAACCTGGAATAAACTTCAATCAGGGAGGACGGTCCTGGCGGGATTCGAACCCTAGGTCCGCCCCTAAATGACCGCTACCCGTGGCGGTCAAACAGCGTGCTGGAGAATTTTAACGCTTTTTAACATCTGAGGCCATAGCGTTCCGCTCTATTCGGGGTGTGAAACGGCCGGTAAATTTTGCTCAGAGGCCTCTACTTAGAGCTTGAGGTTCTTACGTTCCATAAATCTACGACACGAGATCCACAAATGGAGAAGGAAAACGTGCGCGTGGTATTTAACGGCATACTTAACATACTATGCCTTTGACCGTATCATACTTGCGAGCCAACAATTTATTTGAGTAGGCCTAGCTTAACAGCTTTAATGGACGCTTCGCCCGGATTTTTTCCTTATCCTGGGAAAATAAGTATTAAAAATATAAATAATAGCATAAAGGCATCTTTAATAACTTCCGCCAGCACAATTCATTTTGTTAGGCAGGATGAAGCCAAAAAACAGAGCGGAGTGATTGAGTACTAAATGGGAATTTTCACTAAGGTAAAGTATCCAAATATGGCCCCTGCTTCAAATATAGCCCCCCAATGTTAATTATCCGGCAAGTGGCGCACTCACACATTACTAGCATGAAATACTTCAGAGGGCACTAGTAATGCATGCAGAACACATGGAAGAAGAGCTTTGGTTTGTAACGGTCCTGAATATTGTGTTTAGTTTTGAGCAGAAAGGTGAGTTTTTGTCAGATTTTTGTTATATAATCTTTTAATTGTGCAATATAGGTATTACAAACCAGTTTATTGAATCACAGAAGTTCAGTATACTTCGCTTCATCTTAGAATTGCTTACTAACCTATATCGTAAATGTGGCCTCAGCAAACAAGCGCCATCTTGAACGCATGCCGTTCTCCTAATATGGCCCCCTTGGTGGCGCTAATTATGGCCCTGGGCTATATTTGGGCACACATGTTAGCATATTTGTGTGTTTTCTTTAATTTGCAGTTGTCAAAAAGACGTAATTGGGATAAGAACGTAATGTACAGTGCAATAAAAGCTGTTCAAGAGGAGAATATGCCTGTTAAAGGAGCGGTACGTGAGTTTGGGATACCAAGAACAACACTGAGATCATATCTAAAGACTCTGAAGTCAAATGACGACATTAAATCTGAAGACGTTTTAAATGTTGCACTGGGTCGTAAAACTATTTTACCTACCGAGTTAGAAATTCAGCTCGTAGAATACTGTAAAACCATGGAGCAAAATTATTATGGTTTAAATGCAGATGATGTTAAACGTATGGCTTTTCAATTAGCCATTAGGAATGCCATTGAACATCCCTTTAAGTCACACCAAGGACTCGCAGGGAAGAAATGGTTGCAATTGTTTATGAAGCGCCATCCTGACCTCTCCTTCAGAACACCATAACTGCTGTCTAAAGCTAGAATCCAAGGATTCACAAAGGAGAACGTTGAGAAATTTTTTTTCAATTCTTAAACCACAATTGCAGAAAGTTAAACATAATCCTATGAAGATTTTTAATGTAGATGAAACAGATCTGACCATAGTTAAGCATAAATGCAGAAAAATTATAGCTGTGAAAGGTAAACGCCAAGTTCATCGGCTCTCTTCTGCTGAACGTGGTTCACTTGTAACTCTTGTTACTTGTATGTCGGCTTCCGGACAGTTCATTCCGCCCATGATGATTTTTCCACGTAAGAACTTTAAGGCTGAGCTACTCGACGGAACTCCTCCAGGTACAATCGGAGCAACTCATCCTTCTGGGTGGATACAGCTTGACTTATTCACTAAATGGTTTCAACATTTTATCAACATTGTCAAGCCATCCAAAGAGGAATCCAGTGATTCTGATTCTAGACGGCCATCAGACACACACCCGCAACATCGATGTTATTCAGCTGGGTCGAGACAATGGCCTTTCCATAGTTTGTCTTCCTCCGCACTGTACCGATAAAATGCAACCACTAGATGTTGCATTTATGTTTCCTCTGAAGTCTTACTATGCTCAAGAAATTGGAAAGTGGCTGGATGCACACGAACATAGAATCGTTACACACTGTCAGATTGGTGCTCTAATGGGTCGTGCTTACACTAGAGCTGCGAACATGTCAACAGCCATCAATGGATTTAGATCTACGGGTATTTTCCCCTTAGAGGAAAATATCTTCCATGAGGCAGATTTTCTGAATCCAGGGTCTCAGTCTGATCCTGAAAATAATAATTGTAGTAACTTCATTTCACCTCAAGAAATTCGAGCTGTGCCTGTTATCGAACCCAGCACATCCACTCGACGAAGTTCAGCTACCCTTATAACTGGTTCACCTCATAAGAATACTATAGAAGAGTCCCGTCAGAAAAAGCAGGACAAAGAGGAAGCAGCTGCAAGAAAGAAGACAAGCTCTGCAAATAGAAGACGAAAACGGAAAGCTTCTTCCTCTGAATCCTCCGAAGATTCTGGTGAGGATGAAATAGAGTTTGCTTCTACTTCTGATGAGATAACTGTCAGTGATGAAAGTGACGATGGGGACGAGGGTGACGCACAATGCACCGTGTGCAGAAAAATGTACTCGCAGGATAACAAAGGGCAAAAATGGATTCGTTGCATGTTGTGCTTTTTGTGGAGTCATGAAAAATGTAATGGACAAATTTCACATAAAAATGATTTTTTTTGCACTGATTGTTTGAAAAGCAAATGCTAATAATATGCAATTATCTAAAATTTATAATTTTTGCACCATTATATGTATTTCATTAGATCCTCAGCTTATTCTGAACTTTTTAACATTTATTTGTTGATAGGGGCCATATTTGGAGCACTTTTTTCATAAGTAAAGTAATGACACTTTTCAGTTTAGCATTATTTATTCACTTGTGCTTTCAGTTATTACCAAAGTGACTTAAGTCCTAATAGTAAACTCATGTGGGTTTGTGGAGAAGCATATATCTTCCTTCGCCTAACCAATGGCACAGAGTTATGAACAAAAACAAAAAAGGGGGCCATATTTGGGGACTTTACCTTATGTGTAGTAACTTTAGAGTTGTGATATCATTCACTTCATAAATCATCAATCTAAACGTCCTTTAGGTAAAATGCGTTACAGCAGTATAATCATGTAGGCGTTGGAAACGGCAAGAGAAAACCTATCAGATAGAGAGTTGTGAACTGCCCACTTCGCCTGGGCAGAGAGAGAGAAAATAAAATAAAATAAAAACTGAGGTTTGGTGCAAAACAGATATGTATTGCAGTTGTGTTCGGCTCGGTCGGTCTTTCCTAGGGGGTCAGGGCAGCACTTTGTGTGATTGGTGAAGGGAAGGAGTGCGTGTGTTTTTAAGGAGGGGAGGGGGCCGGCTAGACTCACTCACTCTCTCACTCACACCACCAGGATGGAGTGCTGTTGCTTGCAGTTGGTACGTTCGGCGGCAGAGAGGACTTGCATCAGCATATAGCTCTGGTTTCGTATTCAACTGTTTCTTCCAGAGTGCGCGTGTGACAAGTAGCTATGCCGTGCAGTGCTGTGTGAAATCTCGAGGAATTCCGGTAGCAAACGTCCTCAGTGCTTTTTTAAAGTGGATTAAGGATATGTTGTGACTTTCTGTGCAGGACAAACGAGTCATAGCATTTGGGAATGCATTGTTTACAGGTTTGCTGCATTTTTTATACGTTAATAGTTAATAAGTGGTAGCAAAAGGTTTTGCAGTGCTTGACTGAAGATTTTAAGTGTTTCTGCCTCTTTTTTTAACATTGATCAGTTTAGTTCAGAAAAACCATATTTTTAAAAATGTTTAACTTGTAGAGAGCGTCTATCCAAAATTGGCTATATAAGTGGAAAATTCACAATTGCCATGGAACGTATCCATTGTGTTCATCAGATGTTTCCCATTCGCCTGTTTATGTTTTGTTTTCTAAACAGCCCTGAGTACTCAACGAATATTTTTAAAACTGTGTTTCATGCATTTTTTGTCACCTTTGAACTACATTAAGTGCAGACCATTGTGTTAAGTAGTAGTATGATTGAGTTATTTGAAATAGGTAATTTATAAACATGATTTCGAGCGGCACTGTTTGAAATAATTGCACAGCATCACACTTTCCACTAGAGCTCAGTGTTGTTCCAAACCGTATATTACGACGAAAAATAAAGGCATTAGTGGAACAACGACTTCATTTCAGTGGTGAAGTTAACTCTTGTTCAGAAAAGGGGACCAGCAGGTCAAATCACTTTGCATAATCACACATTCATTTACAAGAATAATTACTGTTTAAAGTATGAGTGTACCGTGCTTTCAAGTGAATATTTGCCGGCTATGTGCGCTGGGCGTAGCGGTCAAGACTAGCATCAGGTTCTGGGCCAAATCAATCCGTAATCTCCCCCAGTATTAAACGCTCTTTCTTACAACTTTGATTAATAAAATAATGCCCACAATTTTTCTTGTACTTTAAAATAAATCAAACATATATTATACCAGGTGTTCAAAGTGATGTCTGCCTGCATTCAGGCATCCTGAAATCTCATTAAATTATGATTCAAAAGTTTAGGCTTCCGAAATTTGTCTAATTTCTGTTTTTAATTTTTTTCCCCAAAATAATAGTTATACATGGCTCTATTTAGGGAACATACGGACCATAACCCTCTAGAAATGATTTTCCAATAACCTTCCCTTCCCTTATAGGTTCCAAAGAATCATGACATACCAGAATCTGGCAGAATCTAGTTGGTAATATTTATGTTGCCTCTTCAGTAATTGACCGCCACGGTGGCAGAAGTCGTTAAGGCGCGGACTCGTGAGCGTCCTCCTTAACTTAGGATTTTTCCAGATTTTCCTCAGTCCTCATAAATGGCAAATGCAGGGTTGGTACCCTAAACTGAGACCTGGAACGTTTCCTTCCTTAAAAAAGCTTTTCCCAATATTTCATTTCATGTATTATCAGTGTTCCCGCCTGTGGTGTCTCAGTAAAAAAACGGGCGTTGAACACAATTTTAAAAATCTTCAAATCTTATGCTCTGGCATTTGTGTGCAGTACCACTCTGAATTTAAAGTATATTGAAAAAATATATGAATGCCTTGCGTTACAACAAATTATTCATGGTGCAAAGGAACTTACTGAATTGATCTTACATTTTCTGTGCTCCAGTGTCTATAGTTTTGCATAAAAAACAGCATAAAGGTTCATCGGAGAAAAGTATTAACTGCAGATCAGCAAGGCTGTACAGCCCAGTTAGAAAAGTTCACAATGTTGAACTTTTCGGGCGTAAAATTCATAAGTACAGCTTCCTTCGGAAGGGAAGCAAAGCACTTGTGGCAAGAACCTCAAGCCTAAAAGAAGAGGCGTCTGAGCAAAATTTGTCGGCCATTTCACGCCCTGATTTGATTGGGACGCTGAGATGTTCAAGATCGTCTATAAATAAACTAACAATATTGAACTGCATAAAGCGGTGTAATTTTTTTAGTCATAACCACCCTAGAGGTTTCAATATAAAAAGCTCCAGGGACTGAACTTTTTGAAATGCCCTGTTTCCTCATATTCACGACACAGATTTGTCTTTCAGGAACGATCTAATGTTTCTCCAATACCCATAGCTTCTTCCATTAAAACACGTACTTTTCATAAAGAAAATCTTATCGTTTACGATCCTGATTTTCTAAATCTGTTTTACTTTAGGTATCCCTGTTTGGAACCCAACACCACGAAAATTGTGTACACGCTGCTTTATAATTTGTTTCTACATAAGTGTCATATTTTAATGTTCACTTATGAAATGTCATTTAAATGCAAGAATTCAATTCATATAGGATAATAATGCAATTTGCATATTAACAGCAGTTGTTAACGCACTGCAAGGAACTGAAATTATATTTAAAACAATGTCGTATACTATTGAAGCGCTTTAATAGGTCCGTAGCATTAGCGCTCTAAACACATAATACCGCCGTCAAGACTTGCTTGAGCACTTGTGTGTAGTGAATAAGGCGAGCATTGCGTAATTTAGTTCAAATTTCTCAAAGGGAATATACGTCGAACAATCTACTGAACATTTTCTTTTGTATGTGTGCGCTCAAAACTAAACTATAAAATATGTAAATAAATGAGCGTCGAAGGGAATTTTCCGAAATATTCTGTAACACAATATTCAGCATATTCAAAACAGTAAACAATAATGTAATGTAATTGAAAAAGCAAGCAGATGAAACAGATATATACGTCAAAGCACATTTAAAACCTTCCATTAGCAAGTCGGACGCCACCAGGAGAGCCTTCCTCCCTGCCGTCGAAATCTGGCGCCGCGAACTCTCGGCGCCACAACACATATTTCAAATTAATTCTTTACTTGCCCAGTTTTTTTCAGAAGATGTTGGAAGAGAACTGGTATAGGTGCGAAAGACTAAATCGAACTTTCTATAGCTAGTTCCCTCCGAAATTCCCCGAAGTCCATAAGCAAAACTGACAACGCTACCCCAAACCCCAATGCAGAAAAAAATTGCGGCCCCACCACTGCCAATAACAAATACAAAAATGTTATACAGTATTATGTTTACAAGAAGACATCATTTACCATTAGAAATTATTTTGTTGTTTTTTAAGAACCTGAAATTGTTTACAAACATTTTTTATTTATAAACAAAATATAAAATAGGTTTACATAAAATTAATAACAACTAGGTCCATTACCGTTTACTGCAGTGCAATAAGTATTATAACTACAACATGCATAAATAAGAATAACGCAATAAAATATTTTTAGTTAGTGTAACAAGCATAAAAATTATTTTAAGCAAATGTACTACATTTTAAAAGTAATGGATCATTGAAACACACATGCCACGAATATGCAAATTTGATTTTTGGCTTTTGTGAAAACTAAACGAATATAAAATGGCCAGCCATATGAATCTAATTACAATGCTTTCTACAAGTAGAACAAACAAATTTATCTACACTACTAGAAAAGAAAATATAATGTTTAATACAATTTACCTTATACATATGTAAGAAAAGTTGCAACTCATATCAGCAGGTCTACGAATATGTAATTTGATTTGCATAAGAAAGTTTCAATTGTTCTAATGAAAAATTTGTTTTGCTAACTTTCTCTTCATCCAAATCATGTTCTAGTGGTATAAAGTTTCCTTAACAATGTTTATAATGAAATCACACTTTTCATTGTGCAGGATGATGATGATGATATTATTATTATTATTATTATTATTATTATTATTATTATTATTATTATTATTAGCAAGGCACTCGCCAATATATCCAATTTGCTTCATCTATCAAATTATGACAACTTAACTTCCGCTGCACTCTAAAAAAATTGAATCGAACTTCTCAACAAACAAGAATACATTTTTTAAAAAATTACACTAACTTCCAAATTATTGGAGACCTTAAACCTAATCGACATAGATGGGATACCATCATATTTATCATCATCAGCTTTAATCAAAAGGAGAAAGCATTCCTTGGAAAAAGTTATAAACAGGTGTAACTGTCTTTTCTTAAACTCACTTGCAAAGGAGTCAAAACATGTTTTAACACCCTGCTCACACAATTCATTAAAACTCTCTTCATCGCGCTTCATACATTCTTTCCTTTCAGTGCTAAGCCTCACTGTCACATATGATGGTGGACTAGGGAAAATGTTATTCCTTAGCTAAATTCGGTATGAAATGTTTAAAAACACTACATTTTTATAATTAACTTAAAATACTCTTTGTGCACTTCTCCTATGATAATTGCTCTTTATAAATATGGTAGTATGTCGTACACTGCCATTATTAGAGGTTTAACCGGACATATAACAAGAGCGACCCATGCTGCACTAAACACTTTCACAATAATAACTTAATAAAAACAAATAAACTGTTGATTAATTCCAACTATAAACCACTGCAATAAATCGCGTAACGGAAAAAAAAGTGAACTTTATAGCAACAACATGTTTCACCCTCAGTGGCGCCATTTTCTGTAGTGTCGGTACCCGTATTATGGGTCTAATTGGAGTCTGTCTGGATTAGTGCAGAACTGACAGGAGGACGTAGATTGATGTAGTAAAAAATGGGCGACATTTTCAGTATCATCCGTATGCCAGGAAACCATAACATTTTTGTAAAATTCGAAACAAAACATATAAAACTAAACCTTCACTCGCTGACTACCTAACAGCCACTTATTTATTATGTTTGTAACACATGATTTTATTGATATAATTTTGTTCATACATTTTGGCAATATTTTTTTTATGTTCCGAAGGAACAATTTCCATTGCCGACTTCTTTAGACAATTCCATGCACCATTCCATCCTATTTTTTATTTTTCGTTCCCATTTTTTTTTCACCAGAATTTTGCACCATCCACTCACTCACCAATGTATTTATCTCAGTAAACTGGTAGATCACCGTCTCCATCGGCGAAAATTTTGTTACCACCACCGCGAATGTTCTGTCATTTAACTGGACACCCTTCAATATGCAATTTTCACAATTCAAGTTTTCCACTTGTATATAATGTAAGGTTATGAAACGTTACAACTTATGTAACAGAATGTGTATTCATAATTATTAAGTCACTCGTAGTCGGTACTAGTGGTGTAGTGGTAACCACACTTGCCTTCTAAACCCAAGATCGCGGGTTCAAACCCGGCCAGGATCGATGGATTTTTTCGGGCGTAAAAATCCTAAGTATGGCTTCCTTCGGAAGGGAAGTAAAGCCGTGGGTCCCGTGTCTTACATTTACGGCACAGAAAAGAACCTCAAGCCTGAAAGAAGAGGCCTCTGAGCAAAATTTGTCGATCGTTTCACGCCCTGAATTGAATGGGACGCTGATGACCTGAGATGTTACAGAGCGTCCGTGAATAAACCAAATAAAAAAAAAGTCTGGTGGTGCTTGTTTTTTTTATTATTATATTTAAATATACCATGTAAAATATGAACGTTTCATACATGCTTAAAATGTCTAAAAACTATTTGCCACGCCATATTTGAAATAGGCCGTTAAAATCCCTATTAGTTATGGAATCAGTTTCGAAATAAAGTATATTGTGTTACCTATTTTTAATTTTATGCAAATTTTCTATGTATTTTTAATTGAAATACTTTACATGTTACATCCATAACGCTTTTCTAAACAAAGCATTTGATTCCAAAAATTACTCCTATCTATAATTTTTTTATTTATATGTTGCTAAAGGTGAAAAATAATGTTTCCAAACATAATAAGATAAATAATAAAAATAAAATTGTTTTCAGGCATAAATGTTCGAAATTGAAAATATAAAAGGTATATAGGGTTATTATTTGGACATTTGTAGATTTTTAAAACCAAAAAGGGAAAAGTGATTTATTTCCAATCAAAATCATTCCGGGTGCCCTGTTTTTAAGTGTAGCGAATCAGTGGAAAATATGGCATGTGAAGCAGAACGGTCCTGAAATAGCTGCTGCTCATTAAAGTAGCACGAAATACTTCACTTCCTGAGAAGACAACCTCTTCAACCGCTTGCTGTTCAGAGCGGACGGAATCGAAGCCCTAACATCTGCCGTTGTTGTGACATGACAGGAAGAAAATATTGGCACATTATGTACGCTTGACCGGTAGTATGTAAAAATTTTAACAGTGAATTATTTTAGTGCTGCTGTCATATGCGTGATCCGAAAGTTTTTATTTCAGTTGTGTGCCAGAACCTGTATTTGTTGCCCCTCCATTTGAAAAGAAATTAATTCACATGATATTGTTATCATTATTGAAGGATCGCAGGAAGTAATGTTGTAGTAGTACTTAGCAACTGAGTACCTTAACTGGGTTGAACTGCCCGTCAAGGTATCAAAGCAGCCTCCCTCCTTACCATCAACGATAACAGGACTACACTGAAATTTACACGTACAAACAACCCCTAATTACTAGTCCAGTAAGTGTTGACAATTCTTAGAAACTACTGCAGTGGTGGCGGGTGTGAAGCACGAACTGTACAAAGAAGTTGTAAGAATTACAGTCCACGGTTGCAATCAAAAGAAAAACAGACAACAATAAATTTTCAAGATCCGGGAAAACCAGATCCCTGAGTCATAACGTGGTTTCGGCTTTTCATTTCATTTCAATTGGTTTACGATGTGGGGATTGCCAAGTGCACCATTTTCTGTTGTGACTGATGAAAACGCATTTTCTCCTTGTAACCGATGCAAGTAGGAAACATAAATTTCTCCAGACCTAAATTACGAGTTACAGCAAGTGGAACTTTGAAACAATATGCCAAAAGTTAGAACATTCACTGAAAGAATTAGTAAAATGTTTAATTTTCTTAAAAGACATAATTGGCCTATAATTTGTCAGTGTTTGTAGATAAAAGAATATTTAAAAGATTGAATAAAATGTTTTAAAATTTTGCAAGTATGTTTACAAAAAGTTGCATTAGTGGTATAAACAGTGATGAACAGCGCGTCATTTTATTATGAAAATTTAAATATAAAGAAACAATTCTTAGCGTTAATAATAATAATCAGTAGACAATTAATGAAATTAGACCTTACTCTATGAAGGACACATTGTGTGTAGTGCAGAGGCAAAGGGTAGCTCTTTGTACAGGACAGGTTGAGATATTGAATTTTTTCATTAGTATGTAGCGCTCGAATTTACTACTGAGACATCACAGACAGGAAACACTGAAATGATGAAATGATAAATTGGGATTTTTTAAAATGTTTATTACAATTTTTTTTTTTTAATTAAAGGAAGGATGCCTTCCAGATGGCTCTGGTGGGAATGAAACCACAGAGCTTCTGCGCCTTAACGATCTCGGCGATGACATGGGATGTGAAAATTAATGGAAAATGTTAAAACATGCTACGAAAATGGCTATAATGTTTCAAAAGTTGGCATTAAACTGTCAATAATGTAAATGATAATTACATAAAATAAAAAGTAATAATCTGCGATTCATCCTTAATTATGTTTGTATACAAGCTCAATCCTTTGGCCCTTTCTCTGTACAAATACATCAGTCACTCTTGGAATGAATTGCGGCCGTTTTATTTTCCCCCGTCCCCTTTTCTATAAGATATCATCCAGTTCCTCGTAGAAATAGAGGGGAAATCGCAATAAATAAGAAGTTGCCCATCTATCATATGTCTGCTGTTCCGCATGAACAAAAAATACAATTATAGGAGTGTAAAGCAGTAAGTAGTTTGAAATATATTAAGTAGAAGTAAATTATATTTACTGTTAAAATAAAATAATTATAAGTTACTACAACACAGATAAAATAACTTAAAATAACATTTTAAATTAATTACGTCTGCATCCCGGTCCTTCTGTTGGAACCCAGTCCTATGAAATCCCAGAAAATGGTAGATATAATCAACTGGGCTAAGCACTCCACGAAAGACTCCCTTCTGAAAATAAAGTGAAATGTCATACATTTGCGCAAGGCAGATTGAACCGCCGACCGTTTTATTGGTGATCTGCTATCTACGTTACGGAAGGCACGCTAGTTCAAACCAGGAAATATTTCAATTCGACAGTTGAAATCAATACAAGGTAATAAATAGCCTTGTAGCCTTAATGTGCAGATTGCAATTACATAAGCACTATTTATTCTACTAATAAACAAGCGAATTGAACCAGGTGTATTGCAGTTCTGTAACGTCTTTTACAATGAATGTCTTTTAAAACCTTTGGCTACTTACCTGCGCGACAAACCCCGTCCCCCGCCAGTATCTGATGCCAAGAACTGTAGACACCGCTACACTTCAGTTTTTAAAACCTAAGTACTGCAAATAAGATACCTAAATGAATTCTGTATTCACCTTTTTTACAGAAGGCGCCAAAACAAGAGTTTAGGTATATATATATATATATATATATATATATATATATATATATATATATATATATATATACCTAAATGTGTGTGTGTGTGTGTGTGTGTGTGTGTGTGTGTTTTAAACATATTATTTTTCACATTTAAGAATACATAACTCAAAAATTATTACAGATAGGATTAATTATTCGTGTGCTTTTTATAGAGATTTATGTAACCGGTGAAGCGTTAGTGATATGATATTCAAAGCATTTCAATTAAAGTATTACATGGAAAATTTGCTTAAAAATTAAAACGGGTGAGGTAATATATTTTAATCCCATAATTAATAAGAAATTTAACTTTCTATGTGAAGTAAGGTGTAAATATCAGGTAAAAATTTCAACGTGATATTAGTAATATTTTTTAGGAATACAGAGGGTGCCAAAATATGTATACACGCTTCAAGCTAAGAAAAAACTGTGTTAACATAACAAAACTGAATTCACAAACAGAAAATGAGGAGCACTAATCATCTTAGACTTTTACAATTACAACAGGTGCTCAAAATGCCCATCATCGGCGTCGACAAACTTCCGAGTACGTTGAACTACTGATTGAGCAACGTTTGCGAAAGTGTTCTCAGCGATTGCAGCACATTCCGTTTCAATTTCTTCCCGAAGTGCTGTCAGTGTAGCTGGCTGGTTTTCTACTATATACAACATCCTTAAGAGTTCCCATAGGTAGAAGTGCAACGGAATTAGATCCGGAGAACATGGTGAAACTCAATCGGACCTCTTCGTCCAGTGCCTTGGAAGATTTGTCATGAAAGTACGACGACGTGGGGCTTGTTGCTGTACAAGGTCTCCCAGATCTGCCCTTGTGAACATCGCATACGGTACCGTGAGTCTCAAATTTGTCACAAATGCGTGCAATTGTTACTCGCCTTGGCGGTTCTGTTCTGTACACGTCTCCATTATCTTTGAACTTCAACAACATTCTCGGTTTTCCAACCACTTCAAAATTGCTTTCCGCTGTTCAAAAGGTTGTGAGTCAACATCACACGATAATCTTGGCTTCATTTGTTCATTGTTGATTTACCTGTCACGAAGCAACTCTTATCATAATGTATGTGAGTCACAACTGTTTACAGAACATCATACGATAATCTTGACTTCATTTGTTCATTGTTGATTTACCTGTCACGTAGCAACGCTATCATAATGTATGTGAGTCACAATTGTTTACAGAACATCATATGGTAATCTTGACATCATTTGTTCATTGTTGATTTACCTGTTACGCAGCAACGCTAGCATAACGTAATGTGAATCACATCTGTTTACAGAACATCATACTACATATTATTGTTTTCGGTTCAACTTTGAAGTATATTAAATAGATATCTGCGGTGAAAGTGTGTATACTTTTTTGACACCCTCGGTATGTTGGGATGTATGCAGGTACGCAACATTCATATTTTACATGCTATATTTAAATATATTAACGGTGAACAAGCACCACCAGAGACTTAATAAGTGTGTATACATCTTGAGACAAACACGTATAGACCATTCGTGCACTCGCTTTGTGTGTTTCAAACAAGGCCAGATCAATTAGTCAGCAAGTGGTTGCTTCAATACTGCAAGGTTTATTGTATTGTACAGTTAACAATGCACAAGTTTGTTTTGTATTGCACAGAGATTCATACATTGTATGAAAAATGATGAATCCCCAAGTCATAAAATGGTCTATTATTTATTAATAGATCACGGGAAACTGCAGGTATTTGGATTTAGATTAATAGAACACTCTGGTTAATCAAAATGCTGGTATGTGACATTGGCCATTGCCTAGAAACTCTTGAGTGAACATTTCCATAGAATGATTCTTAGCAGTTTCGTATTTTCGTTAAGATTTGAGTTCATGGAACACTTTGAAGTCGTTTTTTGTAGAACTGCACTTATTTAGAATAAATGTTATTGAAAATGCATTGAATATTTCAACGAGCTAGGCGAGAGAAGCCGTCGTAATTGGTGTGGCATTATATCTCGAGCTTATGTCAGTCTTGAATTGTGCCCCTCCTGGCTCAACTCTGTCGTATTTCTGTGCCCCGCATTATTAATTATGAGTGCAGTGAGTGACGTGGAGTTGGATATCACAGCCGGCGTTGAATGAATGCACGCTGCTTCACAAAGTGCATCGTCCACAACGTAAAACATGAAAACGGACTTAAACATAATTTTCTGTCTCATTATTTCTGCCAGCTGCATCAACTACGTTTTTTATAGGCTCTTATTCCAGGGTTGAAATATAACGAACTAAGGAAACCATAGTTTGTATAGGCATTCCTTGTATTTTCAGCCATATTCGCAGTAGAGCTGGTTCCACATGTACAAATTGGCATTGTTAATGTTCATTCAGAATTTATATAGGCAAGCTGTTTTTTTTTTTTTTTTAAATTGCAATGTAGAAATAAGTTTAAAAGTGTAATAAATACATATGGTATTACTTAAGCATGAAATTCATACGAAAGTTGTTTTCAAACAACTGAAAAATTAAAATCTTATATTTTGTTCATTTATAGAAAGAAACATACATCGAAAGTAAACATTTAGTCTTCTTGTATAACTATGTAATAAAAATACCTATTTGCTTTTTTTAAGATTTTTAAATTATATTTCAAAAATCACACACACACACACAAATATATATAAGGACTCCACGAGCCCGAAATATAGCGATCTCAAGTATGACTTTTTCTTAGTGTTTTATCCTTTTCTTCTATCATAATTACTGTTAATTTGTTACCTTATATATATATATATATATATATATATATATATGTATAACGAAAACAGATGTATATATATACACACATACTTTTTTTCCCCCATTGCCAGCCACTGTCTCAAACTTGTGAGCATTTCGTAAAATATTATAGCGGATTTCTGAAGGCGGAAATTCATGGCAATGAACTTATCAATGACCTGTTGATTTACGAGGCTCTAGATTCATAAGTTTCCGGCCTAACCATTTTCTAGGTATGATAAACACAAAAACTATGTTGCACTTTTCATTATAGTTACCCTTTATTGCAATATACTTCTCGCAGCTTTGAATTAATATGACAATCTCCCCCCAAAAATAATCATGTTTTGTCTGCAAAATGGATATGAACAGCATGCATCACTTCTTTGTCACACCTAAATTTCCTTCCTCGAAGGTCCTTTTTCAGTTTTGAGAAGAGGAAATAGTCACCAGGTGCATGTGGCCTGCCCTATCAAACAGTGGCGAGATGAGCAGAGGCCTTAAAACGGGATGTCCTGAGCTCGGACACTTGTGGAATTAGAAGAGCAATCGGGAATTCCGGCAGAAACAGCGCACGGAAAGCTGAACAAACGGAAAACGTGTGCAACGTGGTTGCCACATCAATTAAGTGAGGCACAGAAGTGCATTCGCTATGAAACGTGTCGTATCAATCTGGCGAGATTTCAGGAAGAAATACACCAAGTGTTTCCCGTAGCTCTTGTGTGGCATTCCTGGCGCAGAGAAATGCGCACGTTCTTCACTCTTTGGAGCTTGCATCTTGACCACTGTCGCTCTCTACACACTTTCAGCCGTATATCTTAGGTTTTTCGTGTTATCCCTTGTCCGCGAGAAAAGAACTACTTGTCATGACTTGTCTCTCGTATATGACCATGTTGTCATTAATATACTATTTCACTATGATTGCCTATTAGTTTCTCAAATATTTTATTCAACTTTGTACAGCAGCAACAGCAGCCCGTCTGTATGAAACTGGAGACAAACTTTCCTGAGCACCCTGAATGTGACGAATGAATGAATGAATGAATGTGTTTAACGCCCGTTTTTGCTACAGAGGCACCACAGGAAACGTTCCAGGCCTAAGTTTAGGGTATCTCCCCGGCATTTGCCATTTAAGAGGACTGAGGAAAACCTGGAAAAAACCTCAGTCAGGAAGGACGGTCCTGGCGGTATTCGAACCCAGTCCTTCCGCTCACGAGTCCGCGTCTCGGCCATCCGTGACGGTCCTTGTGACGAGAGGTGACGTTTCAGGTGGTGCAAACACATAATGACTCTATTGGGCAAGAGGCTCAACCTGTGGCTTCCTCTTACCCTCCTTCGTTAAAAAAACTCCGCGCATGAGCAAACCAAGTCCCCTACAAATAATAACCCCAAATACAAACACCTGGCGCAAGATAGAAGTCCCTTACAACTTTACTGTTTTTATGCATAAAAACGCATCAAGCAATAGTTACAGGAAATTATAAGTTGAGCATTTTGTTGAGTAGGGAAAAACCTCTCTCCCTATGAAAATGCCGCGTTAACAAACCCCATAATTAAGGAATGAGTGTTTTTAGTGAAACCTGCAACTTTCTATGTTGTTTAAATTTAAAAAAATGAGAATGGCGTAATTCAGAGATCGAGGAATAACCGAGCTCCATAAATACAGTACCTTTGTCGAATAAATGCATGCATGGTCTACGCATCCGAGCAATGGAAGTCGGTGAAAATTAAAGCAGCAGTTTTTATAGACCAGGAGGAAAGTATCGTTACCAGAAAATGAATTATAAATTTTCCACCATAATTATCTTCATGGTTTCTGCTTAATCTCACAAAAACTTTCGGAGCATTCGGTGCCTTATTGTCTGGTGACTATTTTGATGGTCTTCCATTGCTCTCTGTTTCTGAACATGTTGACGATAGCAGAGGAAATAATTACAAGGCCTTATTTGTAGATGTAAAATTTAGAAAAAGTCAAGACATGGTTTAAAAGAAACGCCTCATTGTCGTTTTCACATTTCATGAAGCACCAATGCTGTTGTAGCCCCTAGGATTTCTCTTTTCATCGACGAATGAAACGGGTTGAGTATGGATTTGCCATAAAGTTTAAAATCAGGAGAAGAGGAGATCACACTATCACTCAACTAAACAAGATATTCCTCGGTAACAACCGGAGAGTCATTTGAATGTTGTCAAATGTTTATTGCCAAGCGATAGAGACTCTCAGTCTGACAGAATCAATAATATCTTCGCTTCAGCCAAATGAAGAGGTGTCGAACAGTACCTTACCTACAACTGCAGGGAGAGTTTATTAATGTTATTGTTGGGTCTTTCTTTGCCTGCCGGTAGTTAACGAAGATATCGTAAATACGAGGATAGATCCATAAGTTTCCGGCATCGCCGATAAGGGCTATCGCCTTCACAAAACCCTTATCTGTTATGTAAATAATTTCAGCTGTAGCTTCCGCTCCTCTGTATTTGGTTGTTCAGATATAGTTGCATAAAGAAGGCTATGTGTAGAAGATTGTGACAAAATGGAGTTTCAGCTGTTATTAAGTTCTTCACAAAAGAATATTTAAACAGCGATTGGACGTTGTATATAGGGAAGCATCCCTCACATATTCTATTGTAAAAGAATGGGCCAAACTTTTTCAAATGGGTCGAGAAAGCATTGAAGACGGAGAGCGTGCAGGTCGGTCCTTCAGGGTGCTCTCTGCTGAAAACATCGCTCTTGTGGAAGCAGAAATTGTGGAAGACGGGCGGCTCAAAGCGGCAAAGTTGGGCGTTTCGAAAAAAACAGTCCTTCGAATTATGAAAATTTAAACATGAATAAGGTTAATGCAAGATGGGTACCTAAGACTTCTTTCCTCAGGCCAAAAGCAGCAACAAGTAATCTGTTGTCAGACATTTTTGGAGGTCTGCTGTGGCAACGAGAGAGAAGTTCTACAAACCATTGTTATAGGAGATGAAACTATGGTCCTATACTATGATCCCTTCTCCAAAAGAGAATCAATGGAGTGGAAGGCGTAAACCTGGCGAAGCACCGCCTCTAAAGGCCAAGGTCATTCAGTCAACCAAGAAGATCAATGGCCTCAATCTTTTGGGACTGTGAAGGAATACTCTTCATTGACCTCAAGGAGAGAAACACCACAGTAAATGGGGAGTACTATGCTGGCGCACTGCACAGACTAAGTGCTTCCATCAAAGAGAGAGGGTGAGGAAAGCTGAGTAGTGGTGTGCGCCTTCTTCACGACAACGCTGCTGTACACAGAGCTATTTCCTCTTCTCAGAACTCGAGAAGGAACTTCGAGGAATGAAATTTAATGTGACTAAGAAGTGGTGGATGCTGTTTATGCCAATTTTGCAGACAAGACTACTGGCTATT